>JAHLJT010005437.1:66757885-66908800 GCA_031308135.1 Acheta domesticus
CAAAGAAGAACTGAAGATGGAACGGGAGGAAAATGATTGATTTGTGATTTCGCGCGTCAGCTACTAAGGTCATTGTAGCAGTAGTTTTATGTTCGGGAGATAGCGGTGATCTTCCACCGCTGGCTGGCGAGATCCGGCGCCGACCTACCGTCGGCTTGCGGAGTTTCCTTCAACTAGGTATCACCCATCGGTAAAGCACCGCTCAAGCCGAGAGAAGCTCTGTGCTCACCATCAGCCTCCCTAAACGGCGGTAGTGTTTTGCATGTAATTACCACGAGTGCAAGTAAGGGGTGAGAATAGGACAGGAATAGGAACGAGAGATCGCGCGAGGTCTGTCGTCTGTTTGTTAGGGTACTGCTCCAGCAATCAGCTTAATTGTAACCGGGAAAACTACCATCAGAACAACCGGCTCTAAAAATTCTCCTCCAGCAGCTGTCTCCGTCAGACAGCTATGTAGCTAGTGTCGAAAATCCTGCCACCGTCGGGACAGCAGCTGTCGGGGATAGCAGCAGCAGCAGTGGATACAAGTCTCAAGGAAGTGGTTGAAGGAAGAGAAAGTGGAAGGAGGAGAGGGAGGAGCGGCAAGAAAGGAAAGCGGATGAAGAAACTGAAAGTGAAGGAGGAGGAGGGGGCGGAAATGAAATGGAGATAAACAGAAGAAATTCTTGAAGGTGCTGGAGTAAGTGGAGAATGACAAGGAGAATGTGAAGACGAAGATAAAGTGATGGAAGAAGTACTGAACAAACTGAAGAGAGGAAAGAGAAAGTATTTCATGATGTAAAAAGTGATAGATGAGAAGAAAGTGGAGGAGAATGAAAAGATGAAAGTCGTAGAAGATGAGAAAGGAGCGGATGTAGAGCAAAAAGAGTAAGACAAAGATGGAAGGACATAATTTGAGGACGCAGTACACCAGCCGGAAGAGGTGAAAATGAGAGATGAAAACTGGAGGCAAGGAAATATAAAAGGTTGGGAAAAGGAAAGGGAAAGTGAGTCGAGCGGAAGAGAAGAAGAAATAAAGGAGGAGAGGAAGAAGAGAATGTGGAGGAGTTTGAGGAGATGAAACAGGTTGCAAAGACGCTTCTACGACGCTTTAGGAGAGCATCTTCCTCCTACTAACAGCGTACGTCTTCTCAGTACAATCGCCCAAAGTTAAAGAACTCTCTTCCTCCTAAGTGAATAAAGTACGTGTTCTAATATTGATTGCATTTTAATAGCGTGAAAATGAAAACACATGCAGCAAAATAAGCACACCTTTGTCTCTATAATAAAGTCAATACAAAGAATTACCAAATGCAATTTATCTGTTCCAGGAACTGGTGCTAATCTCAATTCCAAATAGTTACCAATCGCCATCGTTACTCCTCAAACAAGGAATGCTCCAGAGCCATCCCAACCAGCAACTCTGTCAGCCATCCACTTTGAAGATCTTACCGGAGGGCAAGACCCGAGGGCCACGTGTAGTCAAAGGGCTCTTATGGGCTCTCTGCGAACGCTCTATAAGTTTGAAGGGAAAGGGCTCACGCAGGTACTGTGGCAAGTTACTGCGGCGCCTCCTATCCATTATGAAGTACGCTACTACACACTTCTTTCCTTTTATTACGAGAGTAAAATTTCACAAAACTTCATTCTAACAGCTACATTTTTATAATTGGCTTCAAATCTAGATTCATTGACTTAATTGCATTAATCTAGCTTCTTATCAGTTTTTCCCATATCAATAGGCATTTTGAAGATACTTGTTGATATTTCATACTCGGTAATACTGACAAATCATTTTCTTTATTCTGTTAATGTGGAATTAAATATTGCAACATGCGTATTTAAGAACAAAACAAATCAACGCAATTCCCATGCCATCTTTGCATCTTCCGTTTATCTTCTTTGAGGACGTCCTCCACAGGATGCAAATATTAGAGGGTAGAAGAGAATAGGCGCTGGTAGAAGGGAACGCAGAGGCACGGTGTGTGTGTGTGGCGACCTGTATTATTATGAAATACTGCACACTTCTTTCCCCTCTTATTTACGAGAGTAAATATTTTTTTTAAAACACTAACCGTGAATTCTAATACCTACAATTTATATAAAAGTCCTGAAAAGTTAATGAATTGAATTGAAAACGCAGTTTTTTCTAATTTCATTTTTTCTACATCAATGCATTTTAGTTAACAATTTGTGCGCGTAGTTCTAATAAAGTCCAAGTGTTTTATTCGGTTTTGAACACAGAATAACTCTCCTTGAACGTTGTTATTTTATCATAATGGCTTTTATTTCTATTGACCAGGGAGCTCGACGCAGTTCGTAATCCGGGTTCTCCAGCCGTCACCCATCCAGGGACCCTCGTGTCACGAGCTGCTTAACCTGCACAATTTCAAGGAGTATGATTAAGCCGTTCGGCTACCGCTGCGGACAACTTAAAGTGTAATATTTCAAGTTCGACAATACTGACAAATCGTTCTTTGTTCTGTTGTTAGTCTGGAAACTAAATACAGTCACAACACGCGTATTCCAGAACAAAAAAGACGCAATTTCCGAGCCATCTTTGTCTGTCCGTCCACTCATCCTCTTCAGGACGTTATCCAGAGATGCGAATGGTCAGAGTGCTCTCACACATGACGAGCCGGTGTCAGAATAAAGCACCTTGAACGTCGTTAGTTAGTCATAATGGCATTGCCTTTATCTCTATTGACCAGGGGGGTTCGTCGCAGTTCGTATCCAGTTCTCCAGCCGTTACCCATCCAGGGACTCGCGGTGTCTCGAGTTGCTTAAAGTTCACGGAGCGTGATTAACCCTCGAGCGGGCGCGCGCAAAAATTTCTTACCAGTAGGCGCGGGTCGTAAATTTTACGACATTCGTTGACTCAATCAAATCAATCAATAAGGAATCAAGAAATTGAAGAACTACGCGATCTTATCTCGCTGTGTAATATCTTTGAATGATATAGTCATATATTCTATATATTACATATGTTATATAAGGATTAAATAGGCACAACACAATGAAATAAAAAGAAGAACAATGAAAAATAAATGAAAGTGATTAGTGTATCACGCTTTTCACAATACACATTACAAAACAAATATAGAAAACGTTTAAATAAGAAAAGACACTTGAAATATCGATACAAACTTTATGCACTGTGACTTTACTGTATTATGTGCAATTTTATGCACTATGCCTTTACTATATTATGTGCTCGGGTTTTCGCAACTGCTCCATATGCTTTGTCACGCCATTCTGAGCATTTGTGTTTACCAACAAAAAACATATCCCTTGTGAAGCTTTCATATTCAGTGTCAGAAAGCTCTTGTTCCGATGCACTATCATGCTGATGTTCTTCTATATTTTCAACACTCAGGTCACTATCACTATCCAATTCATGATCATCTTGGTCATCCGACAGTTCTTGAAGAATACGCTGAATTTCAGTCACATGAATTCTTTCCCAGGACATTTTCCACAAAATTTGAAAACTTTATAACACCAGCAGGCGCGCAACGTACAATTTCCGACACTACACCTTACATCGAACAAAGCGTTACAGAAACTGAATCTCGCGTGCAACTAAACAGTGGCTGAAGATGAGCATAATTAAAGATATCTGCGAGGAGTATCAAGAACTTAGACGTCTTTGGCAACAACGAATTGATAGCAAATTCAAGAAAACTGCAGTTGTCGTAAAATTTACGACAGCGCGCCGCTGGAGGGCAAGCAGCTCGGTTACCGTCGCCGGCATTTTCGAGCTCGATATTTCATGTTCGACAATACGGACAAAGCGGTCTTTGTTCTGCTGTTTTGTCTTGAAACTAAATACAGTCACACGCGTATTCCAGAACAAAAGAAAAGACGCAATTTCCAGCCTTTCTTTGCATACCCGGTTCCACTCATCCTCTTGAGGACGCTCTCCGGAGGACGCGAACGGCCAGAGGGCTCTCACACATGAGGAGCGGGTGGAAGTTGAAGGGAAAGGGCGCGTCAGGCAAGGCAACGCAAAGGTACTGTTTGTGGTGACCCGTATCCATAATGAAGTCGTGTGTCGAATGCGCTCACAGCCCTTCCACGTTCGAGCTGTATGCAAGGAGGATTCATAATGAAGCAGAACCACGCAGTTGCGTATTAGTGCTCTCTACAAAGGATAAGGATGAGGAGAAAAAGGCTGCCATGTAAATGTTCTTTCGCAACCAAACCGTTTCTAAAAATACTGAAAAAAAGGCCAAGAGTTTTCTGCGACTCAAATTTGGAAAATAAAGGCAGAGTATGTTTCAAGAACATTGGATTAAGGACCAGTATACATTTTCCCCGTGCTCACTCGCTAATTCTTCTACCAAGCTGGTGCAGTGTCTCTGATCGTATGGTACTGAGGTTCGAGCCCTGATTGAGGTAGGATTTTCGACACTAACCAGATAGCTAGGTCCAGTTCTGTCGCTGTCTGGAGGAGAATTCTAACGGCCGGATACTCTGATCGGGAGTTTTCCGTTGTTTCTCCGATCAACACCACAGGCGAATGCCAGAGGGGTACCCAACCACACGGACCACGTACCGCACGCGATCTTTCCTTCCCATTCCTTGACCTATCCTCGCCATTTACTTACGCTTACATTAACATGCACTACACTACCACACATGCCGGGAGACCGGTCGGGAGCTGAGAGCTTGTCCCGGCTGGGACGGTGCCCCGCTGGTGGGAGATACCTGATTGGGGTCAGCCCCTCTAGCCGACGGTAGTTCGGCGCCGGATCTCGCCATCCAGCGGGGAGAAGAATCACCGTCAATTCCCGATCAAAACAATGCACTTCACTTACGGGACGAACGACCTTAGCTGTTGACGCACCCGGAATCTCTAGTAATTCATCAATCAATCTACCAAGCAGGTACCTAATTTTGACCTTTCCTCGACACAACAGTTTCCGAAACGGAGATGCTCGATCAGAAGCTTCAAAAACCTAAACCGAGAGAATTATTTTCATTAAACATCAAAATGTCAATGACCTCGAAGCGTTGTCTGCTACCGGTGGCTCTCTCAAGTTTTAAGCTGCTTATAAGAAAAATTATAATAAGGCAAATCCAAGTAGCAACGTATTATAAGTCCTCGGTACAATGCACAAGGGTGAAAAAAAGACTGGGTATAAGTGTTTCTTTCACAAACAAATCGTTTTTAAAATACTCGAGAAACAAAAAAAAATGCCTTCTAGTTTCTGCGTCTTGAATTTGGAAAATTCGGAATGAAACATTTTAAGAAAGCGTTTCAATGACTTCTGTTTACAGTCTAATATATCACTCTTCCTGTAAATGCTTAATGTAAATAATTTTGCAGTTGACTCTTCCGTCAAGCTAATAACTGACTTTCGTCACATTTTCAACCTGAAGGTTTCTCGAACGAAGATTCTGAAAATTCAAAACAGAAGTTGAGAAATATTTTCTTTTGTACATTTAAGTGCCAGCAATTAAGGAAAGGTCCTCACTGCTCTCGTATGTTTGAGGTATGCACAGGAAGATTCATAATGAAGCAGAACAAGGCAGCTCAGAAACGCTGATGAAACATACTCTTTCATAGTATTATCGTTTCCAAAATACTTGGCGTACACAAAGAGAAAATTACATTTATAAAACCAAAACTGGATTTTCTAGTTACGATGTCAACGGCCATTGAACTTTAAAAAAAAATTGAATGCAATTTTTAAAAGTACCCCTTCCATCTTCCTTGATACAAAATCACGGATCTCGATAATCTAAAATGTTTGATAATTCGCACTTTCCACAAATTGTCATACTCTTCCGTGAATGATCAATGTGACATTCCTGCAGGAATTGAAAACCAATTGAGTATTGTAATAAGATGTTACGATATGATATGTAATAATGTGGTAGTTTGCAAACTATTAGCGTAATATAGAATAATTATTATAATGAAGACTGTAATTAATAAGTTTATCGAAGATGCGATCAATACACTACACAATACTGCTGTTAAATGTTGCACATATATTCTAGAATTACACTATATTGGAACACTGTATTCTGCGCTAAAACGAGGTCATTAAAATACGCAACAATATTCGTTTAAGTGGGTCATAAATTTCATTCAAAGCACCAAATTGCAACGCAGAAATTAAAGAGTAGGTTTAAAGTTTCAAATGTAGCACTGTCAGTCAAATTCAACATCCTGTGTACACGATTACATTAACATTCCTAATTCTTACTGTCACTTAAAAATTATGTTCCCAAAAAGTGCACGCTCAACAAAACTTCTGTAAGGAAGAACGCGAGAAAAATAAGATTGCTTTTAACATTCTTATGAATTCAGCGCTCATACCAAGTTTCATTTAACTTCAAAAATGTGGATTGAGGAAGAAAAAAAACTGGGAATTTCTTTCATGCGACTTCATAGTTATACTTTTAATCAAAACGACGTCATCTGCTGAAATATGAAAAGCGCCAGCGGACGAAATTAATTATCTTTTGCCAAGTACACTTTAGCAATCGGCAAACAAAGTTTTTAAAATTAGTAAACGTGCACAGAATTATAAATATGAATCAACACCAATACTTTTTAGCAAAATAGCAACGCTGCATTATTAAAGCAGGTAGAGGCATATCTATCAATATATCATTCGCACAGTCTGAAATATTTTTTAGTAGAAATCATAATAGTAACTATAAAAAATGATCTAATTCAATATCTGCAGTAGGTGTTCGCATCAACCTTGTAATCACAATTCAATTGAATGTATAAAACATGTTTTAATCTTAGTTTAATATTTCATTTACTTTTACGTGATGATTTCAACAATCATCTCCTTGATTTCAATTAATGTAAGGGTCATTCAGTTTTTGGCAAGACGTGGAAGTGATAAAAAAGTCAATAAAACTTCTCAGAATAGTTTTCGATTCAGAATAGTGGTCGACTTTATTTATCGGTCTTACATGTGCGGCTTTGTAAATAAAGTTCAATAATTATTTTTGTTCTCGAGATAAAAAGAAATTTCGATAATAAATCCAATTCTTGAGTTTATTTACCATTTTTTCATGTGCGGCTTCGTAAAGAAATTCGAGTAATTCTTTCTCGTTCTCCACATTTAAAAACTCCGATACGAAATCCAATGCTTCATTGTCCGGACTTGGAATTTTTATTTTTAACTTCCATCTACGAGTGTAGTCTCTTCACAGTCCAAATCCAAGTGAGTTTTGGCGTCTTCGTCCTGTTGTTTGCAATTTTCGCGGCCTTGCTTTCTAAAATTTACTCAGAATTGAAAATTCCATCATCCCTCTAGGTCAGGGTTGTCCAATGGAGGCCCGCGGGCCACATGCGACCCTTGTGCCATTTATTGTGGCCCGCGAAAGGTTATCAGTAAAAAGTAAAATTCTTTTGTATCTTGGGTCTCATTGTTTCTACACCTGGTACATCAGACTGTCAACTTCCTGCTCAGCATTGAAGAGACCCAGGCGAAGAGCACGTACCCTTTTAGATTCGATGCCGCCGCCGGCGGGCAAGAAGCGGTGTGTGTGTGGGTGTATCCACGCGCGACAAATGATGCCACTCCACCCTGTTCCTCACCCCCCTCGCTTTTCATTAACAGCCCTACGCAATAACTGATACGTGGTCTCGGAAAGGGACTGGCCAAACTTACATGTCAGACTCCACGGCTCAAGAATGAAATACGATCTACTTAGTTCAGACTCAAATTTCACTTACTCAATACTCGACGACCGAGTTTCCTTACGTTATTTGATCTTTCTGGTACTTCAGAGATCTTCTCCGTCATGTGATCCAGCTCTGAGTTTCCCATGCACCTTGGTTATCAGGAAAAAGTAAAATTCTTTTGTATCCTTGTAGGGCGAGAGCATGTATGCTTAGTGCCATGGGCCTGTCGGGATCAACCACGGTGGGAGATATTAAGGTGTGTTCATTCCCAGTCTAAACTGAAGCTTATGTGAGGCTTCACAGTTCTGGCATATAAGCGCTGCGATCTTTGGGTCTCATTTGGGCAAGGTCGTAATCCATTTGACAGCTCTGTGGCCAGCTGATTTCTAATTTCAAGTCAGTGATTTGTTGTGTTGTGGTGGAATTAGTAAAGTCTAGAGCAAACAGTTACGAAAATGGATAGGAAATGTTTTGTAAAACTGTGTAATAGCCACAGTTTAAGATGTCATCTTAAGATGTACATCTTACACCGTGACCGACCGAACAAGCGAGGAATTAGTCTCAACACTGGCTTCAGAATATTTGCCCCAAAGGCGGCTAGTTGACACACCTATATATCTTACACAGTTGGACCAACACTCCCTTTAATTAAATATAGGTTAAGTTTAGATATAAGTTTTTCTACAAGTAAATTAACAAATTCAAACATCATCCAATGTGTCACTGCGTTATGCATCGTGAAGCCTGATATTCCTTATACCACTGCCCCCCCCCCCGTTTCAGATCAGCCTGGCAAAAAGCCGAGGTCTTCAATACGGGGATGTCAGGTGTGGATCGCCCGAGAACAAAATCATCGCTCGCAATCATATTAAAGGTTTTAATGGTGGCTCTTGAGACCTTGAATGCTGGGCACCCTGCAGTAGACTGTAGGCACGTGCTTCTTAAACACATTCGTCTTTGCATTTCCACAACAAGAGTTTTCCTTTGTTTCTCTAACGATCGCCTGGAGCCCCAAACCCTCTGTTCTCCCCAGCAGATAAAACTTACGAGTTTCCCATCAGTCTTTAAAAAAAATTAAGCCGATTAAATATTTAAGTCGACTAAATCTAAAAAGACTTCAACCCTAAGCTAAACTTAAAGAACACTATTTAAGTTTCCTAAGTTCTTTGATCTCCAATTATCTGTGTATTTTGTCTTTCCGTCGGCTGATCTGGCCTTAAATTATCAGTGGATCTCTTAAGACCCTTAACGCACACACAAAACCTACGAATACTTTCATTCTTCCAAATCCACAACAGATTCCTTGGTCCCTCACCTGCCCATCAGCAACCGTATCTTCTCTAACATACGGGTTCGCCCAGGCGACTAATGTGCAACGTTTTTCCTTCCGTTCCCCCCCAAAAAAAATCCACTTCAATCTCAAATTTGGAAGATTCCGACTTGACCATCAAACGAACAGCGACTTCCAACCTCAAGCTGATTAAAATTTCAGCTAAGTTAAAACTAAAGCGACTTACGTCGACCTAAAACTCGATACACGAGGTTCCTTCCAAGTCTCGATTTTTCCTCGAACTTTGACTTCGTATTTATTTCGCCTGTATGTCTAGCATTCGATTTTCCATTCAACTCTTATAGTGCAAAAACCATATGGACATGCCATCATTGGCGAGAAACTTCAACAGCTTTCCTTCGTTCTGCATGTGGCAAAACCCGACCAACAACCTTCTGCTGAGCATTGAAGAGCCACAGGCTAAGACTGTGCAAGACGTTTCACTGAATGCCGCCACCGCCGGTCCAGAAGTATGTGTTTGTGTGTGTGTTTGCTTGTGTATAGAGCGGTGTATGTGTATGTGTATATATATATCTATATCTATGTATATATATGTATATATATATGTTATATATATGTACTATATATATATGTGTATATATATGTATATATATATACATACATCTCCACGCGCGACTAATAACCACACCCCTACCATAATCCGTTCTCACCCACCCCGCCCCTCACCCCACCCTTCCACTTTTCATTAATAGCCTATGCATTTTGATACGTGATCAAAGAAGACTAGCCCAACTAGCATTTCGAACTCTACGGTTCAAGAATCCAATAATGATCGGTCTTTCTCGTTAGGGAATCAATGATCAACTTCAATCTCATTTTGGAAGATACTAAATTGGCCATCAACGAAGAGTCGACTTCAAACAAGCTGATTAAAATGTAATCCCACTGAAAACTAAAGAGACCTAAGTCAGCTCAAAACTCGATATTACAGTTTTCGAACTCCAACTACCAATTGATATTTGTTTCTCCTATCTGCCCCCAGCAGTGGGTTACTTATTCAACCTCCAAAGCCATTTGAACGCAATCATTGCCATTAATCTTCAACAGCTCGCCTTGTTTCTACACCTGGTACATCAGACTATAACTTCCTGCTCAGCAGTGAAGAGGTCCAGGCGAAGAGCACGTACCCTTTTAGATTCGATGCCGCCGAGGCGGGCAAGAAGCGGTGTTGTGTGTGTCCACAAATGATGCCATTCCACCCTGTTCCTCACCCCCCTCCCGCTTTTCATTAACAGCGTATGCATACTGATACGTGGTCTCGGAAAGACTGGCCAAACGTACATGTCAGACTCCACGGGTCAAGAATGAAATAATGATCTACATAGTTCAGGCGCAAATTTCGCTTTCTCAATAATCGATGACCGAGTTTCTTACGTTATTGGATCTTTTCTGCTATTTCCGAGATCTTCTCCGTCATCTGATCCAGCCTCTGAGTTGCCCATGCACCTTGTACACCCCTGCGAGTGCTTTCCTTCTCGCATATATACAACACCTTTCCTTCGTTCTGCGTCTGGCATCACCAACCACCAACCTTCTGCTCAGCACTGGAGCTACAGGCGAAGACCGTGCAACACCTTTTCGACCCAATGCCGCCGGCGACGGAAGTGTGTGTGTATGTGTATGTGTAGCGGTGTGTGTGTATGTGTAGCGGTGTGTGTGTATCCACGCGCGACAAATGATCGCACCCCCACCCCTACTCGTTCCACACACACACACCCCTCCACTTTTCATTAACAGCCTATGCATACTGATACGTGCTCTCGAAAAGAATGGCCCACCTTAAATGTGAGACTTTATGGGTCAAGAATAAAATAATGATCTAGGTACTTCATACTCAAATTTAACTTTTCCAGTAATCAATGACAGAGTTTCTTACGTTCCTTTTTCTGGTATTCCTGAGATCTCCACCCCGACCATCAACCTTCTGCTCAGCCACTGAAGAGCCACAGGCTGAGTGCGCAGCCTTTTTCGACCCAATGCTGCGGCGACGAAGTGTGTATGTGTGTGTGTAGCGGTGCGTGAGTATGTGTATCCACGCGCGACAAATGATCGCACCCCACCCCTACTCGTTTTCTCACCCACCCCACCCCACCCCACCCTCCGCTTTTCATTAACAGCCTATGCATATTGATACGTGTGCCGGCGAGGCGCCGGTGCGTGTAAACCGTAGGCGCGATGGGCGAGTGGAGTGCGGTGCGCGTGCTGTTGTTCGTTTCCACGACACGTGATCCGCTGTTATCGGGTTTTAAAGCGGCAACGTAGCGGACGCGCCCCGCGCCAGAGGTTGGGGGTGCGCGCGTCCTAGAAATAAATAACTCTGCGGACGTACTAAACTAGGACACGAGCGAACGAATCGGGCTTTAAATGCGCGTGGGGCTATTTCTTATTGGCCGCGCGGGACGACCAAATCCAAAAGAGAATGCGGTCGGTGGAGCAAATCGTACAATGGTGACAGGGACTATCTCTGCATTTTGTCAATGGAACTGGATACATGGAAACTGGTAAACATACGTAATTAAAAGTAATATGTACGTGTAGACAGAGGCGTATCTACGGTGTGACAGGACATGGCACGTGCCATGGGCGCCACTCACAAGGGGCGCTATTTCAAGTATACCTACTAAAATAAATAGCAACCCTAATTTGAAGTAATCTGACAGGGGCGCAAATTCTATGCTTGCCATGGGCGCGTAAAAATTTAGATACGCCTCTGCGTTTTGACCATTGTAGGAGGCGTCTCCGAATGCTTTAAACATTTTGATATTTATGCAACAAGGGTGTTGTACGACGTCTAAAGATCGTGTGGCAACAAAACGGCCCTCCCGCCGAAGGCCATTGGGCATTTTGTCGCAGAGATCATTAGATCCAGTTAACGCATCGTGGTTCATACAAGATTTTATTCTTACCTAATTTTAAAGATTCGTATTTACTTATTTACTATTAACTAGATGTTAACTATTAACTAGAACTTATTAATTAGATGTTAACATGGTTTTATGTCTTTCCTTATTTCCTTCCCATAATTCCCTCCGTAAGAGAAGCATCGTGTAGCATTCAACTGTTTTCAGATTTCCCTAGTAATCACAATCCTCTCGATCGCGGTGTTTATCGAGCTCCATATAGAATATCAAGCAAGAACATATCAGCAAAAATTAAGTTTTTTTTTTTTTTTACATTTAATCATTTGAGTTTGCGTGGGTTATAATGCCTAGAAAGTGGTATGTTCCCGGCCTGCAGACTCAGACGCATCCAATGCCTGTGTTTCCCCAAACGGTGCATCGGAAGGGCAATATACAGGTGTTCGGGGAGGAAACGTCGAAACTTCGAAAATAAGCTCTTAACACAATTCTAAGTGTATTTTGTCTAATAAACTATGTGGATATTCCGAATGGTTGGGCCGCAAATGAGCACTCAACATTTGGCTCGAAAAAATGATTTCGACGAAGAAATTTGCATTATGGATGCATAGAAACCCTCTACAAACATGTAAATTGTTTATTATTTACAAAAGAATTGAATATATTTGCTCAGACAGAAAAATTAAGCGTGAAATAAAAAAG
This sequence comes from Acheta domesticus, assembly GCA_031308135.1. NCBI lineage: Eukaryota > Metazoa > Arthropoda > Insecta > Orthoptera > Gryllidae > Acheta > Acheta domesticus. Next base: position 66,770,436 of record JAHLJT010005437.1, read on the forward strand.
TAGTCGAATTGTGTAAATTGGGTGCCTTTTTAATGTCTCGTTCACATTTCTTTCTGCACAAATATATTCATTTCTTTTGTAAATAATAAACAACTTATATGTTTCTGGGGTGTTTCTAAGCTTCTACAAAGCAAATTTTTGCCTAGAATCAATTTTTCAAACCAACGTTTGAGTGCTTATTGCGGCTCAACCATTCGGAATATCCACGTAGTTTATTAGACAAAATATGCTTAAATTGTCTTAAGAGCTTATTTTCGAAGTTTCGATGTTTTCCTCCCCGGACAACCTGTATAATATTTTCTTCATATTATTTGCCTCTCTCCGATCGAGAAGTGTCGACCTCTCGCTTGCCCCCAAACGTTGGGTCGGAAGGAGGTAAATATTAACGACGAAAAAAATCTGTTTCATATGTCTTGTTGCAATTCTGTAATAGTTTTCGTTAGGAATGTATTCACAAGAACCGTATCCTGGAATCCTTAAAGAGTTTTCTTGACAGCTTGTTGAGTGGTCCCAAGACGGGAGATAAGGGTGACTTGTTTTATATTGCTTTATTTACCATTGAGCGAATTAGACTTACATTTATTGGCCTTAATATTCTAACTTTGTTATTGCTGAGTCATGTACCATTTTTGAGATTATATTTACCTACATTTATAAATAAATGCTAATTCTTAATTAAATTACTCCTATATCCACATCTACTATATGTGTACTTCATTAAAACTTTGTGGCTGAGCCCACACTCCTAGCACGTTTGTATGCAAATAGGTTTTCATAAAAACTCTAAAGGTGATGAGCTGAAATGATCCTCAGATCTCGGCTGGAAATTCTTCAGCGAAGTTTTAAAAATTTCGGAGAGAGATCAAAATAGTACAACTGAAGATGTTGGGCATATATTGGTCAACAGAATTCACAATTTTTTATTTTATTTTTAAAATAAATTTGGAATGCTAAATAAATAAATTGGAATGCTAAATAAATACAGCAAAAAAAATTATCAGTGCTTGCTTCTGTGTATTCAATTCGAAATAGAAAGATTTTGAGATATGTAATAAGATACGAAAACTACCGAATTCTTTGCTTTTTACAACACAAATCTGATGGTACAAGAATTCAAAACTGAAACAACAAGCTTCGGCTATGAAAAAACATAATTAATCCACAACAATGTAGCCTATTGCAGCGAAAACATTTCAGCAACGCTTTCAATGCAGCTGATGGATCCCCTAGCAGCGCTGTCTCGAAAGTTGCCGGAGCCGTGAAAATACGCACCCAGCCTCTTGTTAGGAACTGGTGTTGCATATATTAGGGCAGTCTAAGCACAGCTTCGTTTCATCTTTAAGAAATAAACGAAGGAGCAGATACTAGAAGAATAGAAAACTAGATGTTTTAGAATTAATGGACAAAAAGGAAAGAAAGAAAGAAAGAAAGAAAACGATGGAAGATACTTTCTTCTTGCAAAAGGACAAGAAGATAAAATAAAGGTAAGCAGTCCACGATCTCGATGTCAAAAAAAGATCCTCTCAGAAAAAAACTAGATATTTTTAGTAGGCGCACACACGTTATACGTAGAATTATAATAGAGGGGAGAAGAAAGGATTAAAGGAAATTGGAAAGATAGCGGTTTAAGAAAGACTCAAGGGAAACACATTAAATTTAAAGGGTACTTACAAACAATGCAAATTAACAACGAAGTAGGGAAATAAACAAACGAATAATGTCTGCTTCAGTGACTACATTTCGAAATGCAATGATTTTGAGACATGTAATAAGATGCGAAAGTGGCTTCTCGTGATGCTTTTGCCGATGCAAGCTACCCTGCCTAGCAGGCGGCCCTGGCCCTTAAGGGATGTTAATGACCATTAATAATAAGAAGAAAGAGAAGAAGAAGGAGAAGAAGAATGTGAAAGATGATTTGCTTTTTCGAACACTACGAATTCACAGAATACGAATTCTTTGCGAGTTTTAGAACACATAGAATACGATTTTTTTATAACACAAGTCTAATGGTCTAAGAATTCAAAAATAAAACAAAAAATCAAACATCGGCTAAAACCTAAATCTAAAACCTCATTAACCCACAACAATGTAGCCTATTGCAGCGAAAACATTTCGGCAACGCCTTCAATGCAGCTGATGCAGCCCTAGTAGCGCAGTCTGGAAAGTTGCCGGAGCTGTGAAAATACGCACCCAGCCTCACCGTCTACCACGCGCATACTTGTTAGGAACTGGTGCTGCATATTATTAGGGCAGTATTAGCGCAGCATCGTTTCAGCGAAGCCCACGTCGGAACTCATGTGTCTAAGGACAAACTTTCCCATCCTGTCCCCGGAGAGAGAGAGAGAGAGAGAGAGAGAGAGAGAGAGAGAGAGAGAGCTAGTCGAAAGTGACTACGAAACACGATGTTGTAAACTTCAAGCGAACTCAACGAGAATATTTTACTTGTAAATCTTGCAGGAATTCTAAATAGCTCCGGAATTAAAACGTCATTTTTAGGTATGGAAAAAAGATCAATGGTGTCCCACCAGGTACACGGAGCGACGACGTGGAATTTTAAATCCATCCGTTTAAAAATCAGTTTTTGCAGTTGGTACAAATGACTGAAGCTCCACTCCGTAAGTGTATTATACAGTTCTATTACTAAATCACTAAACTCAAATATAATGTTTTCAACAACAAAAAAAGTTTTCACTTACTATAATTTTTAAATGTCAAGTATTATTAAAAGTTCCCTTAATTATAAGGCAATTGGCCCAATCTGTTTTACAATTTTTTCCGGTTATATCTTTTACTTGCACAAAAATGAAGAAAACATTATCAGTAGTTGAGGAACCAAGTGCGCCTCAAAAAATATATAATAAAATAGAAATAGATAAATTCGTCTAGCAAAGAAAATATCGTAGCTGTGAAAAGCTAAGCCAAAACGAAAAATTCATTAAGTTTGTGCAGCCATCCCAGAGAGGAAGAAAGGTTCCGACACTATGAGAATGGAAAATCAAATGGATCAGAATTAATGGACAAGAACTAACACACAAAGAAAACGACGAAAGGTATTTTCTCCTACAAAAGGACAACAAAAAAAGAAAGAACAAAGGTAACCAGAACACGATCTAGATGACAAAAAAGAGACCCTCTTCGAGGAAAACTAGATTTTATTAGTAGGTACACACATTGTACTTTGAATTACAACAAAGAAGGCAGAAGGAAGAAATAAAGGAAAATGGAAAGATACCGGTTTACGAAAAACTCGAAGGAAACTCATTAAATGCACAGTACACTAGAGAAAACATTAAACGATGGAAGGTAGAGCAAAGACTCAATACTTGAGGGTAGGCATTGCGAATACGGGAAGATTGAAGAAAAATAAAATGTTATGGAGATAATCGAGCAGCAGAATTTAATGCGACATTAATTTCAAGTATAGTTCGCCTTGAACTTGTCCTCTTAATTTTCTAATCAATGTTCTATGCAGTCAAGGTTCAAAATACAGTTGAACGATATTACATCGTACAAAAGAATCAAAAAGATAATATCACCAGAGAAGTGTCAGGAATAGCAAACGGCTTTGTGCCATATGGGGATGAACAACAATGACAATCGTCAGTGGCTGTTGATGGCGAGCTATCCACAACAAAATCAGATAATGAAAAATTTATTTATATCATGAGACATTTTTTAAAAAAAAACATCGATGTTTTAGACAAATATATCGATCTGAAAAAAAAATATCAAAAGCAAAACGTCGATGGTTCTGCTCGAAAATATCGACTTTTTAAAGATATCGACTTTGTTTGCCATCCCTACCTGTGACTTAGCTACTCGCGAGAAAAGAAAAAAGAAGAAAGGCAGACTCCTTCTGTTCTCTTCACAAATTTTTGTCGCTTGAGTTACCATTCTCCATGAGCATGATGTTTATTAACACTACCACTCCATCAGTGCCATCATCATTCTAGGAAGATGAATTTCAGAAAGGGATACAGCGGAACAGGAGAGGAAGAGTTACCTTTAAGAGAGGAGAACCCCGAAGACTAAGAAGGCAAAGAGAACAGAAAGTTGAGCCCATCACAATCATCATTATTCCGGGAGGCTGATTTTCAAAAAGAGACAACTAGAGAAGAACTAACATTTCGCCGGAGCGAAAACTGAATGACGTACCGGTAGGAGAGGAATAACTCAAGACAAAGAGGGCAAAGAGAAGTGAAAAGCCCATCACCCTACGACAGTGTTGTCAAAGTCGACGCCACGAGCGGGAGTCAGTGACATGAGTGCCACGACGAAATCGCCCCTCCACGCAGTTCATTACCCCGCCACCAGACAACGCCGTCACTATTGTAAAACGGCTAGGTTACTACTAACAGTTTCCTTTCCCGTTACGGCAGAGAAGCTCGTGGCATGCTACGGTGCCACGACGCGTGCCATTGCCACCAGTAGAAGATCTTGACACCACTGCTCTAGGAGGCTACCTTTCAGAGCTGGAGAGTAAGGAGTAACAGCAAAGGCAAAGAGGGCAAAGAAAACTGCAAGACGATCACTTCATCACAATCATCATCATCCCAGGAGGCTGAATTGCCAAAAGGGCAACCGGAGAGAAGTGTTGAAGAAGAGTACCGTTTCGCCGGACCGACAATAGAAAGAAGAGCCAGCAGGAGACAAGCACCACCAAAGACAAAGAAGGCAAAGAGAAGAGAAGGACGGGCCCAACGAGACACATTTGCCCAAGAGCCCCGTCGCTTGTCTATTCTGCTCCCCCCGCGTGTGGCAGCGAGTCGTCGTCGTAGAAGACGGAGGCAGCGGCGGCAGTCTTTGCAGCCAGGGGCGAGCGGGAAGGGGCGGGGCGGGGCGGGGCGGGGCGCTCCGCGACATCCAATTGGGGCACAGGCAATTGACGCTTCAGTCGCCCGTCTCTCGCCCCAAGCGCCAGCCCTGCCGTGCTCACTCGAGGCGCCGACACGGAACTTCGTTTCTCGCGATTCGGGGCCCCGCGGAGGCACTCGCCCCGCCCCTCCCGTTCCCTTCCCCTTCCCCTCCCCGCCGCGCCACGCGAGCACACTTTGTCTTCGCGCAGTGGGCCAAGTATACCTGCGACTGAGGGAAAGATTAGAGAGTTCGAACCACGACAGGAAGGAAGAAAGAAGAGCGGGTAGAGATGAGGGGAAGAAAGAAAATGAACGAGAGGAAAAAAGAGACTAGAGGGAAAAAGAGACTAGGCGGAAAGAGGCTAGGGGAAAAGAGACTAGAGGGAAAAGAGACTAGGGGAAAAAGAGACTAGAGGGAAAAGAGACTACAGGGAAAAAGAGACTAGGGGAAAAAGAGACTAGGGGAAAAAGAGACTAGGGGGAAAAGAGACTAGGCGGAAAAGAGGCTAGGGGAAAAGAGACTAGGGGAAAAGAGACTAGGGGAAAAGAGACTAGGGGGAAAAGAGACTAGGGGGAAAAGAGACTACACGAGAGGAAAAAACAGGCAAGACGGGAATAGAGAAAAGAGAAAGCAAATGGAAGAAACAGACGAGAGGAAATAGACAAGAGAGAAAAGAGACGATGGAAAATGGATGAGGGAAACAGGAAAGCAGGGAGAAAAGAGAAGATAACAGAGACGAATTCGAAAATGAGAACAAGGGGAAAAGACACATGGGGAAAGAGGTCTGATAATGAAAACGAAATTCAAAAGGAACGAGAAAAAGTGATGGAAAAGAATTTAAAAAATGACGATGAAACAATGCTGAAAAACAAGCAGGAAAAATGGGAAAACCGCTAGAGAAAGGGCCACGAACCCACTTTATGCGCACAAGCATACGGTTCGACCGGGATTTGAACCCAGAGACAGAAGGTGAGGTAACTGACCCATACACCACTGGTCGCCTCTAAAGATCACCCACTGGTTATCTTCGAGCACATTACAAGCATGAATATCTTCACCCTGTGCATACACACCAGGGTCCATGACACGCCAACAGAAATGCTTTAATGGTTCCCTCGAAAAATGTCCTACTCTTTCGCTCCATGCAAATTAAGTCGGTAGTACTTTTGATCATTTAGTCAAGCTTCACCTTACTAACTCATTTAGTGCCTTATTACGGTGAATAAACGTGTAATTTACAGGTCTGATAAAGATGTGCGATTTGCCTCAGAGCGCAAGTCAGAAAAATGATATGAACGTGGAAAATGTATGTGATGAATATAAAAGCACACTTCTGTGCATATCGCTTTGACTGAAAACCATTTGGTAAACACTAGGAACAAGTTTCTTAATAAATCTTCTTTTACCTCTAAACATTGTGCCCTTCACGTAATTTGGGACTAATATTATGCAAAATCATTTCATGAACTGCATTTCAGTACCAGTAAAAAAATGTTCAAAATAAAAATACAAATTTAGAGGATAGCTTTATTTTAGAAATAGAATACCTTACCCAATTGGTCACTCATTTCCAGGAACAAATTTTCGTGAGTTTTCCGAGTTTTTCATTGCATTTTTCCATTTGTCACAATTTTTAGACTTGTAGACCAACTTGTAGATCATTTGTAGACTTGCAGACCAATTTGTAGACTTTTCCAGAATATTTTTAAAAAAATATTTTAAAAAGCCTGATACTAATTTACCAACTCTCTGATTTCACCGTGATACAGTACAAATAAAAAGTACTCAACAAATAATAACAGTCACTCTTTTGTGCGGAACTATTTTTTTTAAGCAATAATATCCGCGTATATACCCGCCTCTAATTTTCCGCGACTTCTAATGATTCTTCTACAAATTTGCTGAATTTCCCCGACTTTTGCAGAGCAAAGAAAATCCTTATATATCCCGATTTTCTACGTTTTCCAAAAAGTGGCCAGCCTTATTTTGACCAATCACATCTAGCACCAGCCCACCGCGCTTCAGTCCAGTCTGTAGCAGAGACGGGAGCGACCCCAGCACTCGCACTGACCCCCGTGTGTACGACGTTTAAAAACTATACGTGCAACGTGCAACGTGCTCTCTAGCAACTCAACAGCAACTCTACGTGCAACGTAAGAACGTTACGGAGATTTTGTAGCCAATCACATCCAGGACGCACCCACCCACCGTACTTTCCATAAAGTGGTCACCCTGATTTTGACCAATCACATCCAACACCAGCCCACCGCCCTTCAGTCGTTCTTGTGGCCTCCTCTTTCCCCCTGACAGTTCGTCTCCAGTCTACAGCAGAGACGGTAAAGCCCCAGCCGTTTCATAGACCCTCGTGAGTACGACTTTTAAAACCAATATGTGCGCGCCTGCAAGATACAGAGGAGTTTCTCTAACAATAAGAAAAAAACAATTTTGACAGGAAGGGAAACAAATAACGTCATGCAAAGGCGATGACATTTCAAGAGAAACCGATGAAGTCATTTACAAAAGAGCTATCTGTAAACGAACACTTTAACTAACGTGGACATAACCTGCTGTTATGTTGCCAGCAGTGGCCAAGCAGTAGCTGCCGAAGCAGTCCCTACTTGTATTAATCGATAACATTGCCACACAGATTTTTTGACCCATCATATCCAGCAGCCACCCACTGTGCTTCAAACTCATTTTCGTCTCCTCCCCTTTCGCGCGACAGCTCGTCTCAAGTCTCCACCAGTGACGGTCACGCCACCAGCCGGTCCATAGACCCCAGTGTGTACGACGTTTAAAAACAATATGTGAGTGCTTGCAAGGAATAGATGAGTTTCTCTAACAATAAGACGGCCGGGAAACAAATGAACGTAATGCAAAGGCGATGACATTGCATGAGAGACTAATGAATCAATTTACAAATGGGCTATCTGTAAACGAACACTAATACGGGCATAACCTGCTGTTATGTTGACAGCAGTGGCCAAGCAGTAGATGCCGAAGAGGTCCCTTCTTGTAGTAATCTATACTTCGGTATTTCTTTCTTGGCGCACGGGGGGGGGGGTGTCATTAAAATGGAACACCTCACGGTATTTCGCGTCGTTCTCAGTTGTGCCGCAAGGAGTAGCATGATCGCGACTGTATCGAGCAGTGCCGGCGATCATGCGACCCCCTGGCGGCACAATGGAGAACGACGCGAAATACCGTGAGATATTCCATTTTATTGACACCCCACCCCCCGTGCGCCAAGAAAGAAAGTATATAACGTTGACACGCAGGTTTTTTGACCGATCACATCCAGCAGCCCCACCCACTGTGCTTCAAAGTCATTCTCTTTTCCTCCCATATCCCCCGACAGCTCGTCTCCAGCAGCGACGGTAACGCCCCCAGCCGGCTCATCTTCCAGTTCCCCCTCTCCCGCCCTATCCCCCCCACCCCGCCCCATTAGCAAGAAGTGGCTTTTAATTCGGGACGCGCCTTTAGTCCCCGCGCGTGTCCCGGTTGAGGACTGAGGACGAGCGGCGCCTATTCGCCTCTCGCCCCCCCGGGGGGGGGGGGCAAGCATTTGGCACGCGAGTCGCGGACCCGTTCGGGCTTTTTCCGACTCGCTGCTCAAAATTCCCCTCAATTTATTCTGGAAGGGAATGTTAATAGCTCACGACTCGTTCGATTTAAACTCGTCCGACGAAAATTCGAAATAATGGAACGCTGGAAGGGGAGGATTTCGAAATATAATGCTCGGAATCATTTCTTCTGCGCGTTCGAGGTTACGTTCAAAATTCAATAAGAAGAAAACGCCGAAGAGGAGTCTTTCTACTGGTTTTCTGTTTCATCCAACGTCCTTGTAAGGTAGAAACTGTGAGTACCTCATCCGCCACTATTCCTTCCTTGCCCTCATTTCTCGGCGGCTAGCCTATTAGCACGAAGTGGTTTTTATTGCAGGACGTGCGTTGGTTCTCGAACCGCGACCCGTTTGGCATTTCCGACTCGCTGCTCAAAATTCTCCAAATTATTCTGGACGGGAATGATAATCGCTAGCGACTGGTTCGATTTAAATTCGTCCGACGTAAATTCGAAATAACAGCACGCTGGGAGAGAAAGAGGATTGGAATATATTATGATCCAAGACCTTGGAATCATTTCTTCTGCATTCGAGGTTTACAACGTTCAAATTGAATAAGAAGAAAATATTGAGGGGGGGGTCTTTCTCTTGGTTTCCCGTTTCGTTCGACGTTCTTGTAATGGTAGGAAACTGACTACCTCATCTACCATTACTCCCTCTCTGCCCTGATTCCTCGGCGGCTACCCTATTTGCACGAAGTGGCTTTTAATGCAGGACGTGCGTCGGTCCTCGAACCACGACCCGTTGACATTTCTGACTCGCTGCTCAAAATTCCCCAATTTATTCTGGAAGGGAATGTTAATAGATCGCGACTCATTGGATTTAAATTCGACGACATCAATTCGAAATAATTGCAAATTCTGCGATACACTGTTCTGGAAGATGAAAAAACTGCGAAATCATTTCTCGCGGGTTAGTGATTTACATTTAAAACTGAATCAGAAAAAAACGGTGATGTCAAGTGGGAAATGATGAAGTCAAATCTTTTCAACGATTTTTGATTACAACTAACGTCTTCGTTGATGTTTACTAAGTACTAGGCAAATTCACAAATACATTTAAAGTGAACATTTTTCCGGACTGTACAGCACGTGTCAAATTTCTGACTAAACCTGTATTCGTGTCCATTATCATTGATTTATATTGATCAACATTTAGAAACCAACTGCCTTCCCTTTGGAAATTGGAAACGAAAACAGAATTTAATTACTGGGCATTCGCTTTGAAAAACTTCGCATTTGACACACTTGCTTATCCTCGCCATTCAATATTTGTAATTTCTTTCAGAAGCAAAAATCAAAACCTGGCGTCTAGTTCAGCTGGTGTTGGATAAAAATTTTACATCCAAAATTTCGAAATTAAAACACGTTCTGAAAGAGGGTGTAGAAGTACTCGGAGTTATTTCTTCCGGGATGTCATTTGAATGCGAGATTTACATTCAAATCGAATATAAGAGAAAACGTATTTCAAGACTCTTCATTAGTTTTCTATTTTCACAAATGTTTTCATGTGATGTTATGTGCAGACATATTTTTCCTCAGCAAGAACACAGAAATTCTACTTTCGTGAATCTTAAAAATTAATAAATTTTTTCTTTTGCTCTAGTTTACTTCACTCGAGAAATAATGCTAATGTTTCTCTTCGACATCGACAACTAACATTAACATTTAACATTAACAATATTATGAGTCAGCAGTTCAACCATTTCGATCGTTTCATGCGAATAATGTTCGTTTAATATTTTATGCAATCAAAACTTCAAGATACATTTACTGACTAATACATTCGAATATTTGTAATATCTGCTTTTTCGCTTTGTAGTCTCCAATTTCCTCTCAGGAAAACTACACATTCCTTTCAAATAAAGTTCGGTTCTTCTTCTCAGAATTCTAATATCGGCAGCTTGGATCGATGATAAGTTCTATTAAAAACGAGAAAATTGTTAAAGTCGAAAGAACTCTACTTAGAAGTGGAACACTTCAGTTACTTTAGACACCAAAACCAATCAACCAAACGGTTACCAAAACAAATCAAAGTCGTGAAGAAAACAGCCACACGCACCAAAAGAAGACTCCAATGGAATGTCAAGCTTGCTTGGACATGTAGTGACATGTGTGATATCCACGACACGAGTGCATGTCATAAAAGTTATATTTTAAAACTTTAAATTTTAACAAGTCTCGTAGTCATCAATCGAGAAATATGTGCTATTCTGGTTTCTAGCTGAATAAACAATACATTCAAATATCTTCAAATAATTGCTTAATTTAATAAGAGTTCGGTTTTAACAGTTTCGTCTCTATTATGACATTCGACAAAACATGAGACCTTGTTTGTTTTTCTTTTTTCTCACACTCGACATTGCTGGCTCTTGATGAAACAATATTTGCTCCGAGAAGGATTCAGAAATGTAATAAGGAGTCAAGAGAGGAGATTCCTAATTAGTGATAATACATGAACTCTGAAATAATATAATCCGGAATTATGAATTACAAGAGGATACTCAACGAGGCAACAAAAGAACACAAATCGCAATAAGAAACAAATAAGCATCTTTGCACATGAAAAACGGAAACAATTTACAGACGAAGTATTGTTTTGGAATAGTTGACATGAAAAATAAATTCCTAAGAATAATCACAAAAGCACCCTGGTTCATCCCAAACTCTCAAATCCATCAAGAACTCGGTATCACACCTATCACTGTACATTTTTCCCTTCTATCCGCAAAATTCTATAACAAAATTTCTCAAATACCTTCAGCTACCCATTTCAAACTTGGCAAACAGAACCCACATCGGAAACAATTGAAAAGGAAATTACCCAGAGAATTTTTTGACCCTCCTTAAGCAGACTGGAAGAGATTAGCCTTTCCGTATAATATACAATGCTTCTGAAAATGTAATAATCACGAAAAAAGAAAAATATCTTGCAAACTTGCTGTATCAAATAAAATCAACTACTGTACCAGTCGTTCACGGCTGCTGAGGGCCTCAGGCCAAGCAAGAAAATATATATATATATATATATATATATATATATATATATATATATATATATATAAAGAGAGAGAGAAGAAGTGTACGAGTTGACTTCCTTATACGCACAGCAGACATGCATCGTTGCACTTCAGCCACAAATCAAATCGCTATCAAAACTTGAAATCACGCCTACGTCAAACCACTTGGTCATGCGGCACACGTTATTCGTTTGCACTGTTATCGTTGTGTAAATGTGTATATTTCGACTTGATAATATGTACAAAGTCCCGATCTTATTAACAGGGCACACTACTTATTTTGAATACTACTTTTCAAATATGCTCCTATGTACTCTAACGATGTTATTAAACGAACATGTTATCCTTTTACATAGATGCCAACGCTTCGCCTGAATACTATTACACAATCTGTGTTGGTGTATTTGGACCCACAAATGTTAAGTAAGCATACAAGCCCCAGATGACAATATTTAGAAATAAAATATATTACAAACAAAACAACCTGCGTGAATAAAGAAATATATTTCTGGACAATGAAAATATATCAGTACGGAAAATGAGTTTTCTAAATCAAATTCCCTTATTACCACTGCTCGGATTTTGTTGACTTAAAAATTCTTTGAAAATGGCCTTTAACATGAAAATGTTTACATATTCAATAAAGTTTACACTTTTAAATAAAATGTATTTAAATAAAATTATATTTAATAGCCAAAAAAGCCTCTAAGAAGGAAATGTAATCCTTAGTTCTGATCTTGCAACCGTCAGTTTTGAAAGGTAGAGGAATTATCGAAGATACGTGTAATTTTGAGAGTTCGAAAAACAGAGTCCACTGTAGCAGTGATTTTCGGTTTGATCTGATGATACAATAAAAACTTTCTTTGAGTGTTATCACTGTAAAGTCACGAAACATTCACTAATAAAAACCACGGAAAGGAAACAAAACGAGTAAAAATGGCAAAAATGACGTAAATGTTAAAAAAATCTAAAAACTGGAAAATGGCAAAAAATGGTCCAATTCCTGCACATTTCTATCACCTATAAGTCATGATAAACATTCATTTACAAGTTAGCTACGTCTAGAATGCATCAATGAAAAGACGGCATGCAATCAGAATCCGAACCCAGCTTATTACCGTATGCTCACAAAATTTATGTGGCGCTACCGATATAGCAATTTGAAGTGATATCAATTCACAAGTCTCTCCATTAGCAATCCAAACTACTAGAGAGCTCTCTCCAAATTCAAACTAGAAATACCATCCGCATGAATATGCAAGATGCGCTCGTTAAGTCGACATTATTCCGGAATTATTCATTCGCGGATTGTTTCAAGAGACATACCGCAACAGAATGGATCGTAGAAACAACTCTGAGTACCGTGTGATGGCACACTAATTACGCCAGAATTGAAAATTCACATGTGACGAGAAGAACGTCGAATATGTACAAAAATGTTGACCCAAAAATAGTGATATATAGGAGAGTGAAGCTTCACGTAGCAATTACGCATCGAATGAGCAGAGGTTTTCCTGACCTTTTTGTAGAGCAGATTATGCCATCCAAGAAAGATCTATAAATCGTATCGAATCTCAGCGAGAATCCTTCACATGAATATATCCTTTTCTCATACAAAACAAAATCAACTACAAGTGCTACGAGTATTAAATCGCATTCGATTTCCAAACTGCATTACAATGTACAACGACACAATATACGGAACAAACGCTACAAAGTACATCGATAACACTCAATTTTAATTTATGCCTCTCGCTTAATGAATTTTGTATTCCGACAGCAGACGTTGAGTTCTTGAGAGAGTAAATTTAGCTTTAAAAATAGTAGATATGCAGATTTCTCAATTCATATTCCTAATAATTAAGACATATCGAGTTCTAAAATTTTAACAACGCCCACGAGGGTAATGAAATCCTTGGCTACATACTTTCATGCGTGTAAAGTAAACATACCATGCATATGTATATTTTACGTAGGCATGACATATTTATTCGAATTTTCCTTGAACTATCCTTCTGTAGTTAGGCTACGAAAATAAGGAAGTTAAAAATATTCCAAACAAAAATATCTCGAACCAAGGCCCAGAAATGTGATGAGCAACAATAATTACTCCAGAAGTCAAATATAGCAGATACAATGTATAAACAACAAATTGGGTGAAATAGTTGGGACATGTTAAAAAAACATAATATAACCCACTACGTACAAAATGTCCTTCAAATAATCTGACGCTCCGCGAAGAAAGACAAAAGAAGGAAGAAAGAAAAGCACACCAAAATTGAAATTAAAGACTTACATGAAGCTTCAAAAACCTAAAAAGAATAAAATACAAACTAAAAACTAGTGGAATAAAACAAAACATACACGAAGACGAAAACACCATTCATGAGGCCAACATCCACAAAGAAAGAGAAACGTTTTTTTAATATAACTTGGCACCTTTACGTGTGGGACAAAAAATTGGACCCACTGTGGTCTCCACTTTCGATTTTCGCCTCGAGCAATCGATCTTTTCCGATATCGGAATCCCGCCACTTCGTGTCTGTTAAATTAGAGGGGAACAAAGCTGACAGTTAACAGATTCTGATAAAATGTACTATTGAAAGGCGTCACATGTGGCACATTACGAGCCTCGTTAGGTTTCAGGACTTAAACCCTGAAGCGGCCGTATTTTTTTTCCTCTCTTCTCTTTACCCAGGAATGAAGTAGGATTGAGTGAGAGTGAAGTCTCGGGCAAATGTCACTCACGATTAAAGTAAGTGTAAAATGGAAATAATGTTATTTATGTCCCCGTCATTTCCGCCCCGCTCCTCTCAAACCTGATACATGATTGGTTGCGTATTTAAAATTAATCGGGGTTATCCCCGGACACCGAGAGTCGACCACCAAAGTGATTTGATTAATTGATTGATTAGTTTTCGAGCACGTCAACTAAGTTCGATAGTCCCGTAAGTGTAGTGCAAGTTTTACAGGGTTATGTGGCGGTCATCTCCCGCTGGATAGCGAGATTCGGCGCCGACCTACTCGTCGACTTGCTGGGCTTTCCCCAAACAGACATCTCCCATCAACGGGTCACCGCTCCAGTCGGGACAAGCTCTGAACTTTGGACTGGACTCTCGACATGTGTGGTAGAGAAGTACATGTAAGTGTATGTAAGTAAGAGGTGAGAAGGAAGAGGAAGGATAGATCGCGCGCTGCCTATAGCCTGTTTCTTACTCTACTGCTCCGGTACTCGCCTGTTGATCGCAGAATCCACGGAAAACTTCCGATCAAAGCAGCCGGCCGCTGGAATTCTCTTCCAGTCAGCTGCTAACTTCTACTTAGTTACCTACCTAAAGTAAAAAATCCTGCCACCGTCGGGACTCTATCACTAGGGTCACTGGCATGATATAAATTGATGGCCAGAGTCACAAAAGCCGGTCCATGATCTACTTGTCTAAAAATCTTTAAAATTCGATAAGAAGTCCACGAAGAATTCTGCCTAACATAGTTACATTTACTTTTAATTATAGAAGATAAGTGTGGTTAAGTTTTCCGAGTTAGAACTTCAAAAACACGAGATGCGGAAGAAAACAAAAGAAACCTTCCCTAGAACTCTCTTCCAATTTCTTGACACTTCCTCAATAATGCAAAAACTGTAATGACAGTACGTGTACAAGAGACAATTACAAGGCAGCTGAAAGTAAGTTAAAGTAGTGAGGGGGATCTACGGCCTGCGGTAATACCAATGAAAATACCTCCCAGCCAGAACCCTTGACACTGGCGAAACAGCCTTTGAAACAGTTCAAAAGATTCGGTTGACATTACTTCCGGTACACAGAACAAAGAGAATCGTCTGAAAACACGCCGAATTTTTAAATACCTTTTTTTGAACACAAAGAAGTGGAGGCTGAATGCTAATGTTTGCAGAGCAAAATGACAAAGGTGAATAAGATAAAGAAACATTAACACAAGAAAAGATTATCACCTCTTCTGAAATTTATGACGATATAGCATTTAAAGGAAGGTATGAAAGAAATGGAAAACAATCGCTTAATATATATACTAAAAGAAACTCTCCTAGGCTACACAATAGCGCATATTGAATTCCTACCATCATTAATACTATTATATCCGTTGGTACATTTTTACACGGAAAAAAGTTTAATCAAAAAATCTCTCTCTACAATAGCGAAGATAACCTTCTGCTGCAAACAATCATTCCCCAAATCTTCTACTTTACGGTTAAATTTAAACGAAATAGACTTTTAATGTGTGTGCAGATTTGTGGAGAAAGAGAGATCTAAAAGCAAATTAAGACAACATATTACGTCAACAAGTGTACATTGAAACTGGAATTATCCCAGGTTAAGAGACAAAATTCGAAAAGACCTGATAATTTTCAAGGTAAACTCTAATAATCCTCTAGTTTACATCGGATAAATACTTCATAATCAGCTCCCACGGTTCTAATTTTACAACACAGCACGTCCCTCTAAGCTTTGAATTACATTCTCTTCACAATTGATCGCTACTGATAACAGTACGGATGGGGAGAGAATGGGCAAGGATTTTCGCGCGCCGTCCGTTTATTGTGCTACTCCGGCATTCGCCTGGAACTGATTGGGAAAAATACGAAAACTACAGACTTACGAACTATCACGGCTAGCGCTCCGTGCTCGCTGATGTTCAACAGATACAGCGAATTTCCGGCACGGAATGAATGTACACGGAACGAATACTGTTCAATATACAGTGAACCCTCGTTTGCACGAACTCGCTTAACACGAATTTCGCCGTAATAGAAACAAAACTTCGGCGCCGGAAGGGATTACGGTAATACGGGCTTTTATAATATTCGGTTAATATGAATTTTTATAACACGAACTCCGATTACTTCAGTCCCTTGGAATTCGTGTTAATGAGGGTTTACTGTAGTTAAGGACGAGTATAGCGAAACGCGTTAAATCGGACTCCTAGATTAAGCGGTCACATGCACTCTTTTCCACCACGGCCATTTTTTTCGTGGAACCCATCGATTTTTCCAATAATCATGAGCAAATATTCTCTTTTTTCAGCGGCCATCTAGCTTAACTCGAAACTTCATCTGATCACATCGATATGATTATGCTTCCGGTGAGTTTATAACCTCTATTAAGCGGCCCCCTATATTAACGGTCAACTTTTGCCGGCACCATTGGCGACCGCGTAATTCAGCTTTCACTGTAGTCTTATCCACGTCGCCCCACCCACATCCTCCTAGACTCAAGCATCTCCGAGCTTCGCCCCTCCACCCCCCAAAAAAAACATTTCATCCCCCAGTGAGGCTCCACCCCATCACGACTGGCCCCGTACCACGCACTAGCCGAATCTGCAATGCCTACATGAAACCAATATCTAAACAAATTGAACGACCATTTGGTTTTTGATTGATTGATTAGATTCCGGGCACGTCAACTGCTAAGGTCATTAGACCAGTACGTGTAGTGCATGCATTTTTATCGTGGGGTGGTGATCTTCCCATGCCGGATGGAGAGATCCGGCGCTGACATATACGCAGGATTGCGGGTTTTCCCCAACCAGGTCTCTACCCCCAACAGGGCACCGCCCCTGCCAGGACAAGCTCTAAGCCCCCGACCAGTCTCCCGGAAGGTGGTATAGTGTAGTGCTTGTTAGTGTGTGTGAAGTAAGCAAGGGGCGAGGATAGGACTAGGAAGCGGAAAGATAGATCGCATGCGGTCAACGTCCCATTTGTTACGGTACTGCCCAGGCATTTGTCTGGAGATGATTGCAGAACCCACGGTAAACTAGCGATCAGAGTAGCCGGCGGCTAGAACCCTCCTCCAGACAGCGGCTGAATTCGACTTAGCTATGAAGGGAGTGCGACCATTTTGAATATTTTGATTTGTATGCCCACTTTTCCCACTCTCCATGGGGCGAAACAAAATGAGATGGTGTGGGAGAAGTAATTTTTAGAGGCAAATCCCCATCCCTCGGGTGTTGCGCGCGTCCAAGTTAAAAATTCACGAGTTCACTACATCCCACTTCACTACATCCCACTTCTCTACATCCCACTTCTCTACATCCCACTTCTCTACATCCCACTTCTCTACATCCCACTTCTCTACATCCCACTTCTCTACATCCCACTTCTCTACATCCCACTTCTCTACATCCCACTTCTCTACATCCCACTTCTCTACATCCCACTTCACTACATCCCACTTCACTACATCCCACTTCACTACATCCCACTTCACTACATCCCACTTCACTACACCCGACTTCAATATAACCGCAGTCGAATGAACTTTGATTTTCGACCACCTTTCCGACACACCTCTCCACAGCACGGCGGCGGCGTGGCGAACCGGGAAGAGACGCTAAACGTCGTATGGAAAAAGGGGGGGGAGGGGGAGAGGTAATTTTTAGCGCAAATCCACACCCCTTGGGCGTCGCGCGCGTCCAAGTTAAAAATTCAAGAGGAGGAATAAAAAAAAAAAGAGCGTGGAAGGGAGACGGGGAGGGGGGATGAGACGTTAATTTATGGATAGCCCCCTTGGGGCTCTCACACAGTTCGCAAAAATTTTCACTCACCTTCGCCCACCACCGCCCACTCGCCCTCGCCCGCCCGCGGGGGGCGCGGCCGGAGGCGAAGAACCGACGTCGTCCGAGCGGTCGCTCAGGCCATTAGAGGTGTTTTCGACTAGACTCACCTGTAATAAAAGAGAAAGAGCGAGTTTAAAAAAAAATACGTTCATTCTAGTTATGCATTACCGTCGCACTGCATTACGTCCGCTCCGTCGTCCTCCGCGGTGGTAAAAAAAAAAGCAACAGAATTTACGGGCGGGGTGATTCATTAAATGGAACGTTGGGCATGTAAATATTCCGGTTTCTGCCGGATTTTAATTCAGTATTCTCCTCGTTTATAATATGCAAGACAAAGTATTGACGTTTTTAAAGCTTTTGTTTTTCATCTACCTTATGGCACTTACGACATGGGGCAGGATCGTCTGTTCTCTATATCTTATGCGGCTGCAGAGGGCCAATGGCCAAGCTAAAATAAATGAAAAAAAAAAGGATCGTCTGTTCTCCGTGGCCCGTTGTTGAAAGTACTACTTCGGCATCCATTTGGTGCTGGTAGGAGGAAAACCACGGACACGTCCCATTAGAGCACCCACATTTCCCTACAGGGCAATATTTTTGAGTTGCCATTGAAACTGGCGTCGACTCAGCTATTTGATCGTGAAAAATCTACCACAGTTGGATTTTCAACATAAAATATTTCGATGTACGAAACTTTATTAAGATCTCGCAAATCAATCAGTGTTGGGTTGATGATGTAAAGTATTAGATTTTTACAGCTCGAAGAACAAATATGTCCTAGTTTGCGTACTTGCAAACAGATTTGGAAATTCACTGAATCTTCAGACCAGCCTGTACCCCAATTATTCACATCACAGTTTAAATTGGGCATATATTGAAATGTACCAACAATGTCATGAACTATTACGAGATCGTTGACATCATTCACCTTAGGACGGTTATAATCGTGACCCGTTCCGAATTTATAGTAAAATTTTGGGCGCCAGGAACAGGTTACGTTAATTAAAACCAATGCTTCCACAGCTAATTTAAACAAATTGATAAATGTCCGGCTAGCTGGGTCAATGGGTCCCGTTATAGATAATCGCTATCGTCTAGATGGCCGATTACTTGATCTGCAACTCTACAGTATGGCGAGGAAT
Source organism: Acheta domesticus (assembly GCA_031308135.1). Lineage (NCBI taxonomy): Eukaryota > Metazoa > Arthropoda > Insecta > Orthoptera > Gryllidae > Acheta > Acheta domesticus. The sequence goes on from JAHLJT010005437.1 coordinate 66,789,661, forward strand.
CTGAAAGTAAATAATTCTGTATCTCTAACTACTTAACAATTGTGATTGTCTAAATGAAAATCTCTTCATTTCCAAAAGAAAAAAATCAACAATTTATTTAACAATTTTGACAAGTGTTCTAGGTCATTGCCCTTTTTAAATAAAACTTTTGTACTGCAGTACTTATCTAACGTCTCGATCGACGACGGTCCGCAGTATCGTCCCACTTGAATGGAGATGATCCCAAGTCCTGCTTCCTTCTTCCAATCTTGCGACGCTGCCGACGCGTCCAGCCCTCACTGCCTAGAATATCTACCGGTTCTTACGTGATATTTAGAGTTCCTAGTCTTCCCCAACTAGTGGTAAAATGTTAAAGTCCAACACCGCAATATAAAAGAAACTTTCCAAGTCCTAGGCGAATTCACTTCTGCACATTAACTTTCAGAGTCCGAAAAAACTATTAAGTCTCACTCAAAACTTACAAGTCCCGCTTCACTAATATTATACTCGCGAGCGATCTGTACTACTCGACGGCCAATATCAGAATGTCCAGTTCTGCACCGTTCTTCCGCCCTCAACGCTTCGGTATCCGTCCTTCGTTCCTCTTTTTTAAAACAAAACGACAAAATTTGACAGTCTATTCTCCCTTAGCCAATCCATCCATCTCTTATCAAACCAAGTAGCCACGCCCTCGACAGTCATTCCTTTTCAGACCAATCCCACATTATTTTATCTGTCTATCTAGCTAGCACCCCCACCTATTCAACGCCTGAGTGCAGTTTATTTATCTTGCCAACCACTATGCCGGCGTTGCTAAGGCTGTATATCGCCATTTGCAGACCCTTTTATCCAACCCATTTACAGCAAATGTTATTGAAAAAAATATATAATATGTTGGTATATCACACGTGTGTGTGTGTGTAAGAGAGAGAGAGAGAGGGAGACAGAGAGCACGTGCGTAGTACGTAAGAACTTGCCACAGAGAGAAAGCGAGGGTGAGTAAAGAGATACAAATTTCAGTTGCGGAATCGCTTTCCTACGTGTAATTCAAATTACATAAATTAATGTCAATTTGTGGACAGGATAACGACTGAACTACAAATTTACAAATCCAAATGCCCTTATTCAACGCAACATTTTTTTTTCATGTTACACTGATAAAAGGAATGATTAATGGAGACAATAAGTGCAAATAAGATCGAAGGATGGCTATCTCTGATTCTCAAACACACATTCGAGTGAAAGAAATAATCTCATTATAAATGTCATATTTGAAAACGTTCTCCAATCAGCGATCCGACAAACATACAATACACTCGCATTCCTCTACCTACACAACCCAAACACATATACCACTACACTCTACACACACGAAGAAAATTGTACACTCCTGTTTTCAAAATTTATCAACATCTCGTGCAACAAGATGCACGTTGATACCTTTATTCATAATTAAACCTAGGTTAGTCAAAATAACGAGAGAAGTGTTTCTGGAGGTCAAGAAGTTACGGTAAATAAATAAAAACAAATGCCATTTTCTAAAAAAAATATTTAAACAGTAACCCAAAATATCGAAATTCTCAAAAGTGTTGCGTCTAAAGACAACCATTTAGTTCAGTATTTATATTCAATTAAAATTTATTATCTTGAAAAGTAATCACAACTCTAGAGCTCATCGAGCGTATAAAACAGAACGCAATTTCTCTTTCAGAATTAATATTATGATTTTCGCCTTGAAATAATAAGTACAATACTTACGAATTAAAAAAAGAATGCCTACGATTCTCCAGTTAAAAAGTTAAAATAAACATTCTATTAGCATCTGAGGCACTAAAACTCCATAAACATCGCTGTAAAAAAATCACCAACACATTACGACTCTCAGAAAGACGAAACGCATGCACCCAATCCCAATGCAACGCTATGCTATGCAGGGAATTTCAATCAATTGCATGTAATTAAACCATATTAGAGACACTCTCGCAAGTAAAATGATCCCACGCCTACTACTGTTTTCAGCTCGTTTACAGCGAGTTAATGAGATATACAGCAGTTTTCTACCGGGCCTCCGCCAAACGATATTTGGCATTACAACGCGCCAGGCACTCCACAAATCACACAAAAGTACGAACGGGGGGGGGGGCATGGAATCACAAACACACAAAATTATTAGTTCGCATGTACCGTTTGCATAAATCGCAAAAAGAAAATTCGCTACAGGATCCCATCCATCTCGCTGTTCGCATGTTACAAAAGGCGAAAAGTTAAATAAATGCTAATGGAAATTCATTCCATTAATAAACGTCCAGTTATTTTCGTCTGCCGTTAACTCGGAGTGGAATTTGAAAGAAATACTCACACCGGAGAAATGTACGTTATTTTAAAGAGCTAGTGGTGAAAAAATAAAAACATAGCATGGTATATTTCTTCAAAATAATAGTTTTTAGGAATTTCTAGGCGTATTCTAACTGATAAAAAACTGCATATTTGCACCGCTAGTTCAATAAACCCATTTGTTTGAGGTTATTAATGTGAATAAACTTAACGCTGACGTTAAATGAAACATTTGTATTCTGGAAAATTTAAAACACAATTGAATGGCTAACGACGTTCACAACATAAGCCACACCAGCAGAAAGTCTTTTCGTAACAGCAAATGATAATATCTCGATTTTGGTCAAAGTGTGGCTTATCTTGTTCATGCATATGAAGGGCTTGGGGTAGTAACAAGACAAGTGAAACTACTACAAAAATAGAGATCTTAACATTTAATAATAACGGGAGACTTCCTAAGGCATGATAAGGCTTATCTTGCTACCGTCCTAAGCCCTTCGACATTATACAAGACATACAAAGCGCGACCGCGTATTATTAAAGATTTCAATATATTATTTTCGCCTGATGTTTATGTTTTAATACGAAGTCCTCACGTTTTACGAAAATTCGTAGACCTCCTTTTAAACACGAACTTACGAATAGTTTAAAACAATAAAAGAAGAAACAAAACCAGTCGGATATTTTGTGACAAGCAGAAATACTGCTTTCAAGTGGCAAATAATTAACCAAAAACATGTGACAACAAAAAAAACTATGTATACCAAAATAATATTTCGCAAAGAAACATTTTAAGGTCCACAACAACTATAATGTATTAATAAAAGATTAATAGCTGTAAGCAAATTAAACGATAAAAGTACATTTAATTAAAAGTGTTTCCATTAGTTTATCTAAAAACCGACATTTAAGGCAGCAAGCTCTTCTGAAAAACCTTATGAAACCAAATTGCTGAAAAAATAATTGGAATTATAGAACACAAAATTAAGCTTACACGGTATCGTACTTTAATTTCAGAACCACGAACTCAATTTCGCGGAGAAGGCCACTTGCAAAAACAATTTTTAAATATTGGATGTGCCTGTGGCCTCGGGGAAATATATTTTAAATGAGGGATCTGGGCGGTTGGAAATTGCGCGGTTCGGAATCAGGATATCTATCGACTTGACGCTCGGTCTCGGGTGAATGAATCGGTTCGCGATAAATCATGAGCTTATCTCCAGCCCTCGCAGTTGTTTTGTTTTATTAGCTCTCAAGTGAATTGATTGATGAAGAAGGAGCTGCCTCGACCTGGCGGAGGTTCTTGCAAATTGATTCCAAAAAGTGAAGGGAGTGAATCTTTAGAACGAAGGTGAATAGCCTAAGAACGCCAGGAATATGGTTGACTTGAAGCCCTTAATGTGTGTCCAAGAGCACAACTTTTTTCAGACGTTCACACATTCGTCTTTGCTGGACGTCAACGTATTGTTTCAAACTATATTTCTTCTTGTTCTTCTTCTCCTCCTCCTCGAAATATTTCTCCAAAATCTTCTTATTGTTAATCATCTTCTTCTCCAACTTCTTCAATCTTCTCCTCGTCTCCCATTCTATTATCTGCTAAATATTACCATCTTGATAAGCAATTTTCTCAACATCTATCAAGTCATACAAAGAGGAAATTTTAATTTTTACCTTACATCGCCCTAAATGAAAATCGCAACAGGTTCTCCAAAGTCATAACTAGTGGTATATATCACTAGTAATAATAATCACTATGGAAAAATTATGGAAGTCTGCAAAGCGGTAACGTTCGGCCAGTTACTCTACAGAGGCCGTGACCAGTTCTGAGACGTCACGTGACTAGAACCAGGTCGGTTTACGCTACCCATCAGCCATGCAAACGCTCTGCGTTCTCTCAGTTTATTCGTTCCCATTGTTCCATCTGCCAGAGCGAGGAAACTTTACGGCGTGGGACAGAACCGCAGAGAGCACGCAGGAACCCAATGAACACTTTGGGAAACAAACCACCAGCGGCTAGAGACTCAACACAAATCGACAATCTTGTATTTTGAAACGTATGTTCGTTTGTTGAGCCACACAATAATCCACAATTCCACTGGCTCTCAAAGTCCAAAGAACTGTTACTGAACACTTTTTTAAAGGGGTTTGTAATCGGCTATACCAAGAACGCTAAGTTCTATCCTTTTTCCCTGCATCCCATTTCTTGATGACCCATTTGAAACCAACTGAAAATCGCAATATGTTCTCCAAAGCCACAGCAACCAATCACTAGGAAAATCAAGGAAATCCTCAAAACCGTACTAACGAACGTCCAGTTATTCTACACAGGCTGTGACTAGTTCTGAGACGTCACGTGACGTAGTCGGGCCACGTGACCGGGTCGGCTTTCGCAACCCGCCAACCACGCAAACGCTCTCCGTCCTCCGAGTTTATTAGTTCCCTTTCTTGTACCCGCTAGAGCGCGGAATCTTTACGGCGCGGGACAGAACCGCAGAGAGCGCGCGGGCCCCATGCGGGAACCCAATCGCCACTTTGGGAAACAGCCGAGCAGCGAGTAGAGAGCGCCTCGGTCGCCGCGACGTGCGGTCGCTATGGTAACCCCACGTCTCCGCACCCTCTTCGAGCCTTCTCAACAGCTGCCATGCAGAGTGGGGCGAAATGGCACAGCAGAGCGCCAAAAAAAGAAAACGAAAGGACTACAAATTTAGAAACAATGCTAGAAATAAATAAAGAAAAATATTTTAAACGATTGATTGATTCGTGTTTCCGGGCGCGTCAACCATTTTGGTCATTAGTCCCGTAAGTGTAGTGCGTGTTTATTTTCAGGTGGCGGCGATGATCTTTTCCACACTGGACGGCGAGATCTGGCGCCGACCTACCGTCGACCAGCGGGGTTTTCCCCTCAACCAGGTATCTCCCACCAGCGGGGCACCGCCCAGCCGGGTAGTGTAAGTACCCGGTAAGTTGTAAGCTCCCGACCGATCTCCCGGCATGTGTGGTGGTGTACTGCATGTTAGTGTAAGTGTAAGAGGAGAGGATAGGACAAGGAAGGGGAAGGAAAGATCTCGTGCGGTTCATGGCCAACTTGTACTGCTCCGGCGTTCGCCAAATGTTGTTCTGAGAAACCACGGAAAACCACCGATCAGAGCAGCCGGCCTCTAGAATTCTCCTCCAGACAGCAACTGAATTCGACCTAGCTGACAAGCTAGTGTCAAAAATCCTGCCGCCGTCGGGACTCGAACCTAGGACCACCCGGTCATGCATTTTAAACGAGTTACTGGATAAAACCTTGCGTATTTTTCTTCAAATATTTATCTTATTTTATTTTACATTTTTGGCCGCGAATTGGCCGTCTAGGACCACGCGAACAAACACCTGCACTTACTGAAGCTCGGGTATATTTATTCCGTGGCATGTGTATGTGACTCCATTTTGGGGGGATCGGTATTATGCTGATTCCAATTTTTATACCCCAGGGTTGCTAGTCCTGGGGGATGGAAGATGGAGTGATGATGATAAGGAAGGACGACACAAACAACCTCACCCATGCCCAAGGTCCGTCTTCACGATGGAATATGTCACGATATTTCGCGACGTTCTCAGTTTTGCCGCCAAATATCGCATGATCGCGAACATATTATTATTATTATTAATATTATTATTATTATTACAGCATCTCTGGGCCTGGGTACAATGCTAAATGGTAAAGTCGGATGAGCCCAAAATGTTAAATTTATACGTACACATTTTTTATTATCTTTAGTACACAATTTGTTGAGACTCCAATTGATTTATTGAACGGAGAATAAATCAAATTCACGTAAGCTGTTCTCCTATAGAGTTTCTCACAATATGACACGTTAAGTATTACGAATTTTGCTTTTCGTCAGGGGGAACGGACAGCACGGCTACGCGAACTTCAACAGCTCTACAAAACAACACTGCAATACGCATCCGGGACAAATTTCCCGGATTACACCCCTTTTTCTAGTGGTTCTTTTTTTACTTTTAATATTTTCCTGAGGAGACTTTTAATTTTACACTACGTAAATGGAATGGGTTCAGAGAACGTTGTAAAATAGATGGCCACATAAGATCTTAATGTGGCGTCCACGTGAGAGGAGAAGAAGAGGAAGATCAGTTTTAGAATGGGAAAAATACACATCCAGGAAGCTGTGGAGTGTAGAGGCTTCAAACCACGAGATTGGGAGGAACGAGAGTTGTGGAGGGTGAAAACAGTAAATTAAGGGGAAAAGGCCGAAGAAGATGAAAAAGGAGAATATTTAAGTAAATTATTAAAGTCAGTCAGATAGTAATTGGTCAAATATCTGATTTCGCCAAATTGCCAACATTGTCTCAACAAATGAAAACTGAATATAAATAATTTACAAATATTTTTTATTTTAATATTTTACAAATATTTTAACGATTAATATTTAGTGATTATAAGCCTCTAAACATTTCCGTTACTTCTGACGGTTCTTCTTCAAACTCCCCGACTTTGTCAACGCAACAAAATTCCTTGATTTTACTCGGTTTTCCACGTTTCCCGGAAAGTCGCCACCTGGGTTTTATTAAATAATCAAAACAAATAATATTCATTTTTTATTGATACATTATTACTTGTTATTGCCGTCCACACGCAACTCCAAGTATGGTGCTGAATGCTGAACTTACCTGTATCGAGAGGATCGTAGTTTTGAGGGAAATAAGAAAAGAGTTGAATGATGCTACGTGTTCTATTACGGAGGGAATTATTAAGAAATATGAAAATACACAACAAATCATCACATAAATGGAGTCATGTAAACGTCTCGTTAATTAGTAAGTAAATGTGAATGAAATGAAATATAATATAAATGAAATATAAAATGAAATAAGTAAATGTGAATCATAATTAGCTAAAAATTTAAATCTTCTATTCACCATGAGTGTTAATCGATTCTACTGGCCAAGCGGCCAAAGGCTCAGGAGCTTTCTCGTCGCCACTCGATCATTAGTTTCCTTATAAAGCCCTAGGCGCACAAATGACCATTATATTGTAAAATATTATTTTCCTGTTGTGTTTCAGACAATCAAATACTTCACTAATTAAAATGACTATTTATTACATAAGTTCCAAACGTGTAAACGTTGCGAAAATCATTTTAATCTTCAAGTAGGTGAACTGTCGGCAAAAATTCACATAAATTCTGTGGTGCCAGCGGAGATATTGTGGTAATCCGTAATGAATAGTAAGGATCGAAGAGATATCACCGACGATTTTTTAAATAACATATTTAATATTATAAATAATTGTCCACACATATATTTCGGAAATCTTATCCCATCGTCAGTAGCACCAAGTATCGATTATAAAAAGCATAGAAATTAAATCAGCGCCATCTTGGGTTGTACTACTGCTTTCCCATAATCGGTCAGAGTATTGCACAGTTCTACACCAAGATGGTGCCAAGATGGCTTTAATTTCGGCTTGTTTAATCGCTGTTTCTTGGTGCCCCTGAAGATGGGATACGATTAGATTTAGAAACGCGATTTAGGAACAAGCACATAAGGGGCCGTCTATAAATTACGTAACGCAAATTTCGACTACTTTCAACACCCCCTCTCCCTCTTGTAACGCACTTCCCTATCTCTATATAACGAAGCGTAACACTGCCTCAGACCCCCTCCCTCTTCCTTTAGCGTTACGTAATTTATGGATGACCCCTACGAGTAAATATAAAAAAGTTAAGTGTAGGACAGTATTGTGAAGTACAGAATTCAGAGTGATCAAGGGTAAATAATAGGGCGGGTCAATGCAGTTACGGAGTAGTGAAGTGGGAAACGAAAAATAAACAATAACTAACAATCCTCAAATATTACTTTTGTTTCCGTGCTTTGCAATTTGTTTTGTTTTTTTATCAATTTTTACCACCAGTGTACGTGATCATTTACAGAGCAAATCTATCTATTGAACTTTTAGTCTCAGCGGCCATACACGAGGCAAGTAGAGTAATCTTGGGTGCAGATGTTGACCCAACGCCACCCAAGACCAAAAGAGAAGCGGTATGCCGAAGAGACGAGATGTGTTCGAAGACTGTGAAATTGCTTGCGGAGTGAAGCATTACGGGATAAAAAGGATTTACACTCTGACCTGAAAAAATACGGCGAATATCTGTGATACTATGTAAAGGCCGACATGCACGGTATAGTTTTCGTGTGGATTCTTTATGTAGTCCAGACTTTGCGCTTTCTACATAAGAAAATTATGAACATGTTCGTAATTTTTCTTGTATAGAAAGTATACAGTTTGACTCCAGCGCCTCTAGCGGCAGAATCGTTCACTAACAGTAATCTGCCATGTCGATTTTGTGGTTCGGTGTGTCAAGGTGCGATTGTATGAAGTGATATATTGTGATAAACTACTTCTTTCCTTATCCCTGCCTTCAATTTTTATTCTCTATGCCCCTCATAGTAAATTAATACTAAATAAAGATCACAGCCAGAACGCACGCACAGAAAGACCATCACTGAAAATACTCGGACGACGCAATTCAGTTGTTACTCGCTAGCCCCCCCCCCCTGGTGGCGGCTTGAGGCGATTCATGCAGAAAGCGTATAGACCGTGTATGCGCTACTGTCTGGCTTTTATATGTTCAGTTTGAGATCTTGACGTTTCTATACAGAAACTGTATGAGAATCTACACGAAAACTGTAACGTGTATATTGGCCTTAAAGAGAAAATATTAGTTACTCCGCTAACTGCAGTCAAATATGTGCGAGTGGAGAATTTTTTTCTACAAAAAGCTTCTTTCTTACGAAAACGTAAGTGGGTTCTCTGTTTTCTTGATTCTTCAGTGAATCTATCACATCCCGATAAATATATTTTTTATAGCCAGCCTTTCAAAAATACTACAAATCACTGCATTTCGTACTTTGCACTTTCTGAAGCGTTGTTAATTCTAAAAAGTGTACGTTTCACAACTGACCAGACATTCTCAATCAGTAAAGGGCAAGAATATTTCTTAGACACTCGAGATCACCTCTTCCATGAAATTACATTCATTTAAAACAAGAATGTTAATACGGCGTAGAAAAAGGACAAATACGTCAACCAGACATCAAAACACTTTAAAAAGCTTGCAATTACTCAAAAACAGTTTGCGTGTTTCTCCCTGATAACAAAAATCAAAACGAAATAAATCGACTGTACGAAATAATATCAATCATTACAAATGAAGATCTCGGAGCAATAACATACTATGCCACTATACGTAAGTTTTGAGGAAGAGTAAAGTAAAGGTCTAGACATTGCACTCTACACATTCGGATAAAGAACATTGATTTACGAATTACATTGCCATCTTGCGGCGAATCTTTAAAACCAAAACTCAACATCTAGATACATCTACGAGTCGTTGAAATACACCCATATCTCAATTTCATCAGCAATGTGGCATAGCATGTTATTGCCGCAAGATCTTCAAATTATCTGTGAAAGGAGAGTGCGTTCAGATTAACTGACATAGAACTCGATATTTGCATATTTGCAGATGACCTCTACGAAAAATTCATACCAAGAAGCTGCTGTGTACCAGTTTCAATTCATGAAAGTACGCCCAGGGGTGGATCCAACCAATTATTATGGAGGGGGCTATCATAGATTTTTGTTAAATAATAAACATTTGTAATTATACTGTATATTATTTTTGTAGCGTATGTATGATACTATACAATATTATTTTTAAATGATTTCATAATTCTAACAAAAGTATTTATATTAATTTGGCTTAACCTTCCAGCGGGCGCGCTGTCGTAAATTTTACGGCAATAGCCGATTTTTTTGTTTTGCTGTCGACTCATTGTTGTCATAGACTTCTGCGTTCTTCGTATTCCTTGCAGGTATCTTTCAGTGACGCATTTCTGCAGCCACTGTTCATTTTGCACTCTCTATTCAGTTTTTGTAACGCTCTATTCGGGATATGTGCACAGTGACGTAAACTTTACGCTGCGCGCCGGCTGTTGTGCAAAAATATTGTATACTACTTTGGCATAATCGAAATTTTCTGTAAAATGTCCAGATAAAGAATTCATGTGAACGAAAATCAGAATATTCTTCAAGAGCTGTCTGATCGGAGGAAGATCATGAATTGGATAGTGACAGTGACAGTTAACAAATGTTGAAAATATAGACGAGCATCAGAACGATACTGGATCGGAACAAGATTTTTTTGATACTAAATACGAATATGTCTTTTTGGTAGTAAATATAATTTTTAGATATTATAATGCGACATAAAATTCCATTGTTCTACAATTTCTTTGATTTTTTTAAGAGTCATTGAATGTCGTAAAAATTTACGACACGCGCCTGCTGGTGTGAACATTTTACCTGCGCCCGCTGGAAGGTTAAAAAAAGAAACAAACCAAAACGCTAGGACTTGATCCGCCACTGACTACGCCTGTCTCTGAACCAGACGTGGAACAATGAAGTGAGTTACGTCCGTAGCAGTCGAGTCGGTCTGCCTTTGCTGCTTTGCCTAGAGTTTGCATCGATTCACCTCCACCCACGCCACGGACTCCTTTAGTTTCTCTTTGGAGGCAACGGCGGAACGCCGATAAGCCCGCGCCTCGCCCCCTCCCAGGACCTCCTGCAATTCCGAGCTCTTACCAACTCCGATGAAGTTTACTTCCGACTTTAATCCGGGCAATTTTCGGCATTGGCAGTTTCTTCCACCGGGACTTCTTCCGCTGCAGGTGCAGAAATTTCTTCCGTTTGTTGGCCCATCAACACCCTGTCCGCCGCAGGTCTCTTTGCAGACTGCAGGCGACGACGTCTGGGATAAGTGGATGAAGAAGAGAGAGAAAAAAGGTGGCAAAAACTGCGAGTCGCAGAGGAATGAAGTAGATCAAAACGATAAATTATCTTATTTGTATACCAGCATTGTACACGACCTTTTCTGTTGCAAGAAATCGTTCATGATCGGGCATTTTACGGCACAAATGATGACGTATTCGATTTTGCGGCACGAATGATTGCGTCATTACTCATCACACATTCAACCAGTCGCAGCGAGAGAATCCTAGGGAGGTAGAGGTAAACGGAACAGCAGACCACCGTTTTCTCGCACAATGTCAACATAAGATAGTTGTTTCGCAAAATTAAGTTTCATTCTCTTCAAGCTTTATAAAGCTGTTAAACAAAAGAGTTGTGTATGCAACTCGTTTATAATGTTCCTTTGTTGAATTCGTAAAAATTGAAAACTAGATCCTCACGTCGCTCGTATTCAAAACATGTACTCATGCAATAAAGTTTAATATTATAAACTAAGTCGATAAACTACTATTACGGCTTACATAGACGGGAGAGCGGTTTCCTGAACCCCCAGTACCCAGGTTCGACCCCCAGTTGAGGTGCATCTGTTGGGTTTTCAAAGGGCGGAAAATCCACAATGGCCATGTCATTCTCGTAGTATGTAAAAGAACTTAAGCAGGTACAGATAATATTGAATCTCTCCGCAAATCTCTCCTAACGACACCTCACGTTCTCCCAACCATACAATTCCTATATAGTTAACTAAGAAGGACATCTGGCGGAAAAAGTGAGAGTCAAAATCCAGGCGCTTAATAAATTCCAACGGGCAATTCATCAGGCCTAAGACCATGTTCAAAGTATTGCTTGTCTCGATAGGATAGTGGTTAGAGCAACTGGGCGTAAACCACGTGACACGGGTTTGAATCCCGGTCGGGGTGACAATTCTTTGAACAAATTTTAAATATTTAAGTTAGTACACGTACAGTAAATTTCATGCACTCATAGAGTAATTTTAATGTAAAAGTGCATTAAAGTATCATGTATGTAAATTAAATTTCATGTGCACGTACACAGTGTAAAAGTGCATTAAAGTATCATGTATGTAAATTAAATTTCATGTGCACGTAAATTTAATGTACACGCATACAGTAAATTTAATTGTACACGTACATTACATTTAATGCACACGTACTTTAAAATTACTGTGCGTGTACATTAAATTTAATTTACGTACATGATACTTACTTTAATGTACTTTTACATTAAAAGTAATGCGGAAATTTCTGACAGTGTACTTTAAAAATATAACGAGTTTTATCCCGTTGAGTACGAAATTTCCCCGTCAAATGTGTGAAACTTTTCCTTTGTATACTGAAGCTTTTGTGGCGAAGCACGTGGTTTTAGGTGTTATGATGTTGCCTCTGAGATTAATCCAAAAATGTAAAATAAGACTAATTTATTCGTAGTGTATAAAATGACCTATCATCCACACTGGCACAAATTTTATTGTAGTTACGGAATGAAAAAATGATATTGACGTACTGTTCCACACGTTTTGTATAAAAGTAGCATTAACGGCGTTTCATATTTCACGGGAAAGTTTCATACAAGAATGGATTAACCTCATTATATTTTTAATATTTACCTCCCAAAATAAAAACATTCAGTACACTAACGGGATTAATGGGCCACAGCAGTGACACCCTCGGAAGCTGAATAATCAACCAAGCCATCCGGTAGAGAGAGACATACATTTTGCTTCCTGGATAAACGGCATTGGTAAAATGGAGAGATGTGAGAAATAAGGTTGGTGAAGAGCTGGAAAACCCGAATGAAGTGGAACTTACCAGCTTCAAAACTGCCCATTAATTCGCAGGTACATAGAAACGGACAAGCTGTACACCACGATTCCACAATTAAACATCAACACACGAATTTCATTGATATTCTTTTCCGTTGTTCAATTTCTCATGTAGGATGTTTTAAAAATACTATCAAATATTTAGCGCAAAATATTATTTAGTTAGTCGATACATTAATGAGATTTTCGTTACTTCGGGTAGTTTTTAATACTTAACACGCTTTTTTTTGCTTCTTAGGACAGTAGGTACGGATATCATCAGAATACACCTAATCCCAGAACAGCCTAAAATACGTTTCATGAAATGTTACTTAAGAACTATTTACGTATAATAGATTTAGAAATAAATGCTGTTTTACTTCTGATTAGATCTCACTTATACTATCGCAGGGAATGATTCGTAATACAGAAAACAGAAATAATTATTCGGTCACGGAAGCCGTTCACCCACACACAGAGTAAACACATCTGAACTATTTACTTGCCAACAAGTTCCTTTCGCCATCGTCCTCGGGTGACTTTGTGTGAAAGTAAACGTCAAGTGTTTACAACACAAAAAACACACCAATCACCCCAACTCACAACAGTTTATAAGCCTGTCCATCACGTATGGCCTCAAATGTGGCATTACCGGTTGGAGAGATGTGGCGTTGCAACTTTACAGACATTCAGAAACGCTCTCGTAATCAAGTTTCTAAACACAAACAATTACTCTTCAATTTAAATCCATTTGCCTTAAGAGAAACAAAATTGTAAATCGTGAATATTTTCCGGATCTCGTCTCATAAATATTTTCAAACAGGATTCTTTGATGAAAAAAATTCAGATTTCTGCCGAAATTCTATCGCGACTGTACAAACTAGCATCTTCCTCAGGTAAAACGGCTGAATCATACATCATTAAGAGAAAAGTTCTTTATAATGTTCCTGCAAATATAATACAGTATTCTATGTTCTTGCAGTATTATTGCATTGTGATTTTGCAATGCCAATATGGGTGTGGTCCACAAACACATGTCGACATTTTCCTGAAATTACAGTGTGGGTAACCCATATCGATGAAACAGGTAAGTCGTATTGGAGTCGATAGCTTTTATCAGGGTCCTACAGGTGAAGATAAGTTGTATGTTCCACTGTTCCTGGTATATATACTTTTTTTCAGATAGTAAATTAGTCCAGTGTACAAATAGGAACTGGAGTTCTTGCCCAAATTACGACTGCCTATTTTACATGATATGTATTTAACTTAATATGGCATTTCACTATTAACATTTTATTTCTTTCCAGATCGGCTACAACTGAAACCTGGCTACTAAGTGAAATTTAAAAAAATCGAAAATCACATCTTCTTTAAATTACAGTCAAAATCTTTTGAATCATCAGCGTCGCTTGCCAAACCATTATTTTATTCTTCATTTGCTTCCTTCTAATCTTCCATTCAAGAAAGTAAGTCATATAATGACCTCTGTGGTATAATGACCTCTCCAGTAAGTTCCCATCACCGGATCCCACTGCAAATTCTCCCGTTTTCTTACTACAACGAATTTTGACATCTTCCGCCCACCAGAACTTGACCATTGGACTATCTTTGAACGCATTTGCAGACAATTCCAAAATTAAATCAACCCATGTGTGCTGGGTTCAGAAAAGTATCAGCAAAGTAAAATTAATAGTAAGTAATTCCCTACACATTTTATAGCAAGATCAATATTACAATTTCTACACAGAAAAAATTTATAATAACGTATCTACCCTACACTGATTTAACACTGGTTGTAATGTCGAATACTTGCTTCCCTTTACATAGACACATAACTACCGCTTCGACTACAAAAGTTAACGGAAACAAAACATAGATCGTAGCAAAGAATACACGCAGACATAAATCTCACTATCAGAACCCGAAACCCGGTACTTCCCAAACATGAAGCGTGTAAGCGACTAATTCACTCGCATCACGCTGAAAACTCCAGTTACCAGCCAATATCACGCAACAACACTTAGTCCGCAAAACAACTTTCGTGTCTATCCACTTTTACGAACCCCTAAAATCGCATCAAACAGCCGATAATCCCCAGCCAGCAACTCGGCAATTTACATTCGCCATCTTCTGTAGATCCGAGATACGGAGCGTAGCGACAACAGTTGTCCTACTAAGCCTGGAAGTTCTCCGTTTTAAAGCCCAGCATTAGGCAAATCAACTCGCCCGCTTAAAACTAGAATATCCTCGAAAGAAACGGCGTCACATAACCCGGGAACGAAGAGAGAGAGAGAGAGAGAGAGAGAGAGAGAGAGAGAGAAGAGTGAGAACGTAGTAGAATTTTAGACGATTGACTTGACGGGCCACAAGGACAACATAAAATTCCTGCCAGAAGACAGCCCGCCGCGGGCATGCTGCCAAACCACGGCCTTCTAGAGTTTCCCGAACGACCCATATCGACCCAAGGCCCTCTTTGCTTGGAAGACGACGGTGACTTGGCTGAAAGTTCGGCGCGGAAAGATTTCTGTGGGTCAATTGTTCTTCCGAATGAAGTTTCATCAACCGAAATGAGATGGAACGGCCGCGCGAAAGAAAAATCGATTTTCTTTTGTTCGGGGGAGGAGAGAGAAAGAAAGGATTAACGCGATGGACCTGAAAGGTAGCAGTTTCAAGCCTCGGTCTCGCGGATGATTTTACGTTTCAATCTGATGATGTGGTGTGGGTCGTTTGGCAACCTCGATGAAGTTGTCAGTTGCGGCACCAGAACACAATGCGAATTAATTGATACCAGATATAGCGGTTAGAGAGCATTGTAATATGGTGGACGGATATTTCACTATCACGAACCAAAAATGGTCATCAGTCATGTACCAAAAATGGAAGTTCTAAAGGAAGGTAAAGTTCGCGAACAAAATTCAGTAAAATGTTTTAATTGGTATGAAAAGAAATCTTACTATATTGGACTTACAGAATGTAACGGAATATTCGAGAACGAAAAGAAAGATGGAAATAGCACGGAATAATCCTAAAAGCCTTAAGAATAGGGACAATAACCCGGAATATGAAGCGAATCTATAAAAAAAATATGGGCAAGAGAAAGACATCTTGGAGGGACAGACAAAAGAAGCAGGAAATACATCCCGCAAAGCAAGAGAAGTACGAAATAATAAAAGTGCAAAAAGTATAAACAAATGGGAAAACGGAAGGAAAAGATGATGAACGAAAGAAACGTTGAGAAATCGGAAGTAAAAGTGAACATTTGGGAACGAAAGACAAAAAGAAAAGCAAACAGAATAAGAAATAGATAAAAAATTATAACAAAAAATTATGACGAGAAAGACGAAGTCGGAAAAGAATTCAAAGCAGGAGGAAGGAGACAAAGGAGAGAAGAGAAAGGAATACAAAGCCGAAAAAGAAAATCAACCCAAAATTTTTAAAAAATCGAACAAGAAAATAATGAAGAAAACAAAGAAAGCGACAAGATTAACAAGCATTAAGAAGAAAACGAAGACTGAAAGACGGAGGAACAAGATGAAAAAAGGCAATAAAAGGCGCAACAGGCGCAAGAAGACGCAAGAAGACGCACGAAAACGCGAGAAAACGCAAGAAGTCGCACGAAGACGCACGAAGACGCAAGAAGACGCACGAAGACGCAAGAAGACGCACGAAGACGCAAGAAGACGCACGAAGACGCAAGAAGACGCACGAAGACGCAAGAAGACGCACGAAAACGCGAGAAAACGCAAGAAGTCGCACGAAGACGCACGAAGACGCACGAAGACGCAAGAAGACGCACGAAGACGCAAGAAGACCCACGAAGACGCAAGAAGACGCACGAAGACGCAAGAAGACGCAAGAAGACGCACGAAGTCGCAAGAAGACGCACGAAGTCGCAAGAAGACGCAAGAAGACGCAAGAAGACGCACGAAGACGCATGAAGACGCAAGAAGGCGCAAGAAGACCCACGAAGACGCACGAAGACGCACGAAGACGCACGAAGACGCAAGAAGACGCACAAGGCGCAAGAAAACATAAGAAGACGCACGAAGGCGCAAGAAGACGCACGGAGACGCACGAAGACGCAAGAAGACGCACGAAAACGCAAGAAGACGCACGAAGACACAAGAAGACGCAAGAAGACACAAGAAGACGCACGAAGACGCACGAAAACGCACGAAGACGCAAGAAGACGCACGAAGACGCACGAAGACGCAAAAAGACGCATGAAGACGCACGAAGACGCAAGAAAACGCAAGAAGACGCAAGAAGACGCAAGAAGACGCACGAAGACGCAAGAAGACGCACGGAGACGCAAGAAGACGCACGAAAACGCACGAAGACGCATGAAGGCAGAAAAAGACCCAAGAAAGCAGAAGACGACGGAGACGAGAAGGCGGAGTAAAAACAAGACAGCACTCGGCTAAAAGGAGTATCTCCCTCACGGATCAGCCGCAGCAGGGAGTTGGGGCGAGCGCACGCCCGGCTAAGACAACACGAGGCGCCCGTCCGCCTCCGACGGCTTCGCCAAACAACGCCCACGCCCACAGAGCACGTGGCGGCGGCTCGCTACCTGCAGGAAATTGCGCCGCAGACAACACAACAGCGCGCTCTACCCGCAGCTCCGCCCACACGCCCAACGGCACGACTGCGAAGAACGAAAGACACACATCGACATTACGTGCAAGAAGATCTCGATACCACGCTCCAGGTGGAGTATTATACGTAGGTAAGTCAATAAGTATCTTCAATTTTCCTCTAATTGTCTTTAGCTTGGTTCTACGGGTTTGTGTGATCCCTAACCATTACATGGAACCGTTGTCTTTGCCTGTAGGAGGTTTCAGCGTTTTCTGATCAGTCCGTCTTGCACTGTTGTGGTTTAAAGATGGCGACAGCACTCTCTGTTTGCACCACAGAAGAAGAGCGTGCCATAATCCGTTTCTTATGGTTTGAAGGCGTAAAAGGGGCGGAAATCCATAGCAGATTTTCAGCACAATGCGGGGACAATGTTTGGCCACAGAGAAGTGTTTGCCAGTTACCAGAACAGTTTAAAAGTGGTCGAACGAGCGTCAAGATAAAGGAAAGAACGGGGCGTCCAGCTACAGCCTGCAACAGATCCCAATATTGAACAATTATGTGTCCTTTATCCTGACTAGTGACTGTTAATGAAATGGCAAACCTTATGCACAATCTCGCCCCGTCGGATTACCATCTGTTTGGACCGTCGATTCTGCTCCGATCAACAGTTCAAATAAGTGGTGCATACGTGCCTTGCTGCACATTCAAAAACCTTTTTTTCAGAAGGAATCGGGAAGCATGTTCAACGGTAGACCAAATGCATTGAAAAGAAGGGTGACCACGTTAAAAAGCGATATCAATAAAAATTGTGTATTCTTCCTGTAATAAATTATAAAAATTGATTGCAGATACGTATTGACTTACCCTCGTATTATGTGGTTGGTATTAAACGTGCCTTTAAATGTCGACCATCAATGAAATGTGACTTCTTGGCTGTCCGAGTGACGCCGCGTCGTTGGCTCAGAGGCTTGCGACATGACAGGCGAAACGTCGGCCTCTCAGCCAACGACGCGGCGTCACCCGGACAGCCACGAAGTCATGGACTCGAGTCGCGGAAGCTTACGTGTACATCAATGAAATGTCTCCAAATGCTCTCCCAAATTCTATCAAGCATGTTTGAAGCCTTAACAGTGTCCATAATACCAATAAGACACTAAATCTTCCTTAAAGAGTCAGGAAATGTTTCCATAAAAAAATTCCAGGAATGCCAGTTCCTAATGAATCAACAATTTGTACATTATTCCAGCGCTTAACATTACAAAATTTACAAATATGAAGTTTCTATATAATTCACAACTACATGTAGAAAAAATTTCCTTACATTTAGATACACCAGAAACATATATTTTCTATTTCATTACTGGAATAAACTTTCATAAAAATATCACCACAAACATTTGCTTTAGTCCATTTGGACCGACAAATTTACGACAACCTAGAATTTTCTGAAAACGTCTCAATACAAAATACTGAGAAAAACAGTGAAACCATTTGCGACATTTCATTGCTCGCTGGGCAATTCTTTTCATATGACTTGATCGTTTTCTTATGCGAGTCCGCGCGTTATATTGCAACACGCACAACTTCTGTAGTTCAAGTGGCGCGACACAATTTCCAATAGTATTCCTGTCTATAGTCATGCTTTATTTTGGCTAATCGATTCGTATTGAGATAAAATTGAAGACCTTGAGGCAATAACATACTTTCTGATGAAATCGGTGCTACTCGTATTAGTATTTCTTGATCCCCCATACATGTATCTAGATGTTGGGTTTTTATTTTAAAGATTCACCGCAAGATGGCAGTGTAATTCATACACTGATGTTCCCAATAACCAACGATCGAAATGAACATCCCAATGTGTAGAATGAAATGTCTAAACCTTTACTCTCAGTTTTCTCAAAACTTACGTATTGTGGCATAGCATGTTATTGACCTGAGGCCTTCAATTATACATCCATTACAAGAATTGTGTCATCGATATAATAGTAAACGACAACCAATCGGCCAAGAAATGACGTGATGCGATGTCGAGCAGTGATTGATTATGAACGACAAACTTTTGAACTGCAGAGATTGGGAGACTAAAGTATTCATCGGTAATAGTGATGTATACAACGTTAGAACATCGCAAACGTCAACTATGTAATGTTTACTAAAAAACTAGAAAGTTGATAACACAGATAAATATTATTAGATTAGAAACTCAATGAAAGCGAATTATCTGAAAATAAACTACACAATCTCGTGAAAACATAAAACTGTTTCTTCTACATCAGAGTGTGCTGGCAAAATTGAAACCAAAATGTTTATTCCTTGGTGGTGACGGATATGCGTCTACAAGGCAGAACACATTTTCTCAGTTCTTCGGAAACTCTGTGTATAAAATTGCTGTAAATATCTGAAAGTCAAAGAAAAAATGGTGGGTTAGCAGATGATTCGAGTTTTCAATTGAATTGTTTCGTAGACAGAGAAATCCTAGACACGAGATCCTAGACGCTAAGTTCGAGACCCCAAGAGAACATCGAGAAATCATTTAATGAGGAATTAGCAAACAGAAAACATATTCAACATGCATGATACAAATAGATGTTTCAACCATTGAGAAACAAGAGGGGAAAACTACATTTGTATTTTAATATTTTTCGTTTCTGTCTGTATTACGTATTATATATCATAAGTTGGTCCATCATTGATAAGATAGAAATCTTTTTAAAAAAACGCTTTATATAGAAATTTTCCACAACGTTTCGGAAACATTAAAAAGGATGGAAACCAAATGTTTCCAAAACGTTGTGTAAAATTTGTATATAAAGCTGTTTTTTTTAGATTTCTGTCTTATCAATGATGGACCAACTTATGAAAACTCCATTTATATCCACAGTTCCTCCACAATGATGATTCTAATCCCTTTAACGGACTATATAACCGACGGACAATTTTTAATCCATTAAACGAGCCAATACACGAAATCATCCGACTCGTTAGCAATGTTTT
The DNA here is from genome assembly GCA_031308135.1 of Acheta domesticus. Taxonomy (NCBI): domain Eukaryota; kingdom Metazoa; phylum Arthropoda; class Insecta; order Orthoptera; family Gryllidae; genus Acheta; species Acheta domesticus. The sequence continues at coordinate 66,810,183 of JAHLJT010005437.1, forward strand.
CGGCTTTTAACATTTCCGCCCTCTATGAGAGTCGCAAATTAAGAATTTAACTCCGTTACTGTTGCATCACTGGAAGTTAAATACCCATTTCGCATACGGCAACCAAATTTCAAAATAGGAACTCATACGCACTGAAACACGATGTCAATGTAACGGCAATTGCATTACACTCTTAGTTCGACGATTTCTTAACAGGCAGCTCAACATATGTTTTGGTCCATTTTACATTTAGCTGCTTGTGTATTCACAATGTTGCAAATATCATTTACGTTCTCACGTTGGCCCCGTAATATGCAACAAGCCTTTGATCCCTCTTTGCCATAAAATGCGGAGTGAAACCTCGGAATTTCTCTTGCATTAACTCTTTTCATCCAGTTAATGAGCCGGATTCTTAAATGACTTTGGCCATGCTGTTGCTTTTCATTTAGCTTTAATGAAGGATAATCTCCCGTGGACTCCCAACAGGCTACAGTGCACCCTTTCACTAGCTTTCGCAGGCGCTGCTGTATATTTAATTATCGGTTTACAGAGGGGTGTCCAGTTGAAACACAGCTCTAGCCCTGCGCGACCTGGCCAATCAAATGAGCAGGGTGAAGATTTCTATGATTTTGCATATTTTTTCTCCATTGTTTCAGGGCACACCTAAGTGAAATTTCTAGACATTTGATTAGATTTGGATGCTTTGAAGAATAATTTCTTAGTACATTATTTGTGTATATTTGATCGATTTTCCTGTTGGGGCATATTCGTGTCACAATAGACTCATATTTTGCATATTTCGTTGAAATACTTACCCTAAAAGTTTAATTTTTTCATAGAATATAGATGAGTGTTCTGTCTATTGGTGAGCGTTAGATGCTTGTCACAAACTGCATTGTTTTTTTTTCTATAGATGATAAAATACGTGTGCAAATGTAGGATACTTCATACAACATTTTTTAAACCAGACAGAAGAAGTGCAACAAGACATACAATGCACATCACTAAGATTAATATTTACTTCAATTATTTCTCCCCCGAAATAAGCTAAATTAGTAGCTATTAAAAACTAGCTACTAAAATGTTTCCACAAAAATATGTAGTTTTATTCGAAACATGTTTCTCACGAATTTTATCAAGAAAGGTTTATTCAGGAAAGGAAATCTTGTTAATTTTTATTACATATTATATTATAGTGCTATTATATTTATATTATAGTGTTATTACATATTATTTTATAGTGCATATTTCAGAATTTGTAGGTCATAAATGCATATTTTTAAAAGCATTCTTAAGATTTTTGGGCATAAAAATACTCTCCCTACAAATCAGTTTTAACCGGTTTACACATTAATGTTACATTGAAAATAGTGATATGTTGTAAGTACGTAGTAATAACGTACAGAACATAGATGTGTACTTACGAGTGAACACGTTTAGCGAAAGGTGAAACGAGTGAACACGTTTAGGTGAAAATACGATCCGAAGGAGGAAATTTTCAACAGTTTAGTGTCTATTTTAGTTGGCAAAGTTGCAATTATGTGAACTACGAAGAACAACTTTACCAACTAAAACAGAATTGTTCCTGACGTAATTTAACTCACTTGCTCCAAATATCATTTAGTACTTATTCTCGAAGACTAATGAAATAAGGGAAGTTTACAAATTCTGGTACGATACAATTACTGTTCACTGTAAACACAAGAGTTAATTACGTTTGTGAAAATGTAATTGAATGATTTATATTTACCAAAATCTGTACTTTCATGCCGTCGCAGACGTGGGCATGAAATCTTGCTATCCAGCTTGCAAGCAATGCATAACTTATAATTACAATCACTGTACATTTTTAATGAATGTACACTATGTAATAGATGATTGCTAAATCATCTATGGCTGGATATTGCTTTGATATACACTTACTAATCTTTTCGTTTAAAAACAGTCAATCTTCGAATTAAAAAAATAATCGCAGTCCTTCGCTTCGCTAATTATAAACCTATTAAAAACACGCTTGCTCGCAATACGAGACATCGACTGCTTTTCGTAGATCGATTGCAACTCTCACAAGTAAACGACCCGACACAAAACTATTGGTCTTGGAAATACATAATGAACAAACGGCGGTAGAGAAGTGTTCATTCTATTAATTGTAAGATATTATTGATTGATTGGTGATTCTGGGAGTGTCAACTAACAGAGTAATTAGTCCCGTAAGTGTAGTGCATGCTTTTATCGCGGAAAGAGATAGTAATCTTCTCGCAGGATGGCGAGATCCCGGTGCCGACCCTCTCGTCTGTTTGCGGAGTTTGCCCCAACCAGGCATCTCAGTTGCCCATTGATCTCCAGACGTGTGTAGTAGTGTAGTAACATATAAGTGTGAGTGAGTGTTAGTGAGGGATGAAGATAGAACAAGCGAGAGGACGGAATGGATCGTACGCGGTCCATGGCCCGGTTGATAGGGTACTGCTCCGGCATTCGCCAGGTACTGATCGTAGAAACAACAGAAAACTACCGATCAGAGCAGCCGGTCGTTCATGTTCTTCTCCAGGCAGCGGCTGCATTCGATCTATGTAGCCAGTGCCGAAAAGTCCTGCCCCCGTCGGGAGGTGAACCCTAGGACCTCCCGGTCCGAAGCACTGCTGTGATGAACTGAGCCGCCTATACTTAGATTTTTTATTTCTTGGCGCGTGGGGACGTGTCATCAAAATGGAATATCGTACGGTATTTCGCGTTGTTCTATGTTCTGTCGCTAGGAGTCCCATGAACACCAGCACTGCTCGTTACAGTCGCGATCATGCGACTCCTGGCGGCACAATCGAGAACGACGCGAAATACCGTGAGATATTCCGTCGTGATGACACGTCCCCACGCGCCAAGAAATAAAAACCCAAGTATACGTCGATCTAAGTAATTACTAAAATTGTTATTTTTACTATCCAACCGGTTAATAATAGCACGTTATCACACATTTTGGGCCCACTGCCTTTCATTTAAAGAAACAATCACGAAATTTTATTGAGTAGAGAGCTCATATTCTTGCTAACCCAAAAATCCATAGTTAAATAAATATATTATTAATATTATTATTATTATTAATTAAAGGTTTCGACCGTTTACAGGTCTTACGCAGCTAAGCAGTTATCACTTATTAATTCATAATGGACGATATTATAAGACGTTAGTTTTTCTGCCGTTACAATCCGTTTGAAACCAAACAGGTCATAAACAGAAATCGCACACACAACTTCTTTTAAGCAGTGAAGTTGCTGCCACAGTGATCGTCGCCCCGCTGTTACACAGTGCAACTTTACAGAAGGTTATGATAGATAAGGAAGATTATTTCATCCACAGGGTAAGTACTGTCTCTTTAACTTACAAAGAATGCACGATTTGAAATATCTTTCCGAGATTGCTTTTCTCTCATTTTTTTACCATCGCGGTTTCTTCATTCTTAATTTTCCAGTTTACTGCCCTTTGGATTTTTTTTCACAGTGATAAATGTTTTACCTCTTTAATATTTACAGAAGAATGCATTTTAAAAGAGATTGATGTCTTCATTACGGCAATCCAAGTTCACAGATAAAACAACTCCAGAGCAAAAAGACATTTCAACTTAAAAAGTGGATAGCATTTACCAAATGACTATTTACGAAATGCACAAATGCAAAACAGTATTTTCCTGTTTCAATGTACATGGGAAAATAAAAACTTTAAAAATCAAAATAATACACCATGTCTTGAAGTTTCGGATTATGTGGGAAATTCGGAATTGACATAGCATAATATTTGACATCATTAGCTTCTGACATTTCAGCGATTAATCTCCCTGAAAAAGATAAAACTATGAAGTAGTGTTCATGGCTTTTAGTAATTAATAATTTGCTATTTGTAAAAATCCCATTTTGTAAAATTTGCACAAATGCAATGTCTAAAACGTATTGCTCTCTCGGTTGTATTCATCCACGACTTATTGTAAGTAGTTTTTCCAAGTCAACTGGCACTTGAAACTTTGGGAAAAAAACAGAGTTTCACAGTAATGCTGATACCTGAACCAACTACTAAGTCAAATTTTCTGATGACGCGAACATAAAAATACGTAGTAATTCTCTCCATCGAAAGATCAACTATTTGAAAACCGATGAGCATAGCACTTTAAAACTGGTTTTAGCGATAAGACCCTTATTCCTACAGTTTTATATATTAAAAGAATACACATTTTCCACAACGTTTCAGAAACATTTCTTTTTATTTTATGTTACAACTTTGAAAAAACAACAGTTGTATAACAAATTCACACACATATACACAACAACAATACATATACATACATCACACAACAAAATTCATATCCATAATATAGATAATAATTTCTAACAATATAATAATAATACGCTACGTACTACGTACTCCTTTCCTGTATTTATCAAGCACACTGATCCTTTCATCTTCTCCCTCTAATAACCACTACACCTTATCCTGAATATTCCAACTTGCCCACATTCTTCCTTCCTCAAAAATCATACATTTCTCTCAAATATGTTTCCAATCTTCCTCTTCTCCTCTCACAGATCCTACATTTCCCCCCTCACTATTTAGTGAATATTTACTCGCACTCATTTCATTACCTATACTGCGATTTTTCTAACTGCGACCCTCAAGGCCTCTCAAATCCCATCTTCGCGATGGAATATGTCACGGCATTTCGCGTCTTTCTTAGTCGTTCCGCTAGATTTCGCACGATCGCGACCGTATGAAGCAGTGCTTGCGATCATGCGACTTCTACCGGCAAGACCGGGAAAAGACGCGAAATGCGGTGACATATTCCATCGCGATGATGGGATTTGAGTGGCCTTGAGGATCGCTCTTAGAAAAAAAGCAGTATAACCTGTATCTTGCTATCCTACGTCTGTCGCCTTCCTTATATTTACCTTTTACGTAACTGGGAATACCACCCATCTAAACTACTTTAAACCATTTATTAAAATTTGAATTCCTTATATTTCCGTAATCTACCTTCAATACCTGATCTTCATCTCTTGCACCACTTCTTCACTAAGTTTACCCCTTCTCCTCTGAACCTTGACGTCTCCAACGAATAACTTTTATTGTTCCCAAAACTTTCCCCTTCTCGTTCCCGTTCCCAATCAGATTTCTCAGGTTCTATGTTTTCATCTATTTCCCAACAAACTTGCTTTAATAATTCGTGAACCCTCCCTCTCCTTATCCTTTCCTCAAACTTACATGCCATTTTGCACATCTTTATTCTCATTTTTTGCCTCTTTGTTTCCCATCTTACCACGAGACCTGGTATGTTTGAACCAACTGGTGTACACTTAAATAATTTAGCAAGTACACTAACAAGATGGTACTACATAGTCGTTGCAGGGAAGCAGCATTAAAAGAGGAATATGAGACCATAAACGTTAACATGTCAAGAGCAGCTAACACATGACCGTATGAACCGGATTTCATTGTAATATCAAGGATAAATACACGCACTTCTGTCGCACTGACACATTGGCGGCAAGGGATGCCCATCAAGAATGGATATGTCAGCACGCATAGACTAAAAACTAGAGCCACTATACAGTATGTCCTGGGAGGAAACGTCGAAACTTCGAAAATAAGCTCTTAAGACAATTCTAAGCATATTTTGTCTAATAAACCACGTGGAAATTCCGAATGGTTGAGCCGCAATACGCACTCAAATGTTGGTTTAAAAAATTGATTTCTACGCAAAAATTTGCATTATAGAAGGATGGAAACGCTCCAGTAACATTAATTGTTTATTATTTACAAAAGAAATGAATATATTTGATCAGAAAGAAAAATTAGGCGAGAAATAAAAAAAGCACCCAATTTACACAATTCGACTCCTCTTATTTTTCGCTCAATTTTTCTGTCTGAACAAATATATTCATTTGTTTTGTAACAATTTACATGCTTCTGGAGTGTTTCTGTGCTTCTGTAATGCAAAGTTTTGCCTAGAAATCATTTTTTCAAACCAAATTTTGAGTGCGTATTGCGGCTCAACCATTCGGAATATCCACGTAGTTTATAAGACAAAATATGCTTAGAATTGTCTTAAGAGCTTATTTTCGAAGTTTCGAAGTTTCACCCGAACACCCTGTGTAGTGAAGAACTGTATTAGCTGTTTTGAAATACTCTGTCCAGAAAATGTTAAGAGATTTCTATTTCCGCCGAATACTTAGGAATCCAGAATTCCATCGTGAGTAAATCACGAATAAAGCCGGAATTTCTTGCAGTGACACATTGACGGTAGGAGATGCCTATCAAGAACTGAAGTTTATACCAGTACTCTGATAATTAGAACCTCTAGGGAAGAAGTGCACAAGCTGTTTTGAAGTATTCAGCCAAAGTAAAGTTTAGAGAGATATCTTTATTTCCGCAGAATTTTTTGGAATTCAAGTTTCAACACTGGTAAACTCCCATCGGCCTCGGCGAGTTTGAAACGGTAATGATTCACGATCTGCCGGATCACATCTCCAGGCACAAAGAAATAAAAGAAAATCGAAGATTACTTTTGGAATTTTCTTTTACACTTACAGTATAAAACTGCGCTGAATGTACGATTTATTAGCGAGTTTAGTACGGCCGAATACAAGAAGTGTAACCTTGTAAAAAACACTAGCCTACAATAACATGCATTCAATTGTTTAATCATTTTAAAAAAATGAAGTTCGTCTAGATACGTTTCCTCAATTACACATATAATTTTATCATAAAGAAGATAGTGTAGCTAGTTATACATTAACATGATTTCCGGAGTTGTAAATGGTATAAAGAGAACGACGGTTAACGTCACTTGGTCTGTGTCCCGCTTCCGAAGATGACGGTTAAGAGGGAGTTCAATGAATTGTTCATTGACTAGTGGTTTCGGGCGCGTCAACTGCTAAGACAATTATTCCCGTAAGTGAAGTCAATTTTTTATCGCGGGAAATGGCGGTGATCTTCCTGGTGAGAGATCTTCCTTCTGGATGGTGAGATCCGGCGCCGTCAACGTCGGGTTGCGGGGTTTTCCCCAAAGAGGTATCTCCCACCAGAGGGGCACCGCCTCTGCGAGGACAATCTCTACGCCCCCGACTGATCTCCAGACGCGTGTGGTATCCTTCGATTAAAACATTAAAACCGTTGACACTTCGTCAGCTGTGATGGTGGCATCCAATCGAGAGCTAAAACGTCACTACAGTGACGTCACTTTTGTGGAGATCAAGCTCCCGATTGGATTACACCGTCGCAATGTCAACGGACGTAATGTTTTAATCGAAATACAGTGTTGTTAATGTAAGAGTAAGTATGAGTAAGTAAGAGGGGAAGATAGGGCCAGGAAAATGAAGGAAAGATCGCGTGCAGTCCGCGGGTCATTTGTTAAAATACTGCTCGACATTCGTCTGGTGTTGATCGGAGAAACCACGGAGAACTATCGATCAGAGCAGCCGGCCGCTAGAATTCTCTTCCAGACGACTCAATTCGACCTATGAAGCTGTCGAAAACCCTGCCACCGTCGGGACTGGAACCCTAGAACCTTCCAGTCAGAGGCACAGCAGTGATCTCAATTGATGCTCTGAGCCACCTGTGCCGGTCCTCGTGAGAAAATTCAAAACAATTACTTGATAGTAGATAATTCTGGATGTTGCTGGATAATCCTGAAACTCCGTAGCTTTCTAAATAAATAAGTAAATAAATGAAAATATTCAACCATATTATTGGCTTTTGGTAGTAAGAGCGTCACCGTCAACTGGACAACCCTGGTTCAGAGGCAACGAGCATATTTTCACACCAGACACACTAACGGGGGCGAGATTTTTTCCTCCCCGGTCGCGCCAGATGCGGGTGTGCATGTAATGGTATTACGATATGTAATAACGACGCTAATAGCGTTTTGATGGACCGTAAAGTAATGCAGGGCAGGCGGTAACACACGTTGCCGCTAGGTCACACAATCTAAGTGAAATGGAAAAAACCAAGGCTGGTCGAGCAACAAACAGTTACGAATTCGTAATCATTATTAACAAAGTCGAATATAACATAGTGGAAATGGTCGCGATTAGAAGTGGAGAACAAATTCTAGTAATGTTAGAGTGATAAGCATTTTTCTGGAACAAATTTTCTTGGCATTTTATTCGGTATTTCAGAACATGTTTCTTTTTAATTTCAAGAATATACGAGATAATAGCTATCTAATATTTAGTTCCACTAAGGCATTGTGAGACACTAAGATTGATAATACCTTTCTTGTTTTAGAACTTTCCTGTACCTGTTTTTTTTTCTTCTTTTTGGTGGTAATCTGATTTCACCGTGAAAATATAAAATAACAATACCTTATTTGCCACTAGATCTCCACCAGATCAATGACTGAAGGCCAGTCCACGAGTGACAAAATACGTTTAGCATCTTCAAAAGAGAACTCAGAAAATCGACGATCTTTCATGATATAAACTTCTTATTCCTCTCCATTGATGACTCGTAATTTGCAAAATTCTGAGATTGCTCATCGTACTGATCTACGATGTAATTTTTGATAATTATATTAATTTTAAAACAGGTTCCAAAGAAGACATCCAATTCTTCAAACGAGTTAAAAATTCAACTTTCCATTAAGTTTCGTTTCCAATTTAACCTTCACGATATTTACGTAGAAATATGTCCTACTCACCAGCTCCCTGTTCGGTTTCGTAAAAGAAGTTTCTCAATCAGTCGGCAATGACTCTTACCTGAAACAAAAAAAGCATAATTAAGACAAAAGAAAAGATAAAAAATGTAACAAAAATGAGATGCACAGTGTTTTGAGGAATCATCTGTAATTGGATGACTGGACGCTAACGATTCGACTCAAGATCCTACACTCATTTTCACGTCGTGAAGGCACAATGGGCTCTTAAGGACAATATTATTCTTACGGAAGAATCTCGTGCACTGTAGCCAAATCGTGTAGTTGCAAAAGTAAGAAGAAATTGCGGTTATGCCTGTTTTTTAATACGCACTTACATAACGCATTAAAATCCGTTCGGCTGAAACGGAGTGTAGCATGTTGGCATTTAACTATTGCCAACATTTTTTTATATTTCCACTCTTCGTAGACTACTACAGAGAGAATTCAGTGAAGAGTAAAGTTTATGCAAAGCATACGTTGTTCACTTCAAAAAGGTTTGTTTTCAACTAAGTATTTGTTTCGAACGCTATTTTCACCTTCAAAGTCCCGAGACGGCGGACAATAGTTTGGCCTCGGCGTATCGTACACCGACACAGTTCAAACAAACAGTTAACGTGTTGAAGTTATATACGGCGCGATAACTAGTGAGTCACACCACGTGGATACTTAGCACCAGAAATCTGGTTATTCTCCTCGTCGCCTTTATCACGCTCGCATGAAGTCGCAACATACGGCCACATATGTCTCACTGCAAAATGTATTTCTAGATATAGAGATCCCCACATTTGCTTTCCAAACACAAATATTTTAATTTTTTTCTTTTTATAATTGGCAAGAAAGGAAAGTGTCTTTTTATAAGTGGCAAGAAAGGAATCGCCTAAGAGAATAAGTGACAAATAAAGGGAGTGTTTTTATATTAGCCGAGAGAAGTCAAATGACCGTCAATATCTAATTTAAATTGTATTACGCTTTTTCTTTGAAATTTAAAAAAGTTAAAGGTAATATACTACATCATTTCACAGCTATTAGCACTGCTTTGATTTACATATCCAGTACTATTATAACCTTAATTCTACGTCGGTTTTTCTTCTTGGCGCACGGGGGGGGGTCAATAAAATGAAATATCTCACGGGATTTCGCGTCGTTCTCCTTTGTGCCGCCAGGAATCGCATGATCGCCTGCACTGCTCGATACAGCCGCGATCATGCGACTCCTAGCGGCACAACCGAGAACGACGCGAAATACCGTGAGATATTCCATTTTATTGACCCCCCCCCGTGCGCCAAGAAAGAAAAACCGAAGTATAAGCGGCCAACCTTCGGCGGAACCATTGGTGACCGCCTAAGACAGGTTTCACCGAATCGCTTGCCCCAGAAACCCGCTGCCTCCACCCGCCTCTACTCCCGTCACCGCCGCCATGCACTCTAACGGCTCGATTAACAATAATAATAATTATTGTTGTAATTCAAAAGTCGCGGCGAGACGAAGCGAAAATGGAAAGTGCCCAGAGGGTGCCGGGAGTCGGCGGAAGAAGGAGAAGAAGAAGAACAAGACGAAAGCGGTTGGCGCATCCGACTTGACGTCTCGCGGAGATGGGGCGAAAGGGTTTTAAAGCCTTCCGCCTCATGGAGTTTGGGAAGGCTCGCCAGAGAATAAACGTAGCACTTCAAGTGGGGGAACTGTAATGGATTGTACGCAATGTGCCATGAAGACGTATTTAAGACTTCGTACCGATTGAATAATTCATTAGCGGAAATGTTCAAGTGTTGTCTACTGGATTGACAAAACTCGTAAATTAGGAGATTCCATTGTTCTTGAACGACTACAAATAGTAATTTTCATTTGTTTAGTAAGTAATAAGGTAATTGTTGGTTTTCTCCGATTAATGTTTTGAAAGATTCCATTTCAGGATACAATTCTCATTTATTGAACATTGTAAATGAGTAAACACATTTTGTATTTTCTTACGAAAATCATTCATGTTTCTGGAAACTAGTAAGCATGCAATAATGTGTTTCGACGACAGTTATAAACCAAGAAAGTTCGGTGCGAGGACCAGAGAATAAACGCAGGTATGTTAACGTGCTATCAGAAAGATTAAGTTGCGATTAAATAATCCCTTATCCAATGATATCAAGTGTCGCAGAGGTTAGAAAAAATCAATTAAATTTCATCAATTGAGCATCGTAAAGCACACACTATTCAAACAGCTACAAGACCTTCGATATCGAACCATGCAAAATTCGCGTAATTTATAAAACATGCCATAATTTAGGCCGGTTGCAAGTTCAGCGTGTTTATTGAAGCATTCTGTCTTTTCGAAGCAAATTAAAAACATATTTAAATATTTTATGCATTTTTTTTTCCTTTCGTAATACCCACTTAGTTAATGATAAGACGTAAGGGGTATCTGAGTCCGACTTGACGGCGTGGAGAGGCGAAATGGTTTTACAGCCTTCCGCGTCATGGAGTTTAGACCGGCGCGTCAGAGAATAAACGCAGCACACTAAGCAGGGGAACTGTAATGGATTGTAAGCAATGCAGCATTAGTACGTATTTAAGATAAGTGTTGGTTACGATTGAATTAACATTTAGCGGAAGGTCTTCAATGTTCCGTTTGTTTGGCAAATAAGAGGAATTAAATCGTTCCAATTTTTTTTATTCACGTTTAGACCCCTCTCTAGATCAAGAGTGAATAATGCCCGTCTCAGCATGAATTAGTAGGCTATAAGACTGTTTTTGTTTGTGGGCGATGTCATGCAAGTAAGAATTAGTTCGACGAGAAATAGTGAAAAGCATGTACTAACCCGTTTTTTGAGAAAAACGCATGCAATACAATATTCCAAAAAATAGCAAGTTTTAACCAGGCGACATCGAAGTCTACGTTTTCAAAACAACTCTTGATTCATTACTTCGTGTTTCCGCGGAGCGTCAACTGCCTCTCAGTCATTCGTCCCGTAAGCGTAGTGCATGATTTATCGCAAAATGTGGATGTGTTCATTCCCGCTGAAAGGAGAGATCCGGCGCCGATCAACACGTCAGCTTGGGATTTTTTTCCATCCAGATATATCCCACTAGCAGGGCACATTCCTCAGGGCGAAATATTCCCCTAAATGTATGAATAATTAAATCCCTGTATGAATTCAGCATTTTGCCCTGAGGAAGGTCGCGGCGTGACGGTTGAGACGTTGGCAATTGTAATTAGGAGGCGGCGTCTCCCAGCCGGACACGTAGATAATGACTCCGGCCGCAGAAACCTATTCTTTCATTGGGCCAACCTCTATGGGAGAAAACGTTTAAACCCACTCGTGACTTCTCCAACTTAGGCAATTCGCCGTGAAGAAGGTCGTAGCAGGACGGCCGAAACGTCATCAGCGCGTAGGCCGCGTCGAATTTCGGACAAACTGTAGATACAGACTCCGGTCGCGGAAGCCTACGCTTTCATTTGACCAATCTCTACGGGAGAAAACATTTAACACTTTCACTGCGAACGATGCACCGGTGCGTCAAGCATTGCCGTGCCCGTAGTGCTAACGACGCACCGGTGCGTCAGAGCTCGCCGTGCCATCACTGCTATCGACGCACCGGTGCGTCGCGCTGCTCTTTCGGGTTCTCGTGTCCGTTGTTCGGTCGCGTTCGAAAGTAGGCGATTGCCACGACATGGGTCCTGTTCTGGACACTTTGAAGTTTATTTTGGTGCCTATTAAATAGCGTTTCAATGCTTCTGTTGCGAGATTTTTCACGTGTTGTGGAAGGCATGGGCTGCTTGCACCGCGGGCCGTCTTGGGGCCCGCGCGCGTTTCCGGCCAAGCACACACAGGTCAAAAGATTATTGCAGTACCTGAATAGAAAACCCTTTTGTCTATCCACCCTCCGTGTTACTTCAACACATTTCCGGGGACTGCTTCTCACTAGTGATTTTGCTTTCCTGGTGTACGGTACGTGTCTTGATTTTCGATTTATAAATTAGACGTTTGGCATTGTTTTTTGGTACGATCAGGTGCCGGTCCAAAGCCCGGATCTAAAAGAAGGATGGGAAGTGTACGTTGTTTTGAAAACTGAGAGCGCGCGCAAGAGAAGACCGCACGAAAAAGTATTCAGCACACGGCGTGTGGCGGCCGCCGGATGGCTCAGCACAGCGCGGCGGCCGGCGCTCCTAAGCGTAGCAGTGAAACGGTTAAATTCACTCGCAAGTTATCCAATTTAGACATTTTGTCCTGAGGGAGGCTGCAACATGACTGCCAAAACGTCAGCATCTGGGTCTCGGGCATGGCATCTCCCGTACAGCCAAGTAGATATTGACTCCCGCGGAGAACGCTACGTTTCATTGTTCAAGCTCTATAGGGGGAGGAAACATTTTCAAGGCATTTCGCCCTGAGGAAGGCCGCAGTATCACGACCTGAATGTTGACACTAAACTGTGATTTATTCAACTCTACCCCTGGCGGGTATCAGCTGATACGGTTTCATCCAATCGGAAGCTTGAACGAAACCATAGTGACGTCACTGTATGCGACGTATAAGCTCCCGATTGGATGAAACCGTCAACAGCTGATGCCTGCCAAGGGCAGAGTTGAATAAATCGCAACGTAGTGCAACGTTGGAACTATACTGCGATTTTCGTGTCACTGACAGAAATCAGCTGTTCACGCTTTCATCCAATAGGGAGCTGGAACGTCACCATAGTGACGTCACTGTCGCGAAATATAAGCTGCCGATTGGATGGCAGCGAAACACTGATTTCTGTCAGGGACACTGTCGTGTGATTTCTGTCAGGCAACTGATTTCTGTCAGGGACACTGTTACGAAAATCGCAGTATACTGCAGGTGCAACAGTACCTTGGAAGGCGCGTTTCCGGGACAGACAAGTACATACCGCGAACTGTACGCTTCCCGCATTCCCTTGGTCCCCGCGCGTCGCCCCCATCGCGCTTTGTCCACCCCTGCGGCCCCAAGGGCGCCGAGCGGCGGTTGTTTTTCCGCCTCCGGATACGAGCCCGGCGCCCGCGAGCCATCGATCCACCCCCGCCACCCCCCACCCCCACCACGCCCCCGCGCCGGCGGCGCCCCGGCTCGCTCCGCGTCGTAAATACTGTCTCCCCTCTCTCCCTCTCCCAGCCCCCCTCCCTCCCTCCCTCCCTCCGGACCTTTAATTAAACGGCCCGGCGGCGTAAAACAACCCCCTTCTTACCCCTCCCTCTCTCGCTCTCTCTGTGTCCTCCTCCCCGCCACGCCCTCAATTTTCGCTCCGACCCCCTCCACGTCGCGGACGGGGCCGGAGGGAGGAGAGGGGACCGGAGCTTTGGCCGTCGTCGTTTACCCAGGCACCGCTCGTCTGATCGAAGGGAGGGGGAAGGGGAAGGAGGGTGGACAATGGAGGGGGAAGGGAGGGCAGGTTAGCAGACGACAGACAGCACGGGTAATCGGCGGGAGCTCACCTTACACGGGCTGATGACGAACGACCGTCGAGTAACAGTTTTTGAAGAACATCGCGCAAGATCTACTTGGGAACGTTTGGTATCTTCCAATATTTATTCAGCACTTACACAGCATTCATCGTTTATCCCTGTACGAAAGACATACGTGAAATGCTTAATAAATAAGATTTTTAAAAAATACTGTATTATGTCGACGCGTTAGTTCACAATAATTGTGTGTTCTGTTGGTCATTTGTGAGTTAATATAATTTTTTGAGACCTCTCGTTCACATCTATCACGTGCACAAGACTCTGTATCCCTAGAAGAGGGATAGAAAGCAAAAAGTTGTCGATCGCTTTCAAGCTTGATTTTCTTGAAACAAAAAATTCTGGACATACAATATGAATGCTCTAAGCCATCGATATGTTTCGGTAGTATATAATAATACATCATTAAACAGTAATTATTATAATTCATGATATACTGTACGGCTTATAAGATTCCGATTCAAAATTTATTATATTCATTATCTCATTTATTTCGAAAGTTGTCATTATCTATCTTCAGAGCGGTGAGCAAACCAACCTTCTCTTCAGTCTCACTCTACTCCCCCGTCTGGCCAACAATTTTCCTCTAGCCCCCATTCAACAGCGCTGCAATCTCGCACGAGACTCTGCAGTCTTCGTTGACCGTCATTTACCCAAGTACAGCTCGTCCAACCGAAAAGATGAGGACGAAGAGGAATGAGGATGGAGGAGAATGAGAGAGCAGGTTAGCAGGCGACAAAAGGCACGGGTAGTCAGCAGGAGCTCACCTCACTGGGGCAAATTGACGACCATCGTGTAACATTTTGAAGAACATCGCAAGGCTCACGGGGTATTTATGACTGTTTCGCAGTGGCACACCATTCAGAGGTTTATCCCTAGATGGGAGTCGTTTAACAAAACAATATTAATAATGTATTACATTTCTTGATTTCTTAAACGGCTTATAAGTTTTCCTTCCAATTATTGTCAATAATTTTTTATTATCTCATATGTTTCACCAATTGTCGTGATCTATCTCTACAGCTATGCGAAAACCAACATCTCTATAGTCTCACTCTACTCCCCGTCAGGCTAACAATTTTCCCCTAGTCTTCACTCAGCGGCGCTGCAATCTCGCACGAGACTGGAAAGACTTCGCTGACCGTCATTTACCCAAGTACAGTTCGTCCAACCGAAGAGAGGAAGACGAGTAAAGAGGATGGACGAAGAAGGGAGGGGAGATCAGCACGCGACAGACGACACGGGTAATCAGCAGGAGCTCACTTCTCCGGGGCAGATGACGGACGTCCGTCGGACTACATTTCGCAGAACATCGCAAAGCTCACGTTGAGACTTTGGGATTCTTATTACTGTTTCGCGGTCACACACCATTCGGAGGTTATCCCTGTACAAGCGCCAAATACGAGGGTAGCTAAAAAAAAGAATATACGTATTTTATTACACATTTTGATTTTTTAATCGGCTTATAAGAGAACCATTCCTTAATTTGTGTGTGTGTGTGTGAGTGTGTGTTCAGCATTATAAACGACCTTTTACTGTTGCAAGAAATCGTTCATAATCGGGCGTTTTACGGCATAAATGATGACGTATTTGATTTTATGGCACAAATGATTGCGTCATCACACATTCAGCCAATCGCAGCGAGAGAATCGGGGGGAGGTAGAGGTAAATTGAACAACCGACCACCGTTTTCTCGCACGGATGTCAAGTACCTGAGATATCAGAGAAAAGTTGTTTGGCAAAATTAAGTTTGATTCTCTTACAATGTATAATACTGTCATACAAAAAACAGTATGCAATTCGTTTATAATGTTGCTTTATTGCATTCGTACAAATTTGAAAACTCGCTCCTAACGTCGCTCGTTTTCAAAACATGTACTCATGCAATAAAGCTTAACATTATAAACTAATTGCATAAACTATTATTTTTACTATCTCATTTATTTCATCAGTTCTGATGACCTATCTCAAGTTCGCAAAACAACCTTCTCTTCAGTTCCACTCGACTTGCCGCCACGCCCACATTTTCACTCCGTCCCAGTCAGCGGCGTTGAGTCCACAGAGGGCGCTGGAAGTTGGCCGTCGTTTATCCAAGCACGCAGCTCGTCTAATCGAATGTAGGAAGACGGGGAGAAACGAGGGTGGATGATAAAAGAGACTGCAGGATAGCAGGCGATAGGCGACACGTCTAATTGGCAGAGGGCTCACCTCACTGGAACAGAAAACGGACGACCATCGGGCTACATATTGACGAACATCGCAACGGTCACGTTGAGACTTTGGGTATTTTATTACTTTTCGCAGTCAAGCACCCACCATTCGGAATTTACTTGTATACAAACGCCACATACGCTAGCAGCTAAAAGATAATATTAATAACTTATTACTTTTCTTGATATATTAATTGTCTTACAAGTTTTCCAACCAATTACTCATTTTTTCTATTATCTCATTTATTTCGTTAGATTTGAATATCTGTCTCCAGAGCAGTGCCCAAAGCAACCTCTTCGTTCCTGAACCACTCCCCGTCAAACCCACATTTTCGCTCCGTCCCGCTCGGCGGAGTTTGGTCCAGGAGAGCCGTCGTCAATCCAGTAATACTGCTCGTCTAATAAAACGAATGAAGACGAGGAGGAAGGAGGGTGGATGAGAAAGAGATGGAGTTAGCAGATGACAGGCGACATAGTTAATTGGCAGGAGTCACGTTACACGGGCCGATGACGCCCGACCATCGTGCTGCCTTTTGAAGAAAGTCGCAAAGCTCACTCACTGACTGAGACTTGGATAGCTTATTTTTATTCAGTTATATTCTGCACACCAATCAGCAATTATCCGTCGACAAACCTCACATACAGGAGTAGCTTAAAAATAATATTAATAGTTTACTTTTCTTGATGTGTTATTCGGCTTAAAAGTTTTCCATCTAATCATTCATTTTTTATTATTACTATGTCCTTTATTTAATCAGCTCTGATGATCTTTAGCGCGCTGGGCAAAACAACCTTCTCATCAGTTTCTCTCGCCTCCCCGTCACGCTCACATTTTCTATGCGTTCCACTCAGCGCCGTTGGGTCCACAGAGGAGTTAGAGGAGAGCCGTTGTTTGCCCAGGCATACTGCTCGTCTAATCAAATAAAGGAAAACGGGGAGGAAAGTGGATGAGAAAGAGACGGCAGGTTAGCAGGTGATGGGCGACATCGCTACTTGGCAGGAGTCACGTTACAGGAGCAGATGACATCCGACCATCGCGCTACCTTTTGAAAAACGTCGCAAACCTCTCACTGTCTGACACTTGGGTACCTTTTAATTTTTATCCCGTAATATTACAAATCAATCAGCAACTGTACCTCGACAAACGTCACGTGCGGGCGTAGCTTAAAAATATTATTAATAATTTATTTCTTTTCTTGATGTATTATTTGGCTATCAAGTTTTCCCTCTAATCACTTTTTAATCATTACCAATTTATTTAATCAGCGCCAATGATCTTTAGCGTGCTGGACAAAACACCTTCTCATCAGTTTCGCTCGCCTCCCCGTCAGGCTCATATTTTCTCTTTATCCCGCTCAGCGGCGC
The DNA here is from genome assembly GCA_031308135.1 of Acheta domesticus. Classification (NCBI taxonomy): domain Eukaryota; kingdom Metazoa; phylum Arthropoda; class Insecta; order Orthoptera; family Gryllidae; genus Acheta; species Acheta domesticus. The sequence goes on from JAHLJT010005437.1 coordinate 66,827,878, forward strand.
CGTTGTCCCGTTTAGAGAGCCGTCGTTTAGCCAGGCATACTGCTGGTCTAATCAAATGGAGGAAGACGAGGAGGAAAGAAAGTGGACGAGAAAGAGACGGCAGGTTAGCAGGTTATAGGCGACATCGCTAATTGGCAGGAGTCACGTTACAGGGGCCGATGACGTCCAACCATCGCCCTACCTTTTGAAGAACGTGGCAAAACCCTCACTTATTGAAACTTGGGTATCTTTTAATATTTATTCCGAAATATTATACACCAATCAGCGATTATCCCTCACATACGGAAGTCACATACGGGAGTAGCTTAAAAATAATATTAATAATTTATTTCTTTTCTTGATGTATTATTTGGCTTATAAAGTTTTCATCTAATCATTCATTTTTATTATAACTATCCCCTTTAATTAATCATCTCCGATGATCTATCTTTAGAGCGCAAGGACAAAACAACCTCGTCAGTTTCCTCTCGCTTCTCCTTCACGCTCATATTTTCTCTCCGTCCCGCTCAGCGGCGCTGGGTCCATCGAGGGCGTTGGAGGAGACCCGTCGTTTCGCCAGACGCGCAGCTCGTCTAATCGAAGGAAGGAAGACGAGGAGGAAAGAACGTGGACGAGAAAGAGACAGCAGGTTAGCAGGTGAATGGTGACATCGCTAATCGGTAGGAGCTCGCCTTACAGGGGTCGATGACGGGCGATCTTCGTGAAAACACTTCGCAAAAACCTGCGTGGAGATGTCGGGTATCGTATTTCTAACATGGAGAATCTTCACAACCATATATATTTGAACAACTAGAGTCCCGGTATGTGTGGTAGTGTAGTGCATGTGTGTGTGTAAGGGATGAAGATAGGACAAGGAAGAGGAAGGAAAGATCGCGCGCAGTTCGTAGCCCGTTTGTTAGGGCACTGCTCCTGCATTTGTTTGGTATAGATCGGAGAAAGTGCGGAAAACAATCAATCAGAGCAGCCGGCCGCTAGAATTCCCCTCCAGACAGCGGCTGAACTCGACTTAGCTATGAAACTAATGTGGAAAAGCCCTATATCGTAGGATCTCATCAGAGGCACTGCTGACGAATGAGATCGATGCCCTGAGCCACCCTAGGCGGCTGATTAGGAAACAGACGGCGCAGCCATCGGCTTGAACTCACTTTGCAACGGGGGATGACGGACGCCCGTCGTGAAGATTTCTAAAGAGGAAATGGGAAGGAAGATCACGAAGAAAAACGGAGAAGCAAAGGGTGAGAACCTTGAAAGGTGACGAAGCAATCTAGATATATCACCTCGTTCCTTCGTTAATTGCGCCATTAGTCAGTTTAATACTTCAAGAGTTCGGATCTAAAATATGAAGAACCAACGGAAATGAAACGAACCATAAACTGAAATATTTGATTATCACACCACCACGACAACAGACTGCAGGAGCCCAAAATTGTAATCCCCAAAATAACAAGTTGGAGGGCTAGTTTCTGAGGGTACGGAGCCCTTCATTTCATGACATTTTGATCAACTACTCGCAACTTCATGTGCGCATCCGAGGATTGGGGGAGTCATGCGGAAGTTGTTCATGTCCCTAAAGTTCGTTCAACTATTCAAGTTGAGATGGAGAAGGGCGGAGATTAGAGGAAGGGGGAAGGCCGGTTAGCAGGTAACAGACGCGGGGACTCGCGACCAATGTTCTATTCAGAAGGAGCGCAGATTACGAAGGATAATGACAGGTGATGGAATAATGAAGAAAACGAAAGAAAAGAGGACGTAAAAGCACGAGAAGAGAGGCAACGAAAATTCCAAAAGCAACTATTAATTCATAGGCATCCTTTTACGAGCTCTAAGAATTTTACCATCTATCGGTTAAATATTACCCTGTAATATTATTATCTGCAGCTAATTTTTGGACTCATTTATTATCTATTTACGGACTTATTTTGAATTTTATTTTGAAACTTCACTTGAAGAGTGGAGAAGAGATTTCGTCCGCCGTCATTTATCCTGGTAGAAGTTGAATAATCGAAAGGAGCAGGAGGTGGAGGAAAAAGGGTGAAATGAAGAAGACAGGTATGTAAGACAGAAGCAATGATCTTTGTACACAAACGACGATATCAGACGACAATCGCGTTGTAATTGGAAGAAGTATAATTAAGAAGAAAATGCAACCATGAAAACCTAAGGATAATGCACCTTTCAAAAGGAATAAACGAATTCGGAAATCATCTTGGCTCAACTTACTCTGATTATCCAAGTCTGTTCAAAATCTGAATACAATGTCTGTATTAATCTTTAGCATTTTTGTGGGCACCAACGGTCACTGTAAAATTTAATAACGTTTTCATACGAAGGTTAATTAATTATTAAACTGTTCTATTGGTAGTATACAATTTTAACATCTTTTTATATGTCTGTCAGCGTCAATGAATCCTGAGATTGGACGAACTTTCCTCAGGAAACCGGCTTTTAATCCATGGCAGCCGGTAACAAGGAGAAATGAAGAGGGCCGTGTCCAGATTGGCAGGCACGGCTAGGGGGAACAATCAGATGGATGACGCTTCACTATAGAAGATGGTGACGACACGAGGAAATGAAGGGGGATCTAAAATTCGAAAGCCAAAACGGAAACTGAGTCACATGCTAATCAGAAAATTCGCGATGAGGAAATATTCTATTAATTACTTTCCTTCCAACTTACACTGTAATGACCCTGCATTAAATAAGTTTTTTCACATTCTTTAATCATACACCGATTCTTGCTAATTTAACATTCGGTAATTTGTACAATTTAGTATAATGTTCTCGAACAGCATATTTACACGCGAAGTTTAAAAACATATGTTTAGTACGAATTATCGAATGGTGCGCTAAAAAATCATTGAGAAGGGTTTCAAGATTTCAAAATAATGAACTATATGTCTTCGACATTTTCAAGCATTGATCAGGTTTGAATTCAAGTTATACGGTGAAAAACCTATAACTTGATTTTTTATTAACCTAATTTTTCGTCAGCACATTCATCCTTGGGATGTAATTTCCTTTTCGACATACGCACATTAACATTTTTTTTAAACCAATATCTTCTTATAAATTGTAACAAAACCATTATCTTTCCTCGCACAATACATGAAGAAGCTATTTTCAAAAAATGTACTCACAACAATGATATAGATTTTTTTCTGAATCATGTGATTTGTAGATTTTCAAACACAGACAAGCCCCCGATTCAAGAGCATTGAGACCAGTTACCTTTAAGGCTCCCGACAAACTCGAGATTTGTGAAATTTGCATGCGTGTTTCCGCACCTCATGTTTAACCCCGTTGCACACAACCAGCAGGCCGGGGTGTATTTTCGGCGGCCTGCGGTTCTCAAATAAATAGTCATATTTTATCTGCGACGGTGCGCTAACAACTGAAAATCCGTCCCCACTCCGGTGTGATTATGAACGTCATAATGAAACGCGTGTTCTACTCTTACGGATTCATAATAACACTCTTTTCAACAGAAGACTTTATTGAATCATGTACATAAAGCAACTTTCCAAATCAATGTAGAAGAAACAAAACTACACTAAATAAGTGTTACTATCGATTCATTCCGATGCTCCAACCGATTTCATTCCGACGATCTAACCGATTTCATTCCGACGATCTAACCGATTTCATTCCGACGATCTAACCGATTTCATTCCGACGATCTAACCGATTTCATTCCGACGATCTAACCGATTTCATTCCGACGATCTAACCGATTTCATTCCGACGATCTAACCGATTTCATTCCGACGATCTAACCGATTTCATTCCGACGATCTAACAGATTTCATTCCGACGACCTAACAGATTTCATTCCGACGATCTAACCGATTTCATTCCGACGATCTAACCGATTTCATTCCGACGATCTAACCGATTTCATTCCGACGATCTAACAGATTTCATTCCGACGATCTAACCGATTTCATTCCGACGATCTAACCGATTTCATTCCAATGATCTAACCAAATTCATTCCGATGATCTAACCAAATTCATTCCGACGATCTAACAAAATTCATTTCGATGATCTAACCAAATTCATTCCGATGATCTAACCAAATTCATTCCGACGATCTAACCGAATTTCTACTTCACTCATCATCACTCTTCAACCCATTTGTATATTATGAGAGTTAAGTATTCACTGGGACGCGCTACTATTTGGTCTTCCGAAGTCTCCATCCCACCACCCACGTGACCGCGCCACGTGGCGCGCTGGGTCGGAATCCTGCAGCGCAAAGTAATTGTCACATTGTCCTGCTCCTTTGAAAGGCTCCATCCTTCCTCCCAAGATCCTCCCATTGTTCCTTGCAGCTTTCTGCATTATCTTCCCGCTGCTGCGAGGGTCGAAAGCCAATTCTCGATTTCCCTCGAAAGCTTTCCGGCGACAAAAGGACGGGGAAAATTGGGAGCGAAGTTAAGCTAACTCGGAGAGGATTGCGTAAAGGATTTCGAAATATGTTCTCTTTAAACAAAAATCGAAAATTCAGTTTACGATTACCTCACTGGAAACTCATTGTGTTTGGTTGGTTTAGTGGTTCACATCGGGGTTTGGTAAACCGGTAAGAATTGATTCGGGCGCGTTTACTACTCAGGCCATTAGTCCCGTAAGTGTAGTCCACATCCCGATACGATTCCTCTCCCACCGGAAAAAGATCTGGCGCCGACCTACACGTTGGCTTGTGAGGTTTTCTCCTTTGTCCCAACTCCCTAAAGGCAGCGCCCCACCCGGGGCACACTACGATCAGTGTGGTACAGAATCTAGGAGTAAGTGCAAATTTTGGTTTTGTTGGTGATGTGGGGATAGTTTTGTGTAAAGCATCGCATTTTAAATACATTTTTCATGAAAAAAATCATCCTCTAATATGATACTGGTGTAAAAATTATCACACTCTTGCTAGAGTTCATTGGGGGACATACTTATACAAGTTATCGTCCTTTATGTTCTCGCGTCTGAAAGTCGATTTTTTCACAGAGGGCACGCTGAGGGATACTAGCCACTAGCTGATTTGCCTTTGCAACTAGTGTTTTTATAATTCAACTTGTTCTGGGTTAGGATAACGATCCCAGAACTTAGATAAACGTGCACGGAATACTCTTCTTCCTGTAATACGTCACACAGGTTTTAAGAGTTTTTGTCAAGAAATAAATAAATATAATACTAAGTTGCGGAACAGCTATCGCCCTTTCTCCGCTGTCAGTCTCCAAACATCTCTACTTGTACCGATCACCTTGCATTTCTCTTGCCGTCATAGCCCCTCACACACACACTGTTGCTACGCAAGTCAGAGACTTCCTCTCTTCTTTCTCCCAGCATCCATCGCAGGACGCGTTTTGTCCATCTTTCGTCTGTAATGGATCTAATACCGTAACAGACGATATATGTTTTTTCTTTATTTGGTCAAGGACAGTTTTCTGAAAACCCATTTTCATCCGTATGTCATCGTTCCAGATTCTGTGACGTCTGCTGTAACAGCATCTTCTACGCCAGTAGTCGATTTCAATGCCCAGGAGCATATTTCTTGCTCTTTCCTCAACCTCCCAGACTTCTGATCTTCGTAACTCTTAACTAGTGTAGATAAAAGACGTCCTTTAATAGTGTTAGTGACAGTTTTGTTTCGTTAAGATACGAGTTTATACTTCGTAACACTTTTCTCCCCAAGCTTATTCGTCTTTCGATTTCTTCTTCGCTATTTCCCTTTTGGCTATTTTCCTTCTTGTCTATTTGCCTTTTTGTTACACCCTTATATTTATATTTGTTTACCCCTTTCATTCTTCCGCTATTTTTCAGAAGAAGCTATACTTCACTGATACTAACTGTAAGGTATTACAATTTTTTCATGTTAACGATAAGTCCTGCTAAACATAAAAAGTATTCATTGAGTTTACGGATCATGAAACTCAAATCGTCAGCATCTTCTGCAAAGACTACCTGGATAAACCCGAAAAATAAATAAATAAAATCTGCAGCACCAACTCCAGATCTTCCTTTCTCCTTCGATACACGCCTTTCCGGATCCCGGGTCACCGGAACGCCATCAATAACCTCCAAGAGAGCGAGGGAGGCTTTGTTCCCTTATTAGAAGCTGATATAGGAGGTCTTGGCGCGCGCAGGCCTTTGTTTGGGGGGCGGCAGTCCCTTCCCCTGCTTCTTTCCTCTGCCCTGCATCCCCTCCACATACACACACTTCAGGCTGTCGCGCGGAATGGCACCATCGAGTACGCCGAATGGCGCCCGGAGCACCACCGGAAGACAGTTCTTTTTTTTTTTCCTGTAACGGCCGGCTGAGGGCGCATCCCCGAATTTTACGGCGTCGCACCTTCTGCGGCAAGCGGGTTTCCTTATAATTCGACGCCGTGTGGGCGGAATAGAGTAAGGGACGCGACATCAAACATCAAAACATCGATGTTTCAAAACATCGACCACAAACATCGATGTTTCAAAACATCGATGTTTCAAAGCATCGATGTTTCAAAACATTGATGCTCAAAATTTAAAACAATCTTGAAGGTGAGGAGTCCAAATAATTTCATAAACAGACATTTGTTGCATAACTTTCTTCATTTTGCGTGTTTCAACATGATTTGCAACACGTTTCGGGGACAGGTTGTCCCAATCATCAAGGCGAACGTAGCAGAGCCCACAAAATGAAATTTTTCGTCAAACATCGGCAAAAGGCCATGTCAGAGAGTCGCCATAGCGGAGTAGTGAATGAGCTGCCGAATAATCTGATGATGGGGACAACCTATTCCCCAAAGGTGTTGCAAATCATGTTGAAAGACCGAAAAATGAAGAATGTTATGCAACAAACTGCTGTCTATAAAATTATTTAGACTCCTCACCTTCAAGATTGTTTAAAAGTATTCATAAAAGACAGGCTGATTTAAACTTTTCATCTAATTTTAAAAATCGATGTTCAAACTACGACTTGAAAACTATCGATGTTTTAAATCACCGATGTTTCTTAAACTATTTTAGTAACCTCCTAACATCTGCGTTCACATGATGGGGGCGAGGGATCGATTTTATTTCAAGGTCGTCGTGTTTATTGATTATAATTGAAATTTAGCTGACAAAACAATTATGAGAACAATAAACAAAACTTTTATCTGATTTTTAATACAAAAACAATGCGTACACTACATCTATCGACAAAATTGGGACTATTTTTTTTAATTCTTGGTCGGCCTGAAGAATGTTCTGAAAATTACTGAAGTTTTTATTATACTTTTTTCATTCAAAAATGAAATATAAACTACAAAAAAACAAAGATCGAGCTCCAAACATCGATGTTAGAAAATATCGGTTTCAAGTAATTGTTTTTATAAAAATTTCGATGTGGCATCCCTCGAATCGCACCATGACGCAGCGCAGAATTGAGGTTCTCGATCTACGAAGGTCGTCACAACTATACGGGGCGAAGGATCTTCAGAAGTAAAACAACCTTTATTATTATTATTTTATTAAAAGTTCACTTATTACGACAATGAAATCGGAAGGGATAAGATTTTTCCAAATACTTCCCCGGCCGTGTCTACGCTAAATTTAACGCTGATTTCTACATTTTTATAATAAAAGAACATTTTGGGGATCATTCGTTCCAGTTTTCAGGTAAATACTAAAGGCAATCGTAACCAATTACCATAAAATACGTTAAACTTTAAATTAAACAAGTGCAAATTACAAACGGTACGATGCTTACCAATTATTAGACATGCATTTATTTAACTTCTCAATTCTCATGGTAAAAATATTAAATGAACGACAATCAGTGATTTAAAAATGAAAGACCCTTTCTGAATCTTAACACCATGAACTTGTAATTAAGATATGCAATTTCTGAGTTTTCAACGTGAAATTTGAAGAAGAAGAATAGTAAAGTTAAAAGCATTAAAACGAAAATCTTTTATTTAAAAAAAATTATTTATTTATTTAATTTCATTACCATTAATTAGTTGAGTTGACATAAACAGTTTATTGTTAAATTAATAAGGATGGTGAACTAAAAAAAGTGTTAAATTGCATAGCAGTAACTTTCTGTGTAATTTATGTGGGCATTTCTTTTGTATTATTGAGAATATTTAATAAAGAGCATCGTCTTAGGTATATTTATGTACGTCTTAGGTGTATTTATGTACGAGGGACTGGAAATGCTTGGCTGTCAAAAAGTGTAAAATTGAAAAACAAAATTCAAGGTGTTCAGTTACCGTTCATTTTCACGATTAATGTAATCAAGCTACGTTTCGAGAATGTTAATTTCAAATATAAACTCACTTTTATTTACACAGAAGGAACTCAAATAACTGGATTTTCTTGTTTTCATTACGGTCTGACATCACTTCAGATTCCAAGATTTTGAAATTACGTTCATTCTCACAAAAAGGTTACAGTCGAAAACGTGTTTCATCGATTTCATTGATCTCTAGCGGAGAGAAAATCAATAATCAGCATCCTGATTTGCAAATACAAATAGCGGTACCTACGTTTGAAGACCAGTGATGTATTGACAGACTCATTCGCACATTTCCAATGACATGAACTCGTTTTGAAATTGTATTAAATTAAATAAAAGGCATCGAGTGGCTGAAAGAATGTCTCAAAAATTCCAATACACATTTTCATAACCGTATGCATGTTTCAGTTATACACATATTTCCAGTTCTGTAATTATACTCTAGGGCATGTTCCTCATGTGATGGGGTTATGGTATGTACTGATTGTATCGTGCGGCAGGGATGTCTCTCCGCAGTGGCACTTTTCTGGTGAGAATACTTGAACCAGAAATTATGTTGATAGCACGAGCTGCGGTTTGAAAACGTCACATGAGTACTCATCACAATCATAATAGATGCTGGAAGTGTTGTCCCCTTAACTTGTTTCCAAGTGAACTGGTTGCTACCAACATAAATGCAGTTTTTAATAGGATGTCCTGACTCGATTCAGTGCGGAGAGGCTGTTCTGGCGCAGCCTTCAGTGATAATGCAATCAGTAATTCTTTTTTTTAATTGAATGATGAACCACTGAAAATGCAAGTAGCAGAACGTTCTTTGCAATTTATTTAAGTATGACATTGTCGATTCACTGATCTCCATATGAACATCAGCCGCATAAAGGAAATTCTCTAGTAAAGAGCAAGCGGTGACACCGAATTTAACGCACGTTAACTTCAAAGGCTTTTTATTGGAGTGCGGTAGCCTGTAGGGGTGATTCGCTCCGGAGGACTGCAAGTTTATTGCGGAACAGCGCCAAAAGGAGAGCCACATGTGCTTTATGGTAATTCGGGTCTAGGGCCACAATTACCTCCGCTATTTTCTAAGCGAATTCACGTTGCGCATTTCCAGGGAAATGCGTCCCGAACCAGTTTTTTTTTGTTTTTTGTTTTTTGTTTTTTTTTTTCCTCTCAAGAACTTCGCCCACGGAGCCGAACAGTTTTACAAGACCGCCGATTCGACAATAAAATATTGCTAGAATTTACTGGAATAGTAGCTTCGGTGGTGTAATGTACCGCATGTCGGATTGTTATTTCGAAGATCGCAGGTTCAAGCACGATCGAAGCTAGCTATGTATACTTAAAGGTGAAAACTCCTTCGTACGCCTTCCTTCAGAGGGGAAGTAAAGCCGACTGTTCCGTGTTGTAGATTTACTGCGAGTTAAAGATCTTCAAGCCTAAAAGAAGTCTCTAAATTAAATTTAATCGCCAAGTTCGTCACCCGAGTGATAACTTCTTTCTTCGTTAGATGGTGAAAGAAGCGTAGCGAAATCTGCACGGTCATGCTCGAGGTGATCACAGTCAATCGGACAAAAAACTGAACAGACAGAGACGCATACGAACTGACAGACGGGCAGGTAGTTATACGTTGTTTTAAACGCATTTAAATTATTGTTGACAACATTTAAGTAATTGTTTGCACGATTTCCCTAAACGATTTAATCCCCGAAATCGAAGTGGCATTTCGTTTCCCGCATCCGAAATTTTGATAATCGTTTGTAGGTTTTGAATCGAACTGAGGAAACATTTATTTTCATGAATGGGAAGTTTTATTTCACTTTTGTGAAATTTCCTTCTCACATGATTTTCCGAAATAAATAACATAAAATACATATACGTTTGGGTTCTGGGTAGAGAATTCGAGAAAAAAACAAACAAAAAAAACCAACAGAAAAACATTATCCGAACACTTCTTCTTCTTTAAACATATCTTCAATAAAGACGATACAGGTTTGGCGAAAGGGGAAAATAAGTATACTACACGAAAATTCGACCCAAAGCTTCCAAACGAAATACTGAGTTTAAGCGTAAAGAAGATAAACATTTTCCTTAATCAGTATTGTCAGCAAAATTCAAGGATTTATTGGTGGTTTAGGAAAAATACATTTCAACAGCAGCACATGAATTTCTATTCCTTACACTTTCTTTACTCTAGCAAATTTATTTTCAGAATTTTTTATTGCATTCCAACGTTACAAGGATTATTCAAAATTAAAAACTTTCTCTCAGTCCCTGAGGGCGCTTTCAGGCTGATATATGAAGACGTCATTAAACAGTCATTTCCTGCGTCAGTCCTCCAAAAGCCTGAAAAACGATGTTCCAAACAATTTTCTTTCGAAATAAATCTCTGATCCCTCTCTCTCGCCCAGAAAAATAAACAACACTCGCATCAGCACGTCTCCCAACCCAACCACCATAAACCTCCAAATCCAAAATCCCCCTCTCTCATTGCCCTGTCACCATTAGTACGTCACTATCAATAACGTCGAAATCGCCCACGCTCCCTCTGGCTCTCATTAAGGGCTGATAGAAGGAGGGGGCTTAGACGCGCAACCCTATGTTTGTTCGAGAAGGCCTTGGCCCAGGCACTCAAGGCCTTCTCGACCGCTTCCCCGCCCCCCCGCCCACGCCGCCGTTCCGCGGAAGGGAGAAACGAGCCTAACGGGAAATCCCCTGAAACCCCTGCAAGATCCGACTGGAGGCGGAATTCGAGACGGAGATCGACCTATCGAACTCGCGCGCCCGAATAATTCGCTTTTATCGATTCGGGAGTTTTCCTTGGAGATTGGAATGTTCCTATGAATGTATGTATGTGTGTATGTAGGCATAGTACGTGAATTTACAAGTACATTTAGAGCCTATGTGTGTGGGAATTCTGATGCGGTGTTGTTGGCGTAATTACAAGAAGTGATAAAAGCGAATTATTCTTCTTTTATAACTTTACGTCGTCCTTGCGTGTCGTGTGTACTCGCAAGAACTATTATGGCAAAAACTGCTTACGAAATTATGCGCTGCACAGACTCAAAGTTGTTTCAATTAAGGTGCCGCGACCGTAAACTGGAGCCTCATCGCCAACAACTCGGAAATGCGTAGAGAAGCGCCAACTCAGGTATGTAGTGAGGTTAGGTTAGTCGTTTAGTTAGACATGTATAACTGACAAAATGGATGAAACTGGAATCGACAGAGTTTGTCTCTCACTATCCTTAAAAACGTCCCACGAAGAGATTGGATACCTATTCATAACATATTATCTGGTAGTCCTCGTCCGTAACATACACCTACCCAAGCCACTTCGTGTTTTCTAATGTTGAACTTCAACGGCTAAAATCCCAAGTACGCTCTGAAGATGTTTGCACTTCGAATATAATCCATTCATTTGGTTAACCCTTCTGCCATCGGGGGGGGGGGACAGTGTTTTAAGGTATTAAGCCATGTTTCATTATATTTTATCATCTTATAAATTTTTTTAGAATTCTACTATCTTGTGTAGTTATTTTTTACTTATCGAGCTAAGATATCTCGTTGGAAGAAAACTGTTTTTAGGCCTGTAGCCATTTCATGTCTTGAATTTATACCTGGGGTTACTACCTTATCCCAGTTGGTATTGGACGTTCGCGATTTAATAACGTGGTTTGAAGTTACGTTATCAGCGGGAGATGGGAGGTGGTGTTATGGACACGTCTACGAAGTGTTATTATAGTACTTTTACGTTACTATGTGAACATGTTGAAGGATATCAGTTTTGAAGGATTTGAAAAGTTATTAAGTATTCACAATCCAGACGATTTGTGTGAAGAAGATCGTCAAGTATACAGATTGTTTTATTACAGTAATGAAAGTAATGTAGAGTTTATAAAGTTGACGATATTATTTGTGCTGAAGACGAGGAAAACGTGAATGATGACGCATACAGCGGGTCAGTAACTGTTGACGAGTATTACGTTAAAGAGAAAATACGAATAGTAGAATGCGTCCTAAAAGTGGCATGATTTGGCATTCGAGACCTTTTCGTGGTGGTCGAAGACTTAAATGTAAAATATATTGTTAAAATCACTAAAATAAAAATCAACTACATCAAAATAATGTTTAATCAGCATAAGCAAAACAATAACACGACACTTACGGTAAAAATACTAAAACTATGTTGATATTTCCCTGTGTTAACTTCATTACCCCCCTTGGTATTCGACGAGGTTACCCCCCTTGGTAAAGTGAACCAATTCAACAATGATTTATTTTAGCTGGCGAGGCTTAGGTCAAGTAGGAGGCGGTAAATTGTGAGATAAAAATCAAAGTACAATTGAAAACGAGGTAATTTAAATCGAAGTGTAGATGTACCAAGAGAAAAAATACATTCGACCGCTAACCCACCTTTTTTCACTGGACAAACGTTCGAAAATCTGAGCCTCTTACTTTTCCGATGTATTGTGGCATTTCGGAGCCTTGTGCATCTGCGTGCCTAAAATAAAATTTTCTGGAAAGTGTAAAATCGAAATACTGACAATTCCACCACAGGTTGAACAGCAGCTACTAATTTACAGTGTAAAAATACTAAAACAATCAAAGTAAGATTGCATACACGCCCTAAACCAAGAAATGTCTGCCATTTCTTTCTTTCACCATTAAAATTAAGACAAGGCCAAGATAAGTTTGAAAAAAGGCGTTACGTCAATGTTTTCTACAAGAATTTTGTGAATACTAGGTTAACAAATAAATCTCGAAAGTGTGAACAGAAAAACTGTTTATGTGCACAAAATTAAACGCCTACCTCTTCTTCTCATCACATCTAACCCCAAACGTTTCCTTCACTATCTTACCGACGATACTCTTCGCCTAGTACCCCACTTCTTATCTACAAGTGGACCAGGCAGTGACAACTGAAAGAGTCGTATCATTCAAGAACCACTGGTAACAAATAATAATAATAATAATAATTTACAATCCAATCCTAGCAAAGACCGAATATTTGAAAAGACATGATAGGGTGTGTAGCTACCTCCACTGGCAGATCTGTACCGCCCTCGAAGTTCCAAACACATGCCCCAAGTGGTACGGACACTCACCGAAACCGGTGACGTCTGTTAGATTGTGTACGATATTGTACGACCAACAAATTCAAACTGATCGCACGATAGCGGCAAACAAACCGGATATAGTTATCCGGGATTTGGCGAAAAAATCGTGTTTACTTATCGATGTTGCTGTACCTTGCGATCAAAACGTCGTTACCAAGGAGGCAGAGAAACGTCTTAAATACAAGAGTTTGGAAATCGAGATCAGCCGAATGTGGGGCGTAAAAACACAGGTCGTCCCGATAGTTATCGGAGCTCTGGGATTTGTTCCGCAAATTTGAGTAAGAACCTGTCTAAACTCCCTGTTGATTCAAAAGACAGGGAAGTGCAAGAAATAGCTTTATTTGGAACAGCCCACATTTTGCGTAAAGTATTGTAGTGGCACTGATAGTCACCGGATCTGCTCCTTAGGTAGCTGGTTGCAACCTGGAGTAGATTGTATATTTAGCCGACTCATAACATCTTTACTCGTGATGTAATGGAAAAATAATAAGAATAATAAACAAATTGAGGGGAATCACGGAGAACTGAGAATGGCAAAAAACTTATAAAAACAAACGCGCTGCGAAACCTCTGCAAAACTGATTAAGGTAGCGCTGCTACGATTAAGCGGTCACCTCTAATAATGGCCGTTCTTTTTCGTGCAACTGATTCATTTTTCCATAAGATAAATGTAAATATATCTTCTGTTTAAGCGGTAACGCACATTTAGTAAATTACTTTTTTTTTAAAAAAAATCACAACTTCGTAACGAATTTTCAATTTGGATTCGTAACAATAGTATAATGCCAGGGTATATGGACATTTATTCGATATCTTCCTGTGTCGGGACGTAAGTGTCAAGTTATGTAAAACAACGATATATAGGATTGCTTATCTTATATTATTTTGCATTTTAGATAATACGATTAATGACTTTCACGCATATTCAGAAATTTCTTCAAGGTGGGAACCCCAGCTTCAATTCTTGTTGGGAATCAAATCCACGAATGGGAAGAAGCAACTATTTGCAAATGGGTACATACTGTATACCGGAAATAGAAGAATTTTTGTCTCGAAGTTACGTCCGATGGCGCAAATCCATACCTAAGAAATCACTCGAGTACAACCTTTCTGAAAAATCCTCTTCGAAGTATTTTTTATTTATTTTTATTTAATAGGTAATTATAACACATTTATACATAATTTCAATTCTTTTAACTATGTGGCTAGGCCTTTAAGCCATTACAATACTTACATCCTACCGCATTCTAACCTTTCGAATGCTGGCATTCACCCCTAATGGTCTCTTCATCGCATCAAAGCCACGGAAAGGAGACCATAAGGTACGGCTGAGGAAAAAAACCCTGAACGGAGAAAAACTTGCCGTCAGAAGACGAAGTACATACTAAACTACTAGTTTTTTTTCTAGACTATTTATTTATTTCCTGGCGTGGGCATCTTCTCCAGTCCAGTCTTTGGCCTCCTCAGCCCCTGAAATCAAACACCGCCACAGAAGATCGTCCGCACCATCGCCTCTCCGAACAATTTACTACTGATGAACTTAATTATCGCTTACTGATTAATTTAATTATTACTGACTAACTTACTAATTAATATTAATGATTAGCATTACTGATTACCTTTCTAGTTAACTTAATTATCTCTTGCTTATTGAATTAATTATTTCATCTCCAGTCTAGGCTCCGCTCGTACTACTAACCAGTGCTGTTTTCCCACTCCCTGATTACCGTTTCCCTGATAGTTCGAACCTTTCTGAAAATCCGAAAAATCCTCCTCTCCCAAGTAACAGAACTGCCTGTGTGCAGAACACTTCTTCTCATCAGCGTCCCCCCAATGTTTACTCCTTGGCCTGCAGGCGTCGCTGTGGCGCCCCCACCCCACCCCCAGACGCAGCCCGCCTGCGGGAAATCCCCCTGAAAACGCCGCGGCATCCGATTGGGAGACATCGATCGACCTATCGAACTCGCGCCGGCCGCGGGCTAATCCGCTTAAATGAGGGGCGGGGGGGGTGGCGCAACGGCTGCCTTGGGGAGCGCGGGGAGGGAGGGGAGGGGAGGGGAGAGGCGGGGATATCGGGGAGCGGTGGACGCATAAAACTGGTTCGTGAGAGGTGGTGAAGGCAGGGTTAAGAATGAGGGGTTAAGGAAAGGGATGGAGCTAAGAGACGTAGGAAGAGCGGCGAAAAGGAGGGGGGGTAGCGGAGAAAGGAACAGCTTCAGGGAAGAAGAATGAGATAAGAGGTGAAGAAAGGGTAAGGACAACACCCGGGAAAAGAGCGATGAAAGGAGGGAGGAAGGACTGTGGAGAGTAAATAACAAGGAGGATGGGGAAAGGAGAGAAGGGCAAGGAGGGGGACAGCTTGAATGTGAGAGAAATGACAGGAAAAGGAGAAGGGTAAGAAAAATAGGGAGATTGAAGAAAGGAGGGAAGACTGAGGAAGAACGGTGAGGGAAGACGAGAGGGGTAGTAGTAGACAGGGCCGAGAAGGGAAGAGGATAATTGCTGGGACTGAAGGGGAATGAACAGGGAAGAGCGGGGCAGTGCAGAGAAAAGCGGGGATGGCAGGGAAGCGTGGGAAGTGGTGGAGAAGATTAGGAAGGGCGGGGAAGTCTGGGGGGAAGTGATAGGGAGAGTCGGGGAAGAGTGAGGGTGAGGAGGGGAAAGCGGGGAGGGGAGGGCGGGGAAGAGGGAAAGAGCGAGGAAGAGCGGAAAAGGGGCGAGGAAGAGTGGGGTAGGCGTAGAATGGGGAGGGGGAAGGGAAGAGTGGGGGGCAGAGGAAAAGAGGATAGGGGGAGGGCAGCGAAGTGGAGAAGAGCAGCATAGTTTGGGAAGGGGAGGGAAGGAGTGGGAAAGAGTGGAAAGGGGATGAGGAAGAGTGGGGTAGGCGAACCCAAGAAAGGGAAGGGAAGAATGGGGAGGATGGGGAGATCGGGGAAAGGCTGAGAAGAGTGGAGAAGAGTTGGAAAGGGCAGAGAAGACGGGGGATGGGGAGGTACAATCGGAGAAGACCGGGAAGGGCGAGATTGGGAGTGCAGATCGGGGAAGGGGTGGGTAAGATCAGGGCGGTGAGGGGACGATCGCAAAGAGCGCGCGGCGGCGTGCAACGGCTGCCTGGGGAGCGGAGAGTGGCAGTGGCGGGGAGGCGTCGTACTTTAAAGGAGTCCCCTCACTTTTCTTCCCGTCTTTTGCCAACCTCCCCTACAGAAATCCTTTTTCTAGCGGGCCAAGTTTCGTTTCGATGCGCGCGAATTCAGGATTTTTTTCGTCCCTTTTCCGCGTCTTTTTGTGGATTGAAGGTTTTCCCGGAATAACAGATGAGTAAACGAAGCGATGGCAGGGAGGAGAATCTTGCCACTTAAAAAAAATAGAGATCAACATTTGCAAGAAGAATGCAGCAAATCATGCATGTACGATGAATATTAAAAATGCAAACATACAAAAAAGTAGTGTGGACAATTAGGAGATAGGAGAATGACTGCTCCAATCCTTTTTACTTTAACAAAGTTCTAAAAATTTTTTTATAACGCCTCAGAAAACAATTGCTTTTAAATAGCCAATCATTTCAATATCCTAATTACTACATTAAATGTAAAGTCTTAATATTTCACAAGTCGTAGTGACTCAAAAAGTGATGTCTTTAAGATACATTCGTCATAACACAATGTATACAACGTAATGCTCATGCCCAGAAACTTTGGAATCGTTTCAACATTTTCTGTTCAATCAGCGCCATTAAAAGTCGTTTATGAATCAAAGATGTGTGAAAGGGCTTTGTACCAGCAAACATCAAACCTTAGTAAATTACCCCTCCTTGCAGCTTCCCTGTCAAATATTACTGCTAATACATCAAAGAAACTTTTTATTACTCAAAAAAAAAAAATAAGATAAAGAAAATGTTTAAGGCATCCATTACTACAATCGCAAACAAAATTTTAAAAATGTAGAAAAATAGGAACAATGAGGATGTGATAGAATTACTGGATGAGTAGTTATTGTGCATAACTATGCTCGATACATTTTGAGTTCTTCATAGTCCCTTTTGTAATGTATTATTTACTCTGGAAATGAGTTCGCAACTAATAGAAGACCGAAACTACACGACACTTTCTCTTATAATGTCTTCGAACTCAGTTATTTAACAGAAAAGATCGTTACAAAAACACTAATGATATGTAAAGGAACAAAAAAGAACAAAACAGGAATTAGCAGTAGCCTATTCGTTCGAATCAATAAAAATATGCATTAAATTCAAAAACTAAAAATGAATTTTCAAGTAAAGGCAAAAACTACATACATTTTTACAGAGTGAAAATATCTTTCAAGAGAAACGTTACCTCCACATCTTCTCTACGAAAGTATTTCTACCGAAGTTTTCATCAGAGATATTCAGGAATAAAAAAATCTGCAGGGGACGGGATTCCGAGAAGAATCTCATGTTTCTAAGAAAGGAACCTGCGTTCGGAATTTTATCGCAAATGCCAGAGATACAAAAGTGAGGAAAGAGCAGAAACAATTCCCTTACAACGAATGCCTTTAGATACGTTTTCGACTTGACTGAATGAATACATTGGAGGGGGTGTACGATGCCATATTTACTGATGCACAACCTTGTGCAAAAAATCAACATTTTCAGAAGTGGTGAATTTTCAGGATAAAATCTGATATGCATTGTGTTCTAAAATTAAGTTCTTGAAAATAATCTAAAAGTTGTACATGAACATCATCACATCAGATTTTCAGTACAATTAGTTGTAAGATCACTGACTGTCCTTTCATTGGAACTCCTATCTTGCCGTATGAAACATTTAATACGACTGATAACACATTAAAAATCAAAGGATTTAATGAGTGCGCCATTTCCAGAAAGGTATAGCACCACGACGCATCTTCAGCAGCTAGGTTAAATCGAAGAAAATAAAAATATGAATTATACATAAGAGCAGATTGTAATGAAATAATGTTTATTCTGTAAATTAAACAGGTTTATATGTAATATTTTTCTCTTCTCTGATTTACACAAATCGGCAGATGTAAAAAAAATCCAAAAAATTGCTTTGGAAAAATATGAAGAGACGTAGACAACAGCCATTTCAATTGTGTATATTGAAGAATGTGAATTTTGACGAGAGTTCTCCGTAATTAAGTGAACCCAAACAATTGCGTTTCGGTCTTCAAGAGACATCGGGAACAAACACTGACACATTTTTCTAAAATGGGTCGTATGACTGAGTTTTAAATTCCTTCTTTATACATCTTTTCCAACTCTTTACTATCTTTTGTGTCTAGACACGGTAAAGAACTGGTGTTCTTTCTACTTCATGTACGTCACAAAGTGTTCCTGCTGTTCAGAAGAATATTGGACCTGGTACAATATTTCATTCCATCACATTCCATAGAACTCAAGTAAATTGACACGCATGTGGAGCACGCCAAGAAACGTCACACATAGTTTCACCCTCTAGAACGCGAGCCACTAGTGAATGTGACAGTACAAAAGAGGTCTCGGGTACAGGAACATCACGTCATAGGGTGCCACAAACTTTGTATTCCTTTAGAAATTTTGAGTGACGTACAATTTATTTCTCCGGTTATCGAATGTCTATATTACAGTTTCAGACTCTACAAAGAGTAATGCAAAAAGTTAACAACAGTATAGAGATCACATTATCTTAAATTATATATCTATATATATATATATATATATATATATATATATATATATATATCATTTTTAACGCAAGTCCATATTATATATGTATTTCAAACAGTTCAGAAGTCATGACCAAAGAAGTCTCGAATCGTTTCTCCCATAATTAATGAATCTGTATTAAATTATATTTCAATGTACTACAACCTGGTATTTTTCCTACCCGTTCTTGCTGTGGTAGTACAGATCATGAAAGTTAAATATCGATACCTGGAAATAAATGAAAATTCAAGTGAAACACAAATAAAAAGTTAGGAAAATTTTCCAAACGCATTACCATAACGTTTTATGGTACATACAGCGCTTTACAAATACTCATAATTATATGTACGTAAATATATTTTCTGTGTCGATTGAAGATGACGTTCTTGACTCCAACGATTTTCTTCTCGGAAACACCCACGACACATTAACCGTCACAACACACAAAATTGGAACGACACGTCTTTGCCCCACTACAAATTCATTTTTTTTAAAATTCTGGACCTGAAGAAAATGTGCGCAGATAATCTCCTCCCCCATACTTCATATACAGTTTTTACTGGGTTTTTTTTTTGACGAAATAAATATAAAGAATATCAATATTGCCCCACACCCTTTTCCCAGCTGCTACCCATCGGCGCCTGAAAGACATTTTCCTCCATCTTGTCAATTTTAAAACCCCGTAATTGATATACGCCTTTCGAAAATAATTGAATTGGAACATGGCTTTTAGGAATATAATAAAAGAGTGAAACCTGATCCTACAGGCATATTTTCACTGAAATCATTCGAGCAGATTTTCGCGCAAACATTTGGAGCAAATCGCAGAGCTTTGTGTACAGGCAGATCGGTCACAGAATATTGATATTGACATTCCCATGAACAGTTCAGGAGCTAGTGTTGATAGACGCACAGGCAGAGAAACAGACAAACGGGCGGAAGTTTTAAAAGTAAACAAAACGTTTTTGGTATCAGCGTACCCCGAAACGTGTATTTTCGTTAAAATCTCTACATCGATATTCCTCAGTATTACGGACCTTTCCCATTATATTTATATTAATCTATACATATGTAGGTATACGAGAAAGTAAAAATTGTTATACGAAAGTGACTGAAATTTTCTTCCCTACCAGTAATATAAGAAGACTTTTTATACTTCCGATTTACACTATTTCAAAGCAGAAAGGATTAGATAGTCAGGACACATAGAAAGAATGGAACTATCAGGAGAGCCTAAAAAGATATTAGAAGGTAATCTGTTCTCAAAACAGAGGAGAGGCCGTCTCAAAAAAAGATGGAAGGATGATGCGTTAAAAGACCTCAACATCATGAAAGTAAAGAACTGGAAGAAGATGGCAGAAGACAGAAGAAGCTGGAATGCTGTTGTACGTGAAGCCGAGGCCCACAAAGGGCTGTAGAGCTAGAGAAGAAGAAGAAGAAGAAGAAGAAGAAAGAAGATTTACACTATTTCAAAGCAGAAAGGATTAGATAGTCAGGACATATAGAAAGAATGGAACTATCAGGAGTGCCTAAAAAGATATTAGAAGAAGAAGAAGGTTATTTTTTATAATTGTAGCTCCTGGATGGCATCAAATTCCTAACACTAGCTTTTTTTGCGTCCAGTGATTCTCTTCACGGCAAATCCACAAGACGTATGCGCGGCCACACAACCCCCAAAGACGCGTCACATATTGGCCAAAACGGAGGCGACACGGGGCGCGCCCTGACGGGCGGGCCACGGCAAGACAAAAGACGGTCGCGTCCGCGTGAGCGGGTGGGCGCCATGAATACTTGATGAGAGCAGGGGGCGGGAAAGAGGAGGGCGGGGAGGGGAGAGGTTGGACCGCGGCCGGTGTCCTTGTACTTGTGCAAATTCCGGGCGGGAAGGTCGCCTTTATGGAGTGTCTGACGACGGCGGCGGCGGCGGTGGTGGTGGTGGTGGTGGTGGTGGTGGTGGTGGTGGTGGTGGGGTAGTGGCGGCTGGGGTAGTGGTGGTGGTGGGGTAGTGGCGGTGGTGGTGGTGGTGGTGGTGGGGTAGTGGCGGCTGGGTAGTGGTGGTGGTGGTGGCGGTGGTGGCGGTGGTGGTGGTGGTGGTGATGGTGGTGGTGGTGGTGGTGGTGGTGGTGGTGGGGTAGTGGCGACTGGGTAGTGGTGGTGGTGGGGTAGTGGCGGTGGTGGTGGTGGTGGTGGTGGTGGTGGTGGTGGCGGCGGCGGTTGTGGTGTTGGTGGTGGTGGCGGTGGTGGTGGTAGTGGTGGTCACGGCGGCGGCGGCGGCGGCAGCGGTGGTGGTGGTGGTGGTGGTGGCAGCGGCGGTCGTGGCGGCGGCGGTGACGGAGAAGGCGATGGCGGTGGCGGCGGTGGTGACGTCTCGCCCCAGTAGCACCCGACCAGCTGGCGCGCCCGGTCGGGAGACTTCCTGTCGCGAGAACTTCGCCCTTCCCCCCACTCCCCTTCTGGAACGACGGCAACGGCCAGTCACGTCTTGCGCGAGATGGCACATCGGAAAGGGAGTACGGGGGTTCAAACGACCTGCCACCCTCGAGAAAGGGCTAGGGATATGAAGACAGGAAAATGTTCGCTGTGCCACACGTCTCGTATCCGGAGTGACGGACATACGTAGTACGTCTTTCACGCACCCCCTCGCGTCACTCTGTTAGATCTCCGAACACGCGTTCCTTATATTGCTTTATTCTTTCACCGCCTGGATCGCTGGTGGCTGCGGGGACAGACCTCAAGGTGGCCGCGATGGCAATTGGACGAAAGGGAAGTGTCGAATTCAAAAAACCTCTATCCCCCCAAGAAAGGCTGGGGTTATACAGCCCTCGCCCTCATCCTCGCACCAAATCAAGCTGTCACAGACTTGCGTAGTACTACCGACCAGTGGCGTAGCGTCAGGGGACGCTAAGATGCTGAGCATCCCCACGTGAAATATTAATCAAAGAAGCCTAAATATTGGATTAATAATCTTCCAAGTGAGTGAAACACATTCAGCGAAACACGTTTTGTATTAATTTTGAAGTGATTTCCTATGATTGAATTCCGCGCGTTTATACAAGCTGGCCTCCGATTGCTTGGACGCTAAAATGCTTCTAGCGTCTGCCGCGAGTGGCGACGAGCAAATGACGCATGCGCAGACGGCGAGGTTCTCCCCTCCCCTCTTCACTCCTGCCCCAGGATTCTCGAGTCCCGAAAAGCTAGCATACGGATACGGGCAGCAACGGCTGGTGAGAAAGCACCGTGTGAGAAAGGCTTATGAGAGCAAGTTGTTCGTTTGTGCAGGAGAGCGCAGCACACTTGAGGTTGTCAGAGAAATATTTTTCTTTCTCACTCCTGATTCCGTGCTTGGTTATGAGCACAAACAGTAGATATAGTGCTTGCCTACTAATTCTCTATTAATATCTAAGAAGTTGAATTCTGACTTAAATATATTAAATTTTATTTTGGTTCGAAACATATCAATTCACAAGTGATCTCATTGTCAACCGCGAGTGAGAACTAAGCGGAGCTATTTCATAATTTGCTTTCAAGAAGTCTCCTGACATAAATCTGATGAAGTAGTGTAACATTTGTTTCAATAACTTAGATTCTAGAGAACATTAAGAATAATGATATCTTCAGTTCGCATTATTGTTGAGTATCCCCAGACACACGAGACACGCTACGCCACTGCTATCAACTCCGACCCTGTTGTTCCCTGTTGTTCCGTTGTTGTTTAGATTTCAAAACCACACGTTCCCTAGTATCCTTCAACCTCTCGATCAGTGGCAGCTGCGGGGCAGATCACAAGGTGATCGCGATGGAAATGGGAAATGTGACTCCATTCTTCACACTCTCAATCAGGAGCGGCTGCGGGAGCAGATCACAAGCTGCTTGCGATGGCGTAAGTATTTTCAGGAAGGCAAGCGTCTGGTTCAATCCACCTTAACCCTACAATAACGGTTGGAGCTACGACGACCTCGTCCTCAATCTCATATCACATCAAGCGGTCACAGACATACGTAGTTCGATGGCCTCCATATTGTTCCGTCAGTTTGTTAGATTTTTATTTTTATTATTTTCTCGATCAGCGTTAGCCGCGGGGACAGATCACAAGGTGTTTGCGATGGCACACGGACGACCGGTAAGGAAAGCGTCTGATTCAAAGGGCAACTCTAGAAGAAGGGCTGAGGTTACGAAGTCCTCGTCCTCAATCTAGCATCAAATATGGAGATTTATTTATTTGTCAAAAAACCGTCAAAACTGTATATGACGTGTGGGGAAAGAGATTTATCTCCGCACGTTTTCTTGAAGCCCAGGAAAAAAAGAAAATAGAAAACGAAAAAATGAATTTAGAAAATAATTATTTTAGAAAAATAAAAATATTTGAAAATGTTTGATCCCGAGTTATAGAAAATCAATTTCAACGGTACATGAACTAAAAGCAAAAGAAGTGCTCAACAAAACGTGCGCACAGCGAAGCTACATTTACGTCCAGAAGCAAAACAAGGGGCCATCTCAGCATTTGCTCAATGGATCAGGGCAACTGGCCAAAAACCTGAACGAGATGTCACCGACTTCCGTAATACGATCGGCTCCGTGTCTGTTTTTCTGTCGGTCTTTTTTCAAAAAGAAAAAAAAACATCCTTGTGTGACTGTATTCTTCCTCTCGATCAATGGCAGCGGTGGTTCCTCGCGATCAATGGCAAATCACAAAGTTCTTGCGATGGCATATCAACGTCCCGGAAGCGCCTGGTTCAAAGGAAAAACCTACAAGAAGGGCTGGGTTATGACGTCCTCATCCTCAACCTCACGTCATTTCAAGCGATGCCAGAGGCATGTGTCGTTCGTTCTCCATTGACCCTCTTGTTCCGTCAGAGTCTGTTAGATTCCAAAACACGCGTTCCGTTTATGGCTTTATTTCTTCGCCCTCTATGCGACAGGGTCTATTACGAGTCACTCACGTCGTGCCCGAGTTGCCTCATCGGAAGGGAAGTATAGGGCTCAAAGAACCTTTACCCTCGAGATTTGGGACACGAATGGGCTACAGCCGACTTTCTTGATGCCAAACGATTTCTTTGATATTCGTTCTCCTCTCGGATTTCTGGTCACGGACAGAAGGTCGCGCTGTATGCCCTACGGTACTTCGACAGAATCTGAGAAAAGAGTCAAGCGTTTGATGAGCCTTCTGATCAAGTCACTTTCGATTGACAGCTTCGTATGTTATATCGGTGGTGTAGAATTTGGTATCTGTGGCATCGATGAATCGATAATTCCGGGTTTGTCACATACTACCTTCAATAGTCCGGTTAGTGTAGTGAATGTTTTATGCCGGGGAGTGGCGGAGATTCGTTCCGAGATCCGGCGCCGACCGTCGGCATGTGGGCGAATTCCTCTCCAGTTATCTCTGACAGCCCGGCACCACCCCCAGCCGAGAGAATCTGTAAGCTCCCAAATGATCTCCCGACATGTATGACAGTGCAGTATGCAAATGTGTGCGAAAGGGGTGAGGATAGGACAAGGAAAAAGAAGGAAAGATCGTGCGCGGTCCGTGGCCCGTTTGTTAGGGTACTGCTCTGGCATTCGCCTGGTGTTGGTCGGAGAAACAACAAAACACTACCGATCAGAGCAGTCAGCCGCTAGAATTTTTCGTTTTTCAGATAGCAGCTGAATTCGACTTAGCGATGTTGCTAGTGTCGGAATTCTGCCACCGTCGGGACTCAACCCTAGTACCTTCCGGCAGAGTCAACGGCAAGACTGGCTCTGAGCTCAACCCAACCGGTGTCGCCCTCGAGAGAGAAAAGAGAGGAGAGACTCGGGAACTGTGAAGGGAAAAGGTCTTTCGTGATATGAAGTGATTTACTGGATTTATCTCGTCCATTTTTCTCCCGACAAACCGTCCCGTGAATCTCCCAATCCCCAGCACGCACGTCCCATATTCGAGCCGAGTATAGAAGTGCTATGGAGAGGAATGATCCACTTCCTTCAGATGGGATACGGTCTACGTCAACTTCACAGCCGGCCAAGATACATCTAAAGCGCAGGGAAGAAATGTTCGGGAATATAAAGGTGTGTAACCTGGCAGAAGGGTTCGGGATATAAAATAATGAAGAACTGCCTCATTTTCAGTTCTTCACTCCAAGTCAGATTCGGCATATACGACGTTCGTCCTGCTTTAAGACTATGCGGCAGAACGTGACATTATACAGGTATCTCAGAATAATAGACAAAAAATTTCACAGCGTGTAGAGGGATTGACAATAATCAATTTTTTGCCTACAAATATCCAATGGGAACTTTAAAAATAATGGAGCTATGACGGACTTTTATCCTGATTTTTATGTTAACTCTTTATGCATAGATGTTCTTCATTTCTGCGAGTTTGTGGGATGATTTTCAGTTAACTCCTTATGCATAAGTCACGTTTTGACGCAGTCAAGGAGATTTCATGTACCTATCCGAACATCTGTGCACAAAGGGTTGTCCAAGATCCGTTACATGCAACTTCTCACTTCCATGTTCATGTGCAGAAAATAGTCATTTTCGACCTCACTAGACTATTTCTAACATTTATTCTGAGACATCCTGAAGTACATTATGGAACTTCGAATGGATGGAGATTAGATGCCATACAGCTTTCAAAGAGCCTTTGATCCAGAAGCTCACTAGGGGGAAAGGATTGTGATATTCGCGACGAAGTGATGGAATACGACATTTCTTCGATAACGGTATTTCATTTTAATTACATTTTATTCTTCCCTCCGGATATCGACGTGTTAACTACTGTCAGGTCCAAAACATACGTTCAAGTATCTTTAACCCTTTATTGCAACTGGCTGGGAAGTCCAATGAGCACTGTCCACTTCAAATACGGTCAACGTCGCGCTTACAATGACATTTCGGCAGAAGGGAAGAGACAGAGGACCAACGACGTTCGAAGAACAGCCATACCATGAAACCCTCAGAGGAGAAGATAAAGACTGTCCAGATGAAGCCACTGAAAAAGTTCTCCTAGGTCTTTCCTTCACTGAAGTGATTCGCAGGAATTACCTCGTTCCTATCAACCACTTCGCCACCCGGCCGCATCACGACACGATGGCACATGTGGAAAGGAGAGAAGAGTATAAAGGGGTCCGAACGTAACCCTCAAAGGAAGCGTCTTAGGATATGAAGTAATGGAAAACCGCCTTATCTTCAGCGTTTCCACATTTCAAGCGATTTGTCAGCCGTGTCCCTTTCCTGTCAGCCTGCCCAGCACATTCGGGTTGCAATTAAACTTATCGCGACAGTACTCAGGTCTGAGTTTAAAGATGGAACCAATGACCAGAAACGAAAAAAGCCAAGTGAAAGGGCTGAAACAAATGACAATGGAGGAAAGTGCGATTTGTCCCCGCTCTTTTAACTATTGATGTACACTGCGAAGTAGTTATGTGTCTATTAATGCTTGATTATTGCGTGTTTCCGGACTCTCCAACTTCTATGATCATTAGAGATGTAAGTGAAAGTGGTGTTCCATTTACTCTTAATCGTGAGACGCGGCGCCAAGCTACAAGTTGCCATGTAGGGTTTCTAACTCTAGATATCTTCGCCAGAGGGGCATCACTCCAACCGGGCCAAGCGCCAAGTTCCCAATTGGTTGGTAGAGTAGTGCATGTTGGTGTAAATGGCGTGTGTGTGAGGTGAGAGGAGGTTACTTCGTGGTAACTGTGTTGGCATTGTAGTTGTCCCACCCTGTAACATCCCACCCTGTCTTGTGAAGCGATCCAAATCCTTCGTCTCGGCGCAGTGGTTAGAGTAGAACACCTTGTCACCTTTGTCCTTATTTAACATTTGTCCATTGAAACAAGCCTCTCAACGCGACCCATTTTTTAAAATCTATTGACCTTCTTGCCAATGTCCAATGTGCTATTGAACATACGTTTCTGCTCATCCCATGTTCAAAACTCTTTTCTCATATTTTTCAATAGTCCCAAGACCGACAAATACCACACGTATTTCTGTACAGATAATGACACTAACTGGTGGCATAGTGGCCTCCAAAACTCCTGACCAACTGTTTATCGCACAGCAATTACCTTGCTTCCAACGCTCTGTTATGAAGCGATCCGAAACATTTGTCACAGAGAAGCAAACCGAGTAGAACACCTTGTCAATTTTGCCAATTCATTCAACTCCTATTCAACTAATCTCGGCTCGACTCATGTCCACAAAATTCTTAAAGTTTGCCCTAGTCGTAGAGCATCTTAACATTCTTGTCACTGTGCACAAATACTGAACCCACATCTCAGCTCGTCCCAAACCCAAATTCCTTTCACACAATTTGCACTAGTACTACAACCTAAACAGCGACACCTATTTTCTACAACGAAATCGACACTAACCGGTGGCAGAGTGGGGACTAGTACGTCCTCCAAACTCCGTGGCAACTGTATTTATTTCGCAATTACCTCGCTCCCGACGCTTCTCTTATGAAGCGATCCAAAACCTCCCGCCTCGTCGCGGCAGCCCGGCTGGATCACCCAGCCACATGGCGCCACTGTTCTGCCGCTTCCCCCCCCGCTCTGGAGGCGCTCGCTGGAAAGAGCCCGCAACTCCCGCCTTTGTAACGACTTGGGAGTAACTTCGACCGGAACCACCGCGCTCGAGGAAAGTGGCGTCCGTCTTCTTTGCCCTCGTCACAGTTTTCGTCTTGTTCACTTGTGGTTAGATTTCGTCGTCTTTGTCCTTGTCACAGATTTTGTTTTCGCTCGTGGTTACAGATTTCGTCTTCTTTGCCTTCGTCACAGATTTTGTCTTCGCTCGTGGTTACAGATTGCTTCCCTCGTCACAGTTTTCGCCTTGTTCGCTTGTGGTTACAGATTTCGCTTCTTTCGTCTTGTTCGCTTGTGGTTACAGATTTCGTCTTCTTTGTCCTCGTCACAGTTGTTGTCTTGTTCGCTTGTGGTTACAGATTTGGTCTTCTTTCCCTTCGTCACAGATTTCGTCTTCTTTGTACTCGTCACAGATTTCGTCTTCTTTGTACTCGTCACAGATTTCGTCTTGTTCGCTTCTGGTTACAGATTTCGTCTTCTTTCCCTTCGTCACAGATTTCGTCTTCTTTGTCCTCGTCACATATTTCGTCTTGTTCGCTTCTGGTTATAGATTTCGTCTTCTTTCCCTTCGTCACAGATTTCGTCTTCTTTGTCCTCGTCACAAATTTTGTCTTGTTCGCTGGTTGTTACAGATTTCATGGTCTTCCATGGACGTATCTTTCTTTTCATGCGATATAAATACAATTTTCGTACGTTATTCCCTCACGTATGTTGTCCTGTTCGTCACACCACGCATTTTGAGGTCGTCGCCATTTTCACATTTTCGTCTTGTTCGCTGTGGAAGCAGATTTCGTCTTCATAGCAATATCCTCTACAAATTTCGCAACCTTGTTCGTTCGCATCACGTATCGTGGGGTATTTGCCCTTTTCATGGATTTCGTCTTCTTTGTCCGCCGTCATAGCTTTTGTAAGTATGCCTGCTTGTCTCTCTCTTTCTCGCTCTCTTTCTCTCAGCAAAAGCCCCTTCGCAATCCCTAAGCTGCTGTGATATGCCCGCATCTCCAACCTTTGTAATTATTTTGTCTTTACTATTTCTGTCGTCACATATTTTCGCCTTTTGTCACAGGCTATGTTGTCTTTACTGTTGTCACAGTTTCGTGTTTTTCCGCAAACGACGTCGTCATCTTTTGCCACGGTCACCTGGTTCGTAATCTTTGCCGGAGTAAAATATTTTCTTACTTTTGTCATCAGACATTTCGCCGTCTTCATTGCAGTGGTCAAAGGCTCCTGTCTCCTTTGCCTGCAAATCTGTAATGTCCCTCACAATATTTCGTTTAATTCGAAATGTCCTCTTTATATCAACAAACATTTAGATATTTTCCCTCTGGTCACATAGTTTCGCCTTATTTTCCATCTTAACATGAGATGAAATCTATTTGCCGCCTAAATATTTTGCCATCCTTGACGCCTTTTCAGACTTCATCGCATTCTTTATTGTACTGTCCGCGTTCTCTTTGCCCTCACTGTAGATTTCTTCTTGCAGATACACAATCAAATTACTGACTTCTCTGCAATCGTCACAAATGTCGATTTGTGTCCATCAGAACAAAATTACCATCAGTTTTCAATTTCTTGGTACTGTCAGAAATGTCTTTTCTTCATCGTCAATAAAATGACAATATTAAATACAGTCATAATGATAGTCTTTCAACAATAACTGAATTATAATAGAAAATTTTCAATCCAGTATTATTATTAATTTAAATAAAACTACACGTCGGGTGTGGGGAAAGTGGAAAGCAGTACACACAGAAACCCACAAACTACTCGAAGTTAAAATAAAGTTTAAAACTCTGCTAATGGAACAGAGTAATCAAAATAAGAAATAAATCGCCTTAAGTGCGAGAAAAACCACAACCGTCTAGTGAAGAGCGTCCTACCAAACTTGGAACCGAGTGATTAAAACTTTTCCCTTACAACCATTAACTTTATTCCACTTTTAAACTGTTCGTTTCACCTGTAAATTCAAACAACACACTGAAATGTTCCCTACCTCGGTAAGACAATAATTTACTTAACATGTTTATTTTGAATAATCAACAAAAGCAGTTTTAGTCCCTAAATATGTATTTTCTTTCATCAGGATTAAATATCACTTTTCAATTTCAAAATTTCGTGACACATTTTTGTCATTTTTATCAGCTCACTACAAGAAAACAAATGCTACAAACATAACTGCCCATCTCCTAGAGGAAATAAAAGTTATCCTCTACAAGACTAACCCCCGATAAAACTCTTCGACTTGTTAAATTATTCCACCTTATAACATTCAAAAATGGACAACTCCGGTATTGAAGAACGTTAAAATTACATTTGAATATAAATAAATCTCAAAACCTCGTCCCTATTTCGCGAAACCTGCGCTGATTAAAAATTAAGTTTAAACCCCCGCTAACTGGAACAGAGTAATCAGAATAAGAGGGAAAGCACCTAAAGTCCAAACCACGACGTCTTCGGAGAACGGCGACCTACGAGTAGCAAACTCTGAGGAATTGATTAAACCAATTAGTTCGGGAGGGTCAATTGTTCGGAACTTTGGTGGAAATTCGGGGCGCAACTCCTTTCCAATAGACCCTCCAACAAAGTAGCCAGTTTTGTGATTTGGAGGTGCACCAACTCCCAAGCTCTCTGGCCTTTAGTAGTGGCGAGAGAGAGAGAGAGGGAAAGGAATAATCATTTTATTCCACCGTTGTGATTCGCAAGCTTATATATTGTGGAAGGCTGGTCGTTGAACGCACAATTGCTGCGTGAAATACGAAATGCGAACAGATGTATAGTAGTTAAGACTAACTCGAGTACCCTGCGTTTTTATTCATCACAATGATTTATACACGAAGAGGAGCAAAGGTGAGATGTCTCGGGGCATCAAGTGATGTCACTGCAGCGCCCATGATCAAAATGCCCTAGGTTTGAGTCCCGACGGTGGCAGGTTTTTCGACATTGGCTACATAGCTACATCGAATTCAGCTGCTCGTGGTCTGTAGAAGAATTTTGGCGACTGGCTGCTCTGATCAGTAGTTATGAAGATTAACATTGAAAGGTGGAATAAGGGCAGAGCAGGGCCGAGCAGGGCAGAGCAGGGCAGAGCAGGGCAGAGCAGAGCAGGGAAGAGCAGGGCAGGGCACAGCAGGGCAGAGCAGGGCAGAGCAGGGTAGAGCAGGGTAGAGCAGGGCAGAGCAGGGCAGAGCAGAGCAGAGCAGGGCAGAGCAGGGCAGAGCAGGGCACGGCACAGCAGGGCAGAGCAGAGCAGAGCAGAGCAGAGCAGAGCAGAGCAGGGCAGGGCAGGGCAGAGCAGGACAGGGCAGGGCCGGGCCGGGCAGGGCAGGGCAGGGCAGGGCAGGGCAGGGCAGGGCAGGGCAGGGCAGGGTAGAGGAGGGCAGAGCTGGGCAGGGCGGGACGGGGCGGTACGGGACGGGGCGTGACGGGGCGGGATCGGGGCAGGACGCGGCGGGACGGGGCGGGACGGGCGGGGTGGGGCAGACCGGGATATTTGAGGGGTGGGGCAGAGCGGGGCGAGGCGGGGCGGGACGGGGCGGGAGGGGGCGGGGCGGGCCGGGGCGGGGCGGGGCGGGGCGGGGCGGGACGGGGCGGGGCAGACCGGGGATATTTGAGGGGTGGGGCAGAGCGGGGCGAGGCGGGGCGGGACGGGTCGGGAGGGGGCGGGGCGGGACGGGACGGGGCGGGGCGGAGCGGGGCGGGGCGGGGCGGGACGGGGCGGGATGGGGCGGGACGGGGCGGGGCGCGGCGGGACGGGGCGCGGCGGGACGGGGCGGGACGGGGCGCGGCGGGACGGGGCGGGACGGGGCGGGGCGGGCCGAGGCAGGGTGAAATGGGAAAGTGGGGAGCAGGACTGTTGGGACGGGTTGGCGGGGTGAGATCGGGCGAGCGGAGCAGGACGAGACGAGGAGGAGGAGGAGAGGATCGGATGAGGACGGGGATGTACAATTTATAGACTATTTCGTATTTCCGGGCGCGTCCACTGCTAAGGTCATCGGTCCCGATAGATACAAAATAGTAATTTTGTATTTCTCGAGAAGGATAATATGACTTAAAAATGCAAAGAATGCTCTGAAACAACGAAAACCAGAATTTCAATCACAGACATAAACACACACACACACACACACACACACACCACACACACACACACTATCCAATTCTTGTTACCCGGCCACCATGGACTGTGAGTAACAACGAATTTTCATGAAGCAAGCGAAAAATGAGTCTGTTTTCAGAGTAGATACGTAAGAACATGGCGAGTTTTCAAATATAGGAAAGAAACGCCAATTTTAAAATATGTTTGTGCACCAAGACCTCTATTGTTTAGTAATGGCGAGGGAGAGGAAATAATACAAGTCTTCGGCGTTGTGGTTCCCCCAACTGTTTTACTTTAAAGGTGTTCACTGAATGCACAATTTCCTCGAAGATAAAGAAATGCAAACAAAGGGTAGTTTTTTTCGCAGAAGTGGCGGGGACGAAAGAAAATCTTTTGAAGCATTCCAACAAATCGTGAGGTTGACATGATATCAACTACCACGATACGTGTACGACAAAGTTTATCTAACGAAGTGGGAAAACAAAGCATTATGCGGTGAGAACGCAATGCGGTGAGAAGCGACACGTGGACATCACTTTTGCAAAAGATACAAAGGAAAATTGATTAAATTAATGTAAACAAATACAGAATCAGTACTCTACCTTCTCGCTCATTTATTCCCTCTGCATTACTATCAGGGTCAAGATAAGGAGTACGTTAAGGCGTTAAGAATAGCACGATCTCACGAAAGATATCTTCTCGAAAGGTTGGCCAAGAGCAACAATCTCATTGAGTGTTCTCAGTACAACACCGCGACCACTGGAAGCTCAATGCAAATTCACGTGCACCTTTGCAGATATGCAAAGTCCGAAAATCCCTCTTTAAAATTACAACTATAAACAGAAACTAGATTACCAATAATTCAATTCTTACAAAAAACTTCACTTTTAAACCACAAAATCCCCATTGAATTGAAAGTAATTAAGAACCACAAAAAAATCAAAGTAGGGCGACAAGCACTCCCGGAGTGAACACTCACCGAGAAAAAAAATTTCAAAAAGACTACTTATGCTCAAATTGTCGAGTACCCAATGAACCTAATGGTAAATAAACCCTTTCCGAATACGTCATTGTGCACACAAAAGCTTATAATACAGAAATATAACCGTAAATCACTTCCAAAAAGGGCTTTGCATATATGCAAAGCGGTTCAATGAAGGGCTAAACGTCTGCATGGGGGTTGGTATTAACAACCAAAGCATCTAAAAGACTACCACATTTTCTTTCATGATGAATGAATTTTTTCATTGATAAAATAAATAATTAAATATACATTGCAGTTTTCAAAGCATTGAAAATAGTATGAACGTGAAAATATATAAGCAACACTGGAAGAATTCCTGAAATTGGCGTCCAAGTGGTTCCCTCAACTGTTTTCGGGCGACCGGAACCGAGAAATCCAAACGAAGCAAATATTCGTCCGACAGCCGATGTTTTCGGACGCCGTCGGAAGAGGTCGTTCGGGTGCACTATGACCATTTCCGTTTACTAGCACGTGTTTGAACGAATCGGGCAAATCGGCCGAAAAAACCCGACGTCGGACGACCGAAATTTCGGCCAAAATCGGCTGCACTGTGACCGCCGCCTAAGTGTAATGATGGAGAATGGTGATGGATCTAAAATGATATAAGGTGAAAGGTGAAAAATTTGTAGAAATCTATTACGGTTTTGTTCGCCATGTAATGTTCACGTCACACTGCAAAATGCTGACAAACTAAACATACAAGGAAAACCGTAAAGCACATTCAGACAATAGCTTAGGGAACCTCATCTCGATCAAGATTTTTGTCCAGTTTCCCTGATCCATTGAGCAAATGCTGAGATGGCCCCTTGTTTCGCTTCTAGACGTAAATGTAGCTTCACTGTGCGCACGTTTTGTTGAGCACTCCTTTTGCTTGTAGTTCATTTACCGTTGAGATTGATTTTCTATAACTCGGGAACAAACATTTTTCAAATATTTTTATTTTTCTAAGATAATTATTTTCTAAATTCATTTTTTCGTTTTCTATTTTTTTTTAAATTCTGGCCCTCAAGAAAATGTGCGCAGATAAATTTCTTTCCCCACACGTCATATACAGTTTTACTGTTTTTTTGACACATAAATAAATAACGTCCATAAATTACGTAACGCAAATTTCGAGTATTTTCAATACCCCCTCTCCCCCTTCTAAGGCACCCGTAACACGCGCTTGAACCCCCCTAAATAATTATCTAACGCTTGCGCTCCCCACTTTTAAAAGCAAGAAGTGAAAATAAATTTTAGCACAGTAAAAACCATCTATATTGTACGTGAAGAACAATCGACCAAAACTTACTACGCCTGACAATTAAAAAATAAAGATAGATATTACTCTTATTTCTTTTGTAGTTCCGAATATTAAAACATTCCTTTCGATTGTTCATGATTCCACGTTGCTGCAACACGTTTTAAGTATGGTTTTCATGAAGCCCCAGAAACAAGTCTTCCAAAAATTGAAATACGATTTTAAATAACACGAAATCTAAAATTTCACATGGAAGTTTAGAAAAAATAAGTCTGCTCATGAAGTCCGAACATGAATGCATGTATAAGAACATACTTAGCAATATTATTATTTGATATGTGCTCTGGTAAAGCTCACAATGCATGGCATTTATGCTTGTTCTAACGTTAGCTTTTTTTGCGATGACTTTTAAAGGATTTCTGATCTTTCAAAGAGTAGATTGTTGAATTGTAGTTTTAGTCACCAAAATGGCCCTGTACTTGTCAGAGACATGCATCGAAATGACAGATACCGCGTTCAGATATTTTAATCGTTATGTCTGTATCATACAATTAATTCGTGCCACTCTTTTACTCGTTCGCTCGTCGTAATAATATAGCAATATAAAAATTGCTACATAAATCATGAGGCTGAATTGAATATCCCGACATCGTTAATGATGGATGCTGCAATTATATTCGAAATAGATTAATATTTTGCAACGCACACATGTAATATATTGCTGTGTTGTTCAACCCTATCAGCAAAATGACAGTTGCACGAACCTGGAAATGTGGAAGTTTCAGTCATTCAGGTAGGTTTAACGTTGTAACGAAACAGGGGAAAATCATTTCTATTCAACATTCACGAAAATAATCATACGTCGTTTGCTCAAAAATAAAAGAGAAAAACTGATAAGTAAAAACCCAAATACGAAGATGGAAAACAACGGTGTGTGATCATAGGAATAGGAATGCTAACTTTCGGGAGTATTATTTACTATTTCTTCACTCATATCCATTGAAAAATGGTTTTCATACATTCACAATACCTAACACCTCCGAACAATATTACTGAACATCATCTAACTCTAAAATATGTATTTTCGTGTCAATAGGTATCCAAATCATACGCAATAACGTCCATCCCGAGCAACAGTTGGAATAGGAAAGCGACGTGACTGAGACATTCGCTTCTCAAAATCCACTCTTCTTCTTCGTTTTGCAAACCCGAGCAACACCGCACAATACCAATTCGCGACGTTCCTGTCTGCCCGTGACATCTCCCTCCACCCCTTTCCCGTCCAAATTTGCGCCTCTGGCATAACAAACGTTCAGATAAAACTGTGAATGCAACAGAGAAAATAATATAATTTCGTCTGAGCCTCAGAAACTGCTGACCTCAATATATCATATTTATTTGTACGCTTGAATTAAAATAAAATGAAAGTTCGTGAGGTTGTCTAAAAAAAATTACGTACGGACACACGTGGTAAAAGTGATTTTATTTTGTTCGTATAATTGCGCCCCTCTGCTTTGTGTCGTAACCTTTCCTACTCGCAAAATGAAGCGCCACTATTATCACTCTTATCATAAACAACAATTTCACATTCATAATGTGCAGCATCTCTAAACAACATTTTTGAGGAATGTATCTTGTACTTGTAAAAATGTATGTTTACATATCAATTCAGTTCAGCAAGCCAAAGCAAAATTAATACAGTTAAAACCACTCTTAAATCACAGTAAACTATCACTAAACAATAGCATCATCTTGTATAAATCATCATAAGACCTCTTCTTCTGTACGCTTGTCCAATTTGGACAAATGCAGCTAAATATAACATCAACAAAATACAGGATAATTCAAAATAAATTTCTAAGAACCATCACTCAAGCCCCTTGGTTTATTTCCAATAAGCAGTTACACCAAGAATTTAACCTTAATCCCATCGCACACCACATAGCATTCGTGGCCAATAACTTCTATTCCAACCTAACCCTCATCAACCAAGATAGACACATCAGCATAGGTAAATATAATGAAACCCCAACAAGAATCAAAAATAGATATCCTATCCACTCATTCCTAAACATTTTTGCAAATATTAATGCTTCTTAGAGGTGCTCGGTGAGTCCCCTCGTCAATTGCAGTGACCATTAGATTTAGTTTATGGTACTAGATGTAAGTCAACAAGCAAATGGAGAGTTTTAAAAACCGAACTTTGTATAATAATTCTATTTAAAATAAATAATTAAAAAATAAATAAAAAACCATATCAATTCATTCCCAAATGATAAGCTTTGAAGTCCATCCTGGGCTGCAGTTGGATAGCAAAGCAACGAGACCAATACGTTCGCTTCACAAAACCCACTCTCTTCTTTGTTTTCCAAACCCAAGAGAGAGCACACAGTGACGATTCGCCAAATTTTGCCGCGGAGACCTCTCGTCCACTCCCTCCCCGCACAAATCTGCGCCTCTCACAAAACTATATGCAGCATTATTTATTATTCCTTCATCCATATCCGTAGAAAAACAGTGTTAATACATTCGCAATGTCTAACATCTCCGAACCGAATTGCACTTACCTAACTAGTACCTCTAAAAATATGGGTGTCCGGGGAGGAAACGTCGAAACTTCGAAAATAAGCTCTTAAGACAATTTTAAGCACACTTTGTCTAATAAACTACATGGAAATTCGGAATGCCTGAGGCGCTGTAGGCACTCAAATGTTGGTTTGAAAATATGCTTTTTAGGCAAAAATTTGCATTGCAGAAGCATAGAAACACCCCAGAAATAGGTAAATTGTTTATTCTTAAGAAATGACATTAATGTATTTGTTCAGAAAGAAAAATTAACCAAGAAATAAAAAACGCTGTCAAATTGTGTAAATTTGGTGCCTTTTTATTTCTGAACCTTCTTATATTATTTTATTTCTTATTATTTATTTTCAAACCAACATTTGAGTGCCTATAGCGGACATTCGGAATATCCATGTAGTTTATTAGACAAAATGTGCTTAAAATTGTCTTAAGAGCCTATTTTCGAAGTTTCGACGTTTCCTCCCCGGACACCTTGTATATGTATATACCGCGACCTTCGCTCCACAATAGCCGTTCTCTTCGTTTTTTTGCAAATCCGAACCAGAGCGCACCTTGACAATTTGCGACGTTCTGCCCGCCCGTGGAGACCTTCCCCCCCCCCCAACTCTCTCCCGCCCAAATTTGCGCCTCTCACATAACTTAGACGACGGAAGCAGAAGAAAGAAAGAAAAGAAAAAAAGCTGAAATATTCATGATTTCCCCATTGCCGCCAACCTCCCGCCTCCGTTCCCCTGTTGGTTCGCAGCTCGTCGCGCCCTCTTCACGGCGCTCCGGTGAAATAAAATTTCCACCACCCACCCGCCCGCCCGCCCGCCCGCCCGCCCGCCCGCCCCGCCCGCCCTTGGCCCGGCGTAAGCCTCCGGGTGTGTGTCCCTAGGGCACGGTGATGAGTGCGACTTCACGAGACTTGGCGCGGAAAAGTTGGTAGGCGTGGATTGCGGAGGCGTTATCGCAGTTTGCGTTTGAGGAGTTGGCGAATGGGGCCGCTTCGGGGAGTTTTGGAAGGAATTTTACGTTTGTGATGTCCCGCCCACGGTTGAAGACGCTGTGGTCAACCGCAAGTGGAAAACGAGCAGCAAAAGCTAGCTGTGGAAAATCTCGCACAAGGAAAAAGACTTTTTCTCTTTCTTTTTTCCCCCTTTTCGATTCACTCATTGATTGATGGATTGATTTTTTTAAAAAATAGTTCAAGAATTTATAGTAAAATATCTTATATGTATGAAAAAAGTTAGGACATGTGTTATGTGTTATTCAATTGTCTGTAAAATTGATGTCCAAAGAAAATATTTGGATTGATTATTTCGTGTGTTCAAGAGTGTAAACTATAGTCAAGCCCGTAAATGTAGTGCAAGCTGTATACAAGCAGATGGCGGTGATCTTCCCCCGCTGGTACGTGAAATCCAAAGGTTGACTTGCGAGGTTTCCCCCCCCGGGTTTCTCCGCCGGCGAGGCACCACTCCCAACCACGTCAAGCTCTAGTCTCCTGACACATGTGGTAGTGTACTAGCGTAGTGCATGGAAGCGTGTGTCTAAGCGGAGAGTGTAGAACAAGGAAGGAAAGATCGCGGGTGGTCCGTGACCCATTTGTTACGGTACTACACCGGCATTCGCGTGGTATTTATTGGCGAAACCACGGAAAAACTACCGATCAGAGCAGCCAAACCTAAAATCATCCTCCAGACAGCGGCTGCTTTCGACCTAGCTATCTAGCTAGTGATGCAAAATCTCACCGTCAGAATTCGAACCTAAGACCTCCAGGTCAGACACAACATTTGTTGCCCTTAGGGATCTCGGTCATTTTTTTTCTTCCCTCTTTATTCTTCACCTCCTCTCTTTCCATCCATTTCTTCTCCGTCTCCTTAGGTTACGCCTTCAACAGGGTATTCTTCATATTCTATGATTTTTCCCCTATTCTTTCAGATCAATGAAATTCTCGACTTTTCCTCGGTTTTCCAGAAAGTGGCCACCCTGCACGCACTTACGAGCTGATTGGTCGCGTTGCCACACACGGAAACGTTTCGGTGGTACCCACAGGAGAGCACTCGTGAAATATTCATGGTTGCCAACTTGCTCTGCCCGCGGTAGCGACAGAAGTGACTGGGGTGTGTCGTAGCAGTAGCGCTGCTCGTGTCGGGCGACGAGCGAATAAAGTTCTTTGCAGGCACACGCGATGCCGGCTGGGAGGGACCAAGTTTGTTTGTTTTTTTCTGTCTGCGACGAGCACTTCGTGGTCGTCGGTCTTAACCTCGAAAAACAGCATTTTCCGGAATCCCTCGACTGCATCGCGCGGTCAGATTTCCCCTCAGCCTCGCTTCCTAGGCTAATCCCCTTTCACTTTTCGTTAACTGAGAAGACATAGCTCCATTGATTGACTGTTCGTGATTCCGAGCGCGTAAAGTACAGAGGTCTTTAGTCCCGTAAGTGCCATGCGTGTGCGTTCATCGGGAGGTGGAGGTGATCTATGATCTTTTCTCTGCTAGATGGCGAGATCCGGCGCCGACCTACCGTCGACTGTCGGGGTTTTACCTTCAACCAGGTATCTCCCACCAGCACCGCCCCTTCCGAGACAAGCTGTAAGCTCCCGACCAGTCTCCCAGCATGTGTGGTAGTGTAGTGTATGTCAGTGTAAGTGTGTGTGTGTAAGGAGAGGATAGAACAAGGAAGAGGAAGGAAAAATCGCGCGCAGCCCGTTTGTTAGGTTACTGCTCCGGCATGCGTCTGCTGTTGATCGGAGAAACCATGGAAAACTACCGATCAAAGCAGCCGGCCGCTAGAATTCCCCTCCAGACAGCGATTGAATTCGACCTAGCTGACAAGCTAGGGGGACACGAGCCTAGGAGCGTCGGGACCCGAACCTAGGACCTCCCGGTCAGAGGGACTGCAGTGACATCAGGTTGATGCACTAAGCCATCTCATCTCTGCCGGTGACATATCTCAACTGCATTCCATTTCATAGCCCGGCTGCATTCGTTTTCATTGACCCAGTATTTCAGTATGAGTAAAAATTGCTGTTTGATAAAATTTCTATTCCAAGTAGCGCAAATAGATGTTCTCGCACCAGTCCACAGAAAACCTCGAACACACGTGAACATAGCAGAATCTTCGGAACTGTGTGTGACAAGTCAGCGAGGTAAGAAGATGGTCGTGATTGGAGAATTCAAGTTTTGTTTCCACAAACGTTTAATGGTGGTTTTCAAAGTTGGCAGTGCTCTATAAAAACATGCAAATGTTTCTTTAAAACAGAAGTGGCTCAATTATATTGGATCAATATAATATTAAGCAGACCAAGGAAAACACAGAAATCAACCCTTACAATAAAGAGAAAGGGGAACGAGCTGCAGTTGGGCTATGCCTTTATGGGAAATTAGGTAAACAGCTTGGAAAAAGATGACCGCGGGCTGCAGTCGTATGTATATACCCACATTTTTCTTTTAAATAGGTACTTTTTTTCCCTCTAAAATTGGATGTGAATATAATCTGGCGGTCAATGGTATAGCGACAGTCTTATTTCAATTCATTTATATTGGATGTTCCAAAAACATATCCGTGAAAAAATTGTACTTTAATTAAATTCGGAAATCTCAAACAAGATATTATTGCAACGAATTATTGGATCAACACATTAAGTGAAAATATACAGCGAATTTTCCGGATGATTCCTGTATTTTAGTTGTGTTTTTTTTCATTCGGTCTGGAAACAAGTACAAAGTTTAAATCTCAAGAAATTGCGTTGAAGGTCATGTAGATACATTAATTCAGTATTTGAAACCACGTTCACCTCTTTATATATTGCTTCAAGTCAATTTTCGTCATAATGTGAATCTTAAATGGGGTTTCGAAATGGACATGGTTTACTGTCTGTCACTTAAGCAGTTTCGTAAAAAAAATTATTGGTAGAGAGAAAACAAAATTTTGGTAGAGTTATCATAGCAATATAGTTTTTAAATGTTTCCATTACAAATAATACGACCCGCCCTATAGTTTTAAAATATTTACATGATATCTCTCCAACCGACCACTGAATATCCATTTACAATATTTCACAAATTCCGCGGAACCAATAGGAACTACCAATAAAGTCTTTTCACCAGTCATTACTTTAAACGTAAATGTCTGGCACTTTGCCAGCTGCATTCTGAATTTCTGGGCCTATCTTCTCGGATATTTTTCAAGTTGAAACTCCAAAAAGCAGGGCCCGCCAATAATATTTGGTGTTTACGTGCTGAGTTACGGAGCAGCAACATTTTTACATGTTTGTGGTATATATAAGAACTATTGTACTATTGAAAGAACTATTGAATGCGTTTATTCTTTACTAAGTTACTGCAATATTCGTGAAACTTGTTTTTGTTAAAATAATACATTTATTATTGTGTCATAACAGTATTTTATTTGTTCTTGATTGATTGATTCTTGTTTCCGGGCGCGTCGACTACTCAGGAAATTAGTCCCGTAAGTGTAGTGCGTGTTTTTTCTCCGGATGTGGCGATGATCGTTTTCCCCGCTGGATGGCGAGATCTGGCGCCGACCTACCGTCGTCTAGCGGGTTTTCCCCCTCAACCAGGTATCTCCCACCAGCGAGGCACCGCCCCAGCCGGGACAAGCTGTAAGCTCCCGACCGGTCTCCCGGCATGTGTGGCAGTGTAGTGCATGTTAGTGTAAATGAGTGTGTAAGAGGAGAGGATAGGACGAGGAAGAGGAAGGAAAGATCGCATTACGGTATACGGTACTCCTCCGGCATTCCCCTGGTGTTGATCGGAGAAATCATGGAAACTACCAATCAGAGCAGCCGGCCGCTAGAATTCTCCTCCGGACAGCGACTGAATTCGACCTAGCTGACAAGGTAGTGTCGAAAATCATGCTACTGTCGGCACTCGAACCTAGGACCTCCCGGTCACAGGGACTGCAGTGACATCAGGTTGATGCACTGAGCCACCTCTCCCGGTTTATTTGTCGTTGAGCAGTGTGCGTGCTACGTTTCCGAATACTATTTTGAATGTTTTTGTTCAGCAACATTTTTGCTTCTGAGGGCCACTCCTCTATTTCTACGTGAGCCTTCATCTTTCTTCCCCTCCCCTCCCCTTTCGGTGCCCCGTCGAGGCGCCCGCCGCCTCCGCGTCTAACGTGCCGCGGGCGGGGGCGTGGGGCGTGCGGACGAAGTCTCGGGGCGAGGCGTTCCCCAGGGACCTCCCGAGAGGCAGCGGCCACATAATTAATGGCGCGCGTCGCGACGCCACACGACGCGTCGCGTCGCTGCAACGACGGACGGGGACGGGGACGCAGACGACGCGGCGGGGTCACAGCACGTGGGGGGGGGGGACGACACAGCACAGCAACGGGAAAAAAAAAAGGAACAACTGGAGGTTGATGGCGGGACGGGGGGGGAGCATGTCTCCGAGGGAAACGAGGGGCGGAAGAGGGCAGTTCGTGGGCGACCCGCAAGAGATAGGAAAGTTGTGAAAAATAGAGATAGAACGAGGGAAGAAAAAATGCACGAAAATTCGAGGAGAGAGAAAAGGGATACAAGAGAAAGTAAAAAAAGTGAAGCCAATATATGGATTGTTGTAGATAGGATAAAAAGTATGCGTAAAAAGGTTTAAGAATTCACCATAAATCACGAGAAGGTAATGAAAGGGAACCAGAAAGAGAAGTGATAAGGGGAAGTCGAGCGATGACTGCAATTAGGATACGACTGGGCGTTGATAGAAAGATGGAGGCGTGTTGGGAAAGAAAAAAAGAGACGGAAGAGAGCGAGTGGTGGGGGTCATCAACGAAATCGAGAAAAATAAGGAAGTCTTGAAAATTAAGAGTCGGGAGAGGAAAGAGAAAATGTGTGAAAATCGGAAGGGAGAGGCAGACATTGGGAAAGAGATGTTAAGCGGATGAGACTAGTGGTACTACAATACCATATATTGTCTCACTTTATTTCTAACCTTAGCAATTTCGAAAATTCAGAAAGTTCAAAGAAACTGAAACTTCAGCATTTCTTTAAGTGCCCTTTGCTCTATCCGAGGAAAAAAATAAAGAAGAAAGTTTCAACCTTTCTTGAGACTTATCTAAAACAAACTGAATTAACTTCAAGGAGAAATTACGCGAAAACTAATCGTTAATTAAACAAACTTGTACATGAGCCTCGAGTTCGTTTAGACGGATGAAGAATTTGCCGTCAATTTTCAGGTATTAAGGACCCACAAAACGTGGATTCTGACAACGTGTTAGAGTATATAATTTACTACCAATAGGAACAAGATTTTTACTACAAATAGAAATAAAAACACTTTTTCGATGCTAGGGTACCGCAATAAGAGCTTTTCCGACGAAAAATCGCCGATGTCTGCAGCCGCATTATAATATTTCTCTCGACTACGTATGTACGTAGAAAGGCAAGCACGTAAAAACATGACGTAGATGGTAAGATTTGGAAGCAACTGGAAAATGAACACAGAGCGGAACAGAATAGTTAGTGAGGAACCTCTAACGGAACCCCAGGAGAGTTATTCTCAGAGAGAGAGAGAGAGAAAGCGAGAGAGAGAAAGCGAGAGATGGAAAGCGAGAGGGAGAAAGCGAGAGAAAGAGGGAAAGAGAGAAAACGAAAGATGGAAAGCGAGAGAAAGAGGGAAAGAGAGAGAAAGAGAGAGATGGAAAGCGAGAGAAAGAGGGAAAGAGAAAGAGAGAAAGAGAAAGAAAGAGAGAGAGAAAACTGAACAGAAAGTCACAAGGGAATGAGTGAGCTTTAAAGAGAAGCAGAAAGGGATGAAAAAGAACGAAATCGAGAGGCTGCCACCCGTGGCGGCGACACTACTCAGACAAAAGACGTCGTGGTGTGGGATATTAACATTTTAACCAGCTAAAGCATGTGGATAAATGAAACAAGTGTGTTACAGGCTGAAGTAATTAATAGGAAGAACTTCAGTAGCACTATGTAACAATTCATTTGGACATCAAATTTAACGACAGACCCAACACTAAATAACACTTTCTTCAACGATACAGAAGTTCGAATTCATACTCGAAAGCAACATTTCCGGGAATTACAATAATAGCAATTACAAGCATACGAAATAAAAGGGAGAGTCTGAGAAGTGGCTAGGCAATGCGACATCACACCAATTTGCAC
The DNA here is from genome assembly GCA_031308135.1 of Acheta domesticus. NCBI lineage: Eukaryota > Metazoa > Arthropoda > Insecta > Orthoptera > Gryllidae > Acheta > Acheta domesticus. The sequence goes on from JAHLJT010005437.1 coordinate 66,871,556, forward strand.
CATTACACCTCTCAATTCGTACTCTGTTCCTATAGTACTGAATATCCTACATAACGTCGGAACTGAGTCTCCGTATTACAGACTTCACGTCCCTGAGAAAGCGTCACCTGTGCTCGTGAAGTAAGCTTCACGCCATGGGACAGCGATGCATGCGCAGCTGCCGGAGGAAAGGCACAATGTCGTCACAGCTTCACCATGGCAAGGGGGGGGGTATCTTAAGCTTCAGCAACATCACGCGGCGGATGAAAGACCCTTTCATGGTATTATTCGGCCGCTGGCCACCACGCCCAAGGGTCATGTCAATGCCATCTGTGCTTACACTTAAGTGTGGATGGCATTGGTAAGGTTTGGTTCAGCAAGTCGCTATTGATAGAAAAAGATCGAGATAGGTTTCTTTAGTCACTGCGTGATGTCGCTAAAGTGTGGCCGAATAGCTGCCGAGGTTTTTCGTGCATACCCCGTACATCCCACCATTTTCGTACGCACAACTCCAGTGCACCATGCCTTCAACACCGGAATTCAGTCTCTTTCTTTACAGACTTCACACCCATGAGAAACCGTTGCCGGTGCACGTGAAGCCAGCTTCACGCCACGGGACAGCGACGCCAGCGCGGCTGCCGGAGGAAAGGCGCAATGTCGGCACAGCTTCACCTTTGCGGGTAGAGGGGTAGCGGAGACGCTACTCTAGCGCCAGCTCAGCAGCATCCACCGCGACAAACTGCCACCCAGCGACACGGCGGCGGCGGCGATGAAAGGAAGGGGTGGGGGAAGTAGTGGGAGGAGAAGGGGAAAGAGGAGGGGGGAGGGAGTTCGGATGAACACCTGCGGCATGCAGCAGACTGCAACTCACACTCGGAGCTCTGCCCTCGCACGGCAGGTTGCCTACAACAAGGCGTTCGTTTCGAGAGGGAAATTGAAAGTCAGAGAAAGAAAAAGGAGAAAGGGAAGAAGGAGGGGGCGAAGGTAGAGAAATAAATAGAGAGGTTAAAAATAAATAGAGTGACAGAGAATGTGCGACACAAAGATATACAGAGAAAGATATACATAGAGCAAAGTGTGAAATGGAGAAAAAATTAGGGGCATAGGCAGCGATGACAGAGAAAGGGAGCAGTGGGAGAAAGAATAGTTAGAAGAGGTGATGGGGAAAGGGAGGTGCGTTAACACTTGCGACATGCAGCCGACGGAAACCCAAGAGCCCTGCCTGCTCACGGCAGGTGGTCTACTACACGGCGTTCGCTTCGAGAAAGCAATTGAGACAGTCGGAGAAAGAGAGGGAGAAAGGAAGAAAGAAAAGGAAAAAGCGGGCCAAAGATAGAGAAAGAAATAGTGACAGAGAATGTGAGACAGAAAAAGATACTGAGAAATGGATACACAGAGCAAAGGAAGAGTGAAATGGAGAAAAAAATAGGGGCGGAGGTGGCGATGACAAGGCTAGGAAGGGGTGGGGGAAAGCAGGGTTAGGAGAAGAGGAGATGGGGAGGGGAGAGGTTGACTGAACACCTGCGACATGCAGCCGACTGCAACTCAGAGCTCTGCCTGCGCTCGGAAGGTTGCCTACTATACACGGTTTTCGCTCTGACAGAAAAATTGAGACAGTCCGAGAAAGAGAGAAGTGAGAGAGAAAGAGGACACAAATAGAGAAAGAAACAGACAGAATGTCAGACAAAAAATACAGAGAAAGAGGCACGAAGAGCAAACAAAGAATGAAAGTGGGAAAAAATATATAAAGAGTGTCAGAGAAAAGACAAAAAGAAACAGACCTTTTAACATACATTACTTGGTGGGCCAGCGGTTGCAATGCGAGTTTAAATAATTTACACAATCTTCTCCAACATGTATATGGTGTGTTAGTTACTTAATAGTACGTTAGCTAAGTAGATCTGGCGGTAAAAATCTTACGCCTGCTCTTCATCGTTGTCGTCAAATCTTGAAACGATCGAATTCAGTGTGGCTAGAATAAGTAAAAAAATGAACTTCATATGAAAATGAACAATTAAATTGGCAACTATCTTGAAAAGGAATACAAAATAAATAAAAATCTTACTCGTACATTACGTTGTTTTTAATGGATTTATGAAACATTCATGCCAAATCGAACTACGCTTTTGGTTGTAACTGTAACAAAGTTACACACGGACGAAATGCTGGCAGACCATGTTAAAACACAACCTCGCCCCGCTTGTTCGTTCGTTAATTATTCAAGATCTACTGCAAAATATGCGACACTCGGAATGGCGAGTTCATTATTTACGAGTACATACGTATATTCACGTATAATCGTATATATTTTTGTTGACATTAAAAGAAACGTGTGTTTTTGAAACTATATTTTTTCATAAGGACTCAATTAAAATACTTTTCATTCGCTGTATACTTAAAAAAAGATTGGGGTTGTCTCTTAATGCGATATGAATAGGTAACAATCATCAGCACTAGTTTTCCGTGGTTTCAACGCGAGGCGAAAGTTGGGGCAGTACCTTGACAAATGGCCTATGGAACGCGTGCTAAGTTTCCTTTCACTTCCATACCCTATCCTCAGCCTTTACGTACACACACTTACAGGCACTACACAACCCACACGTCCCGGGAGAGCAGTCGGGAGCCTACAGCTTGTCCCTACTGTGGTAGTGGCCCGCTGATGGGAGATACCTAGATGAGAAAAAGTCCGCAAGCCCGGAAGCATGAAATAATCAATCATCATTGGAAATCGCTACAGAATAACTCAGCGAATGCTCATCCAACCATGTCCTCTTAGATAGCATGAAATATTTTTAGATAAATATATTTAGACAATTCATAACAATTCAACTCTCCCATCTGGATCTTTCTTTTTGCTGTAGTTATCCATTGAAATACCTTTCTCGACACAACTGGTTGTTTACCTAATGATATCTAACGCCCCCTGCAGGCGAGAATAACCAACCGAAAGCAAGAGAACTGCTAGTTTGGTATCTGAGCTCGTAGGCTTCCATGCTGTCGTTTGCGCAGGACACATTACCGCAATGTGGAACAAGCAACGGCGGCGTGGATCGACCGATGAATTTCTCATACCTAATGTGAATTTGTCCTTTAAATTTCTGAAAGCGCTCCCGTTGCGCACCGGTCGCCGCTGAGAGCCGGCAGCAACCGGCCTTGGCTCCAGAGAGCAGCAACGCGGCGCGCCCTCGTCTAATGCATGGGTAATTTCACAACGTGGTCGCGACAGGATTTGTTCCTCATACAGCCGACTCCGGCTATGGTGAACTTCTGGGGACTAACTTGTTTGGTTCACTATATCCGATGATGTCAAAATTAAATGGAATTTCTCCACAATGATTCATTTAATAAGCTTCACTATGCGCACGTTTTGTTGAGTACAATTTCTGGGGACTAACTTGTTTGGTTCACTATATCCGATGATGTCAAAATTAAATGGAATTTCTCCAAAATGATTCATTTAATTAGCTTCACTATGCGCACGTTTTGTTGAGTACAATTTCTGGGGACTAACTTGTTTGGTTCACTATATCCGATGATGTCAAAATTAAATGGAATTTCTCCACAATGATTCATTTAATTAGCTTCACTATGCGCACGTTTTGTTGAGTACACTTTCTGGGGACTAACTTGTTTGGTTCACTATATCCGATGATGTCAAAATTAAATGGAATTTCTCCACAATGATTCATTTAATTAGCTTCACTATGCGCACGTTTTGTTGAGTACACTTTCTGGGGACTAACTTGTTTGGTTCACTATATCCGATGATGTCAAAATTAAATGGGATTTCTCCACAATGATTCATTTAATTAGCTTCACTATGCGCACGTTTTGTTGAGTACACTTTCTGGGGACTAACTTGTTTGGTTCACTACATCCGATGATGTCAAAATTAAATGGAATTTCTCCACAATGATTCATTTAATTTGCTTCACTATGCGCACGTTTTGTTGAGTATTCCTGTTGCTTCTAGTGGTAGGAGTAGAGCTGAGGGTGAGTTACTATTTTGTTAGCAATGCAGAAAAAATCGCATCTGCATTTCGTTCACCGTTGCAAGTATGTTTTTTTATAACTCGGGAAAGAAATATCTAGTTTTTCAAATGTTGCTAATATTGCACTTTTTTAAATTTTATTATTATATCGTTTTAACATTTTATTCATCTTTCAACTATCGTATTTTTAGTTAAAATGTTGGGAAGGGATTGTGGAACTTAAGAAAACGTGCGCAAATAATCTTCTCCCCCATATGTCATATACAGTTTTCACTGTATTTGACCAAATAAATCAAATCAAAATTATTATATCGCAAAATTCATTAACAGCAGGAACTGAAAATTTCAATGACTTTATTTGTACGTAAAAAAATATTTTCAATTGTTTGTTTCGTACATTTTTCATTACATTTTTGTCCACAGTTCGTGATCTCTCCACACTTGATTCTGCATTGTCCTCTGTCTCGAATTATCGTAATGAAGTCTTCACACCTTTCAATGCCTGTTGCACTCTTTGAATATCATCCCACACTCAGAAGGAGCTTTTAATCGGCTGTAATAACATAAGATATCCATTAACATCCAGGACATATTTCCAACGTTCACTATTAACCGAATCTTCTTATGATTATTTGTAATGTAAGTGAAACGAGACCATTGACTTAAGTTCACTATACCCGAGGGTTGACTATATCAGAGTTCACTATAACCGGTGTCAACAGTTCATTGTTTGTAAGGTTCACTTCTACTTACCAACGATACTTTACATCGTAACGGTAACCCACCTGAAACAAAATTAAACCATTGTTAGTACGAAAATATATTTTATGGCCATTTAAACACGTTAATACTCGCAAAAAGAGAAGAGAATGCGCAAAATAAACGTGGTTAAAACAAGTTTCACAAATTATTACTACGAAAGGTTTAAGAAAAAAGGGAACTGTGACAAGAGACATGTATGGAGGACAGAAATTATAATAAAATAATTTGTAAGAGCGTTTTCCGTCTATAGGAAGTTTCAAGAAGAAAATCTGCAAACACGTTAATATAAAATAATAACAAATACCCAAGGCATTCCCCACATTAAATAAATTCATTGAAAAAAATTGGGGGAGCATAATGTTATGTTGAATCATCGCGTGGCAACCGACATGGCAAAATAGAGCTTAAAAGTCCTATGAATCTATATAAAGCCAATTTGTTTTCGAATTCCACTCCCGCGTAAGGCATGGTTGTTTCCATCGTGTGATTGTTCATGTCACCACGTATTCCATCAAAAAATCATTCCGTTCGTATGCATGCGTTTTATGTTTACTCATCAATTCATTCACATATGGATTTATTTACTTGTTTATTTATTTATTTATTGGGACTTACGTGACATTCATTAGCTATGTTCCTTAAGACTGATGAGTGATGGATGGTGATATATGCATGGTAGCACATGAGAATTTCGAGAAATCATGCTAACAAGGATATTCTTGCCCAACAGACTACAATTGCTTTATAAATAGTCGTGAAAATAAAAGTATTGGAGAAATGACGGCAGCATTAATTAATATTTTTTAATCTATTATTATAATTGAGAATTTTTACTATAAAACTAGTTTACAAGAGAAATTAATAACATATCTTGTGCCCATATCTTTTCATTTAAAGAAACAAATCACGAAATTTGTTAAGAAAGAAAATTGAGCTTTCTACTCAACGAAAACTTTTTTTTTAAATACATCGATAGCTCGCTTTGTCCTCGACAATGTCTATTTGCCGATCCCCGGTGGCCAAGACGCTAAGTCAGGTGTCGTAGCGATCTCGGACCTAAGGATCGCGGGTTCGAGTCCCGCTTCGGGCATGGTTGTATTTGTGTTTCTCCTTTCACCCCCTATCATCATCATCATATCATGTCATCTTCACAGTTACTATAATGTTAAAACCAATAGTGGCAGCTACTGACCGAGATGTTGATGCGACCTTAATACCCCCCCCCAAAAAAAACAACAGAAAGTATATTCGAATGTCGCTAAAATGCCTATTTTTAACTGATACCCATTACGCTCTGTATTATTCATTATTCATCTCTTTTGAGTGACAGACAAAGGTAGGATGAAAAGCTCAAGAAAGGTTGTGCAGAATTGTAGGCTTTTTCTTGCTTCATTCTTGAGAAACATACAAGAAAGCGTCGCTAGAATTCTCCTCCAGATAGCGGCTGAATTCGACCTAGCTCTGAAGCTAGTGTCGAAATTTTGGTAAGGGTTTTGACCACACGAACAGAGAAACCATTCAGGATCTGTGCATCTCTCATTGTAATGACGTCACTGAATAGTGTAGCTTGGGGAAATAATCAGCTAAGAAATCCTCCTCGAACGTAATGATGTACTAAAGGAAGCGAAACTGCGTCCTGGAGCAACTTCAATGTCAGAACTGGCGATGGCGTTGTAAAACCTCACGAAATTCTGGTGGAAATGGCACTTGAATATGATCCGAAAATGGAAATTACAAATTTAAGAGATATGTAGAGTTTTAAATATCGTTTTCAAAGTTTCAAATATTGTTTTATTTCTTTTCTTTGGGATGTTAATTGTGAATTCTGTTTGTAGCCGTGACTACTCAGTTCTACTGCAACGGTTTGTCATTTTTACTTTCCCGTATACGTACGTATACACGGAGTGACATACGTAGTATAGGGAACGTTATGTAATGCTGCGGGGAAAAATGGCGAATTTTCTTCGGAAAAAAATTAATTGCCTGGCCGTGAAAACGAAGAAGTGGATAAAACCAGTTGCTAAATTAAGAAAAAAAATCCCCTAACACGTGGTGTAGCCAGAAACCCTGTTTTCAAGGTCCTTGATACCGAAAAACCAATTGTAAGGAAAACGTCCGTCTGCCTGTCTGTCTGTGAACACTGCTAGCGCCTCAACCATACGTACGATTTCTTCCAAAATGGATATTCGCCGGTCAATCTGGTTCTAGTTACTTTCTTTTTCAAACTGTTTTTCGATATCCAGAAATCCAGCCCACGTTTTTTCATTAAAGAATAGACTCAACATTCGCCGATTTGACATTCGCGATGCTTTACGGGAACCTAACTCTCGCGAAGGTTGAGGGATTAGTGTATTTGATTTACTCGGGCGGCGCCAAATTTGAATCATTTTTGGCCGCTCGTGTGCCAACAGGCACTGTAGACGGAATACCCCATTTTCGCCAGCAATTCGCCCCCGGGGTGACGTCATGAAGCCATCACCGCCGTCACTTGCGCCGGCAGCCCCCGGCGCCACCGGGGCAGGTGATAATCTCGAGTACTTTGGCTGCTCTCCAGAACTCTTTTTTTTTTCCTCTTCTTTCTCTCTCTCTCTCTCCCTCCCGTTCTCTCTTCTTTCCGTGGCTGCCGTCTCGAGCACGCCGTTCTTTTCATTCCCCGACGCCGACGTCTACGACGAAGACCTCCGGACAACTGGGTAATGTATCATGCCGTTTAGTAAGAGCATCGTCGCCACCGCGATTCTTACAAAGTTTGTGAAATTAATAGCGGTAATCACATGCTTTGTGGGGTTACAAATGCAACTGTACTTCTATCTCGGGAATCACATGCGTCGGACGCATTACTGTTGTAATTGGAGACGGGGATAGAAAGGGGTAGTCATCACCAATATTTTGATGTTCATTAAATTTTCTGAAGTCAGAAATAGATATTAAGAATTATTAGACTGACTTGGAGAAAATAACGGTCGTGGTTGAAGATGGTAATCCCAGGATAGAGAAAACGGTTATAACCCAGTCTGTTATTTGCGATTTTGGTAGTGTGTAGCAGAATACTTTTCGTAGTATTATTCTTTAAGAAATGTTTTAATAAATAAGAAACACCTTTTCCTGGCATACAGTACTGATACGCAAAGTTTAGCTACAACTAATATATTTTCAATTAACGGACAGCAGGCTATTAAATCTTAAATGGACAGACTCTTCAGAGCATTTTTGTCTGTTTGAGTTGTCTCGATATAACAGTATACTATTACAAAAAGTATTTAATTGTATTAAGCTTATTAGTTTAAAATCTTGAATACGTTTTAAAATATTTATATTTGAGTAATAAGAAAAAAGCAGAATAGTTTTTAAGATATCAGTATAGTAAGACATCTTATTACAAAGTATTGTAACAGGTTATGAAGCTCAAATACGTTTTATCCACTTTGCAAAAATGCCAATGTACAGTAAGTTTTGTTTGAATTTGTCTCTTCATACACGACATACAGATGCTAATATTGATAGTTGTTAAGGCAGTGCGTGAGTTCTAATATTACATTTTGAAACCGAGTCAGAGATTATTAGTTGGATCAAAATAACACGACATTCACCAAAGTTTCGTCAAGTTTGATTTTCGATCATGTAAGTGGGTAAAAACATATTTCAATATAAAGATTTGTACTTACGAAACGCACTTTCTATTCTACAGAATTATTCAATTCTTGGAAATCCAACATTTCTCCGAAGCGCCATATTAATTTCCGCGTGCCAGAAGGAGAAACGACAGGGCACGAAACTTCCTGGGCACTGGGATGTGTCGCATCTTCCAAGTTTTTCATCTCCTTTAAAACTCTTTTAAAACACATTTACAATTGAATGCATACACTTTTTCTCTGTCTTCTGCTTTTCTACCAGTAGACCTTTACTAAATATGAGATTTACGTAATAAATTTCAGCTTCGTTTGCTCTCAGACATGGGCTGCGAAAAAATTAATGTATTTTAGCATTGAGAATCTTAAAATGATACGAATCGATTTTCACCTCTTTTAATGAGACGCTTCAAGTTATTCAAATTTCATTTGCCAAACGAACTTTATTCATACGACCCTTAAATCAACTGGCTTCAGTCTTCTTCAAAAAAACTTTCAACTGAGAGTCGATCAGTGATTTAGAACGAAAATACACGGAAATTATTGACTCCATGATCGTTTGAACTTTGAATCTACTATTTCAGCAAACACCTACCAACACAATATCGATGAAATAAGGAAACGGTGAATCATAAATATCTATGGTGTACGGCATATTACAGCTTCCCCAACGAACAATCAAAATGCACGGCACAACAACACCACCAACACTACCAATACAATACCAATGAAATAAGAAATTCGTGAAGAGTCAATATCTACGACTTATGGCAAATTACAGCTTTCCCAACCAGAAACAATCAAAACGCACTGCACAACAAAAGATGGAACAAATTTAGAACATTGCAGACTTTCATTTTCCCTTCTATTCGCCCACACGAAAACACAACCTCTTTTTTCTCACAAAATGGGCGAAAACGGCAGCCGAGTCGTGGATTTATCTTGACAAATGTGCAGAACTTCTCCAACCCACAAGCCATTGTTTATTTCTAATGAAAAGAAAAGGAGTTCGAGAACTTGCAAACTGGTATTTATGGCAACCAATTTTTTTGTTCACCTGAAAAAAGGGGTTCATTACGTTCACACAGGTGAATCTCAAGTACGCTTATGTTCGCAGTTGAGACCAAAGCGTTTAAGCACTCACAGAGAGCTACGTTACAATTCATTTACGAAAGTATATCCCTTTATTTAAGAACTTTTGGAAAAAGAGAAAAGAAAAAAACACTTTCCACAGAATTTTATTGTGAACTGCGAGTTGTCGTAAACTTAAAATCCTAAAAGATATTTTAAAAAACACACAATTCTTCATTATTTCGTTAATATTATTTTATTAATAAAAACATCTATTCATATTCACTTGAAACCTATTTTCTGTTTTCGATTAATTAGAACTATTTTGTAGATTTAATTAGTACAGACACATTTTAAGACGGCATATTATCAGTGTCCTGAACTTACGTATTTTAAACCCAACTAAGCTATGTGTTTAATACTGAACCTACTCATTGAAGTTGACAATTTTTTCGGATCACAATGTTCAATGAATGCTTTTCAAGAAGAGAGACACGACACTAACTAGACCTTTGTAAGACCGTAATCAAGACAATCAAATCAATGAATTTGAAGACAATTAATCTGATGACAATGTTCGTTCAATTAAGTTTAATAAGAACACTAACAGTCACGACACTAAATTGGCCTTCAGATGTCGGACCAAGCAGATAAATTTACACTCTTGAAACAATGTTACATCAAATTTTAACTCTCTGAGTTCCTGAAAACGAATTACCTATCAACCTAGCGGACCTGATCAAACCACTCATCACGAAACTACTAATATATAACTCAGAAGATTGGAAGCGATCACATAAAACGATTAAAAAAACCAAAACCGATTTTAATCTTCGCAAAGTAGCACCACGAGGGCGTTAAATACATCACTCAATAATTAATTTTCCACGCGAACGATCTGCGCCACACCATCGGGCCTGACCTGGACTAACACGCTCTGTTCGTAATACCGAAGGATTAACACCCGGGTCGAGTAAATATACAGACGTGTCCCGCTTCTGTAAACAATCTTAAATAACTAAACAGCGCCGGGCAGGGCCTCCGCGCAGTATTTTTTTCACTTAACCCCCTCGCAAACGGTGCGCCGCCACGCCACCCGGAGCGCCCTAGGCGACCGGAGCAAGTAACTGCCTGAACGTGCGCGGGAGGTAGTTAAACATGTATATACGGAGTTGTATCGACCTGCTATTCTTCGCTGGGGAAAAGGAGGTGGGCGGTAATTTCTTCGTTGAGAGAGAGAGCTACAGAGAGAGAGATAGCTACAGAGAGAGAGATAGCTACAGAGAGAGATAGCTACAGAGAGAGATAGCTACAGAGAGAGATAGCTACAGAGAGAGAGAGAGCTACAGAGAGAGATAGCTACAGAGAGAGAGAGCTACAGAGAGAGAGAGCTACAGAGAGAGAGAGAGCTACAGAGAGAGAGAGCTACAGAGAGAGAGAGAGAGCTACAGAGAGAGAGAGCTACAGAGAGAGATAGCTACAGAGAGAGATAGCTACAGAGAGAGAGAGCTACAGAGAGAGAGAGCTACAGAGAGATAGTTACAGAGAGAGAGAGAGCTACAGAGAGAGATAGCTACAGAGAGAGAAAGACAGAGGCAGAGAGAGAGAGAGAGAGAAAGAAGCAAAGAAAAGAACTGAAGAGGGGTAAGAAAATATCGGTAATCGGGTCACAGACGTGAGAGACTGAACGAACGCCATAGGGAAACATCGTAGAGAATTACGCAATTAACGAACTGATTCCTAAGATATACGATGTCTATTTTGAACAGCTATTGCAAAGGTCTTGAATTCACTTTTTTAATACTATAAAATTATTCGACCTATATTGTAAATCTTCGAATCTCTCTGATAATTTTTTTCTTTCAGGAATCATCACCAGCGAGGCACCGGCCCAGTCCGGAGTAGTTCTAAGCTCCCGACTGCTCTTCCGACATGAGCGGTAGTACATGTGTCAATGTGTGTACAGGAGAAGATACGATAAATAAGAGGTAGGACGATCATGCGCTGCCCGTGACCCGTTTGTTAGGGATCTTCTCCGGCATTCACTTGGAATTAATCGTAAACGGAAAACTACCGATTAGAGCAGCCGGCCGCTAGAATTGTCCTCCAGACAGCAGCTGAAATCTACTACGCTGTTGAAAATTCCACCACCGTCGGTACTCGAACGCTAGGACCTCCCGGTCAGAGATATTGCAGTCCTCGGTCACGCTGGCTCTAAGCCAAAGTTATCAAGATCGATGCCACGAGCGGGAAGTCCGTGGCACAAGAGCCACGACGAAATAGCCCCTCCACGCAGTTCATCACCCCGCCGCAAGAGACAACGCCATCACTATTGTAAAACGGCGGGGATACTAATGGTTTCCTTTCCCGACGCTAGTTGCGCAGAGAAGCTCGTGGCATGCCACGTTGCGATGGGGTGTGCCACTGCCACCAGTAGAAGACCTTGACAACACTGCTGTAAGCTAAACTCCACCGGTTTTTCGGCATCTGATTTCTACCAAAAGGCTCCAAGAACTATGGTTCCCCAGCCACCTGCAAACCTTCCGGTGCTTCTTTCTTTCGCTGCCTCGTCTTGTTTCCGCGCTGGCGTCTTCTCCCACACAGCACACGACGGCTCGACGGGCAGAAGGCGGCGGCCGCGTCAAAGAGAATGCTGACGAAGCACCAGCGCCCCAGGCGGCGAACAACGCAATCAATATTCTCTCTCGATGGCAAATTTCGAAACAGGCATCGCTGAATTCAAAATGAAGGCGACGAGATATTTAATGAAAGGGGAAAATGGAAATAAACACAGCTCTCTTGTACTAACAACCCGCTTCTGAACATGCTGTAGGTCGATCACGCGATGTAAGGTTATCAGCAGCCACTTCTGTTCCGAATTTCGCAGTCTAGTGAACGGGAAGACTATATGGCTGAAGTTTCTCAAAGGAGGTTTTAAAGAAGAACAGACTCAAGCGCAAACATTATGATTCATACAAAAGAATTAAATTGCAAACAATTGACGGATATTAAACTAATATTATTTTAAAAAGAACAGATATTTAAGTATTAACATACATAAAAGAAAAATAAACGTGAGCCGAAATATTCCAGTCTTCTCTGTTCGTGTCCACAGTGACATGGTGAAAGCGTTGTTGACGTAAATATTACAATATCAATCGAACGAAAGAAAAACGAATTATAATAGTCAAACTTTAATTGTGCGCAAGTGTTTTAATGTTTTTCGATGTACACATTTTGCCGTAAGATACTAGTGAATTCCTAATTATAGAGTTTATAGTGAATACAGTTGTATTATTGTCATTAAGAAGAAAAATAAACTTTACACGAATCACGAAATTAACAGCAATTTAAATGAATAGCGTTTGTAACACTACCTTGTGAAATCATTAACTTGTAAGAGCCTGCATTCATGCTTATCTACATTATATCCATGGAGAAACGTGTCGTTTCTGGGGAATTTCATTAACAATTTTCGGAATGAGGTTATTATGTAGAACATCCTATCAAGCTCCGAAAGGCCTATCAAGGTTTCCTACAACAGCCTCATGGGGCACCTGCACATCCAAAAAGGATTTTTTTCTTTCCCGTTTCTCTCCGAAAATAAACTGAGAACACGCAGCCGGAACGAGACGGGATGAGTGGCTAAGCTAAAACAGAGATTTGGTAACATATTCAAACATGCATTCAATGCATTCTCAGTTTGATAATTCCACAGCAAATTTAGTTATAACGATAAAAAATCTATCTCCTCTTTCTGAAGAATGAATTAACATTTCATTTAATTATGGCATTGAACATTTGTTGTGTTCATGTAATACATATAAATATTTTTCATTTTATTTTTTAAACATTTACACATCTCCTTACAACAAATCTTCATTATCTTGTCAATATTTTATACATCACAGTTTACACTTCTCTTCAAATTCGTTAGTATCGAAAATTAGTAAAAGCTATATCTTTAATTAAGTACCATTGGCTCTGGGGGTTGGGGCAAACCGCCATGAGGACACCTTGGGTGAATGACTAATCAATGGGGACATCTCGCTGACCTACTCACATTTCATCGTGGCCTTCCTCACTTTTTGACTAGCACTTTTTTCTCTGCTCCCAATCTGTACACCAACGGATACCGGAGCGAGATTAGCAGACGGAGATGATCAAATGCAAACTGATTTTCATTCCCTTCTCTTCCCGTTTCAACCACCTTTTTCCGTATTACGATCAGCCCTGCGGGTTCCAACCTACACTTCATTCACGTACACTTCAATCCATGCCTTATGACTGTTCAACGGAACCCTTTCCTGACTTACTTTCTTTTGGACTAGCACCACGGTTATTTTCAACTGACGGAATCCTCAACTGACCTACACACATTCCAACTCTCCCTTCCCCCTTTTTTTGTTGTTTTTTTTTACTATCAACACGACTTCTTCTAATCTGTAGGTGGGCCACCGAATACCAGAGCGAGAACGGCAGACGGAGGACGGATGATGTGTGTGTGTGTGTGTGTGTGTGTGTGTGTGTGTGTGTGTGTGTGTGTGTGTGGCAAAGCCAAATGGCCTCTCCCAGCACTTTTGATATTCTCACTTAAACAATCAATCTCAAATTTTCAATCCCTTGTCTTTCCGTTTCAATCATCGTGTTCTGTGTTTCCCCTGCAAGTTCCAGCCTACATTTCAATCCATGCCTTATGATGACTGATCAACGGAACCCTCCACTGACCTACACACATTCCAACTCCCCCTTCCCCTTTTTTATTAATGTTTTTTTACTAGCAACAAGACTTCTTCCACTGCTCAACCTGTAGGTGGGCCACCGAATACCGGAGCGAGGACGGCAGACAGAGGCCGGACGATGTGTGTGTGTGTGTGGATGTGTGTGGATGTGTGTGGATGTGTGTGGATGTGTGTGGATGTGTGTGTGTGTGTGCGCGCGCGCGCGTGTGCGCGTGTGCGCGTGCGCGTGTGTGTGCGTGTGTGAGTGTGTGTGAGAGTGAGTGTGAGAGTGAGTGTGAGTGTGAGTGTGAGTGTGAGTGTGAGTGTAGCAAAGCCAAATGGCCTCTCCCAGCACTTTTGATATTCGCGCGGCAAAACCAACCGACACTCGAACTCTCCCTTCCCCCTTTTTATTATTTTGTCTAGCAACAACTCTTCCTCTGATTGATTGTTCGTGATTCCGGGCGCGTCAACTACGGAGGTCATTAGTCCCGTAAGTGTAGTGCGAGTTTTTTCCTCGCGAGGCGGGAGTGACTTTTTCCCCGCTGGATGGCGAGATCCGGCGCCGACCTACCGTCGATTAGCGAGGTTTGCTCCTTAACCAGGTATCTCCCACAAGCGGGGCACCGCCCTAACCAGGACAAGCTCTAAGCTCCCGACTGGTCCTCCGGCATGTGCGGTAGTGTAGGGCATATTTGTATGTGTGAGGATAGGACAAGAAAGAGGGAGGAAAGATCGCGCGCGGTCCGTGGCGCGTTTGGTAGGGTATTGGTCCGGCATTCGCCTGATGTTGGTCGGAGAAACCACGGAAAACTCGATCAGAGCAGCCGGCCGCTAGAATTCTCCTCCTGAGAGCGACTGATCTCGACCTGCCCAATCTGTAGGTGGGCCACCGGAGCGAGGTCGGCGGATGGTGGGGGGGGGAGGGAGGAGGACGGGTGGGGGAGTGGATGTGGCGCGTGCACATCGTTAGCCCGAGAGGCACCGCCCCCGGCCTCATCGGCACGTCTCGTCCCGCTCCGCTCCGTTCCATTCCGCCCTCGGGCGGGGAGGGGGAAGAGAGAGAGAGAGACAGGAAAGGAAGAGGGAAAAAAAAGGAACGGCGCCAAAGTGTGCAGGTGCTCAGCCAGATCGTTCCCTCGGGCTGTGATTTCCAGAGCTTGATGGCAGGATGTGCGAGCGTCGCCCGTGAAGGAGGCGATTAAGGCAAGGCGGGAATGAAAATTAGAGACAGCTTCCTGCACTATTTATCATATTAGAGTGTGGTTAATGAGAGCTAATACATTTTTCAGATCGGTGTTGTCAAGGTCGATGCCACGAATGGGAGTACTTGACACGAGTGGAATAGCCTCCTCCACGCAGTTCATTGGTCCGCCACAGAGACAACGCCATCCCTATTGTACAACGGCGGGGTTCCTAATAGTTTCCTTTCCCGACGCTAGTTGCGCACAGAAGCTCGTGGCACGCTACGGTGCAACGACGCGAGCCACTGCCACCAGTAAGAAGACCTTGACACCACTGCTTTAGACTGTCACGGGTAAAAAAGGGTTCTTTCAGGGCACGCGAAGAGTGATAAAAGTTCAATATCTTAGCACTGGTACTCAAAGCGAGACGGTGATCAAATGTACAGTTGACCTTAATGTATTGTTATGTGATTGGACTAAAAACAAAATGAAACTCCATAAGGCTGCTTAAAAACACTGTTCGACACACGTGGTAAAAGTTATTTTATTTCGCTAGTAGATTGTTACTCTCGGCCTATCGGCCTCGTGACGCACCTTACCTCCCCGCAAAATAAATCTAATTTTAACCATTGGTTTCGTAAAAAACTATTGTTCATATCGCCAGTGCACAAGAATGAGGCGATTTTTTTAAATTTTAAATTTATTTATTTAAGGTCGCTTTATAAACATCTGTGATCATTAGCGACCACTACTGATTTATACTAGAGATATATTATTTTTTTTTAATTTAGAGTAAGCGGAAGAAATATCGATAAATTGAAATATGAAGTACAAAAAATTTTGCAATTGTTCATATCATATGATCTAAACCAGCCAAATTAAGTTAAGTTAAAATTCTTTTGAAACCTATTGAATTAAATACTTCATAAATTTCGTTCTTGTTGCCAAGAGAGATTCGCTGATTTTGTAAACTGGAACACTCGAGGATAATGTGTGACGTTGATAATATTCCCCCACATTTTGGACAGGGGCTGGGAAGAGGCGCTTTGACAGGTGAAAGAAGAGAAAAGAGGTCAGGATACTCTGTCCGATAGTCAATTGAAAGCGACGTAATTCGCCTCCAAATTAAACTGGACGACATACTAGAGGTAGTTTTCGTCCATAAACGTATCAATGGAGAATTGACCACAAATGAACACGGCCAATAAAGAGCAATACGAAAATTACATTCGAACTGTCCGCTTCTTTTTTTCCCCTCGCTGCGCAGGCGGTCCCGACGATGGGTACGGGACGCAGCAAAAGGAAAATCACCAAGGCGTAGGCCGTGTGGATTTTGATCATTCAAGGGCAAGATTGTGGAGAATTTAGGATTTTCTGACGCTTCAACAATTATAAGCATTACTCCGAAAAGTTAAATTCTCGTTAGAAAACGAGAGGTGGCGAATCCGATAGCTGGAACTTTAAATCCGGCATTGACCAACACGTTGGTTCGCGGGGTTTCTTCCCTGGGTATCTCCCCGACCGAAGCAACGCCTCAGGTTGAATAAGCTCTAGATTCCCGTCTAGTCTCCCCTCTTGTGAAGCGGTGTAGTGCATTTGAAAGTGTGTGTGTGTGTGTGTGTGTGTGTGTGTGTGTGTGTGTGTGTGTGTAAGGAAGGCGAGGAAATTAAAACAACGAAAGAAAGATTGCGCGACTCATAATCCGATTTTTCCTAGTATTACTCCGGCATTCGCTTGGTTTTGATCGAAAACATATGTAAAAACCACCGATCGAACCAGTCCACCGATAGAATAATCCTCCAGACACTGGTTGAATTTGACTCAGCAAATCACCTAGAGTCAGCCGAACTGGACGGCCGAGGTCACTAGACCGTGTGCCGACTGAGCGTCTCGGTCTGAAGGACCACTGGTTCGAGTCCCGCAGTGGGCGTGGTTGTTTGTCCCTGGTTTTCCATGCATCTGTTGTCGCCGACGGCCTTGTGAGTCTGCTGATAACAGAGCGAAGAGCTTGCAAGGGTGTCTAGTGTAGAAAGGTTAATATCTAACCCCATGAGAGAGATGGTGGGGTACCCAGCGCGGATAGTCGCAATCGGCATCATCCTGAAGCTGGAAAAAGCGCCAGGAAGAAAAACATTTAGCTAGAGTACAAAATCCGTCACCGTCGAAACTCTAACACTAGTAACTCCCGTTCAACGACGCTCCGGAGCCACCTCGGAAGACTCGGGAGCGACCGGGCGCTCAACCGATCGCCTCTACCTCACGCACGATCGAAAAAAGCGATGTGCCACGAAAGATCAAAGGCGAAGGAAATATGGCGCGAGGCTCATGGTGTGATTTTTATTCAACTCCGGCATTCACCTGGTCTTCATCGAAAAAAAAACAACACACATCAAAAACATCGATCAGCGCAGCCCGTCGCTAGAATTTTTCTCCAGAGAGTCTAGCTATGGTGCGATTAAAATACGTTGGTGATTGACAGTTGTACTTCTGAAGCTGTAGCTTCATACAAAAAGAGTGTATGATTTGGTTACTTTAATAAGTATTTATTTCAAGTGTTTATCTTCGTGTCCCCGAATCAGGATCTCGGTGGTACGCAACTTGTCAACGTCGCTCCTTACCATTCGCAACTCTCAAACACCAACTTCTTTCAATCGGACCATAGAGTCAAAAATCCATCGAAACTCGAACCCTAGACACTCCATGAGAGCTAGCTGACGCACCGCTACGGACATTGCCACTGAGCCACCGCAGCTAACAAGACTCGGGAGCGACCGGGCGTTCAACCGATCGCCTCTACCTCACGCACGATTGAACCAGCGATGTGCCACGAAAGATCAACGGCGAAAGAAAGATCGCGCGAGGTTCATACTCCATTTTTTATACTACTCCGGCATTCACCTGGAAAAAAACGCGTAAAAACCATCGAGCCCGCCGCTAGAATTCTTCCTCAGAGAGTGATTGAATTTGACTCAGAAATTTAGCTACAGTCAAAAGTCGAACCTTAGCACTTGGAGCTAGCGGACTCTAGTAAAGCAACGAACGTTGCCACTGAACCACCGCAGCTAGACTCATTCGCAACTGTCAAACACCAACTTCTTTCAATCGGACCATAGAGTAAAAAATCCATCGAAACTCGAACCCTAGACACTCCATGAGAGCTAGCTGACGCACCGCTACGGACATTGCCACAGACACCGCAGCTAACAAGACTCGGGAGCGGCCGAGCGCACAACCGCTCGCCTCCACCTCACGCACGATCCACCCAGCGATTTGCCACGAAATGTCAACGGCGATGGAAAGATCGCGCGCGCTCTTACTCCGATTTTTATTCAACTCCGGCATTCACCTGGTTTTGATCGAAAAGAGAACACGTAAAAACCATCGATCCGCAAGAATTCTCCTCCAGAGAATGGTTGAATTTGACTCAGCTACCTAGCTAGAGTCAAAAATCCTTCGAAACTAGAACCTAGAAACTCCATGAGAGCTAGGATCGAAAAGAGAACACGTAAAAACCATCGATGCGCAAGAATTCTTCTCCAGAGAATGGTTGAATTTGACCCAGCTAACTAGCAAGAGTTAAAAACCCTAGACACTCCATGAGAGCTAGCGGACGCTAGCAACGCCACGGACGTTGCCTCTGCCCCACCTTAGCCAGGAATACCCGGGAGCGACCAGGCGCATAACCGATCGCCTCCACCTCACGCACGATCCACCCAGCGATTTGCCACGAAATGTCAACGGCGATGGAAAGATCGCGCGCGCTCTTACTCCGATTTTTATTCAACTCCCGCATTCACCTGGTTTTGATCGAAAGGAGAACACGTAAAACCATCGATCCGCAAGAATTCTTCTCCAGAGAATGGTTGAATTTGACTCAGCTACCTAGCTAGAGTCAAAAATCCAAATTAGAACTTAGAAACTCCATGAGAGCTAGCTGACGCTAGCACCGCTACGGACGTTGCCACTAAGCCACCGCAGCTAACAAGACTCGGGAGCGACAGGGCGCTCATCCGATCGCCTCTACCTCACACACGATCGACCCAGCGATTTGCCACGTAAGATCGCGCGCAGCTCATAATCCGATTTTTATATTACTCCGGCATTCACCTGGACTTGATCGAAAAAAGCAAGTAAAAAACACCGATCACCGCAGCCCGCCGCAAGAATTCTCCTCCAGAGAGTGGTTCAATTTGACTCAGCTACCTAGCTAGAGTCAAAAATCCTTCAAAACTAGAACCTAGAAACTCCATGAGAGCTAGGATCGAAAAGAGAACACGTAAAAACCATCGATCCGCAAGAATTCTCCTCCAGAGAGAGGTTGAATTTGACCCAGCAACCTAGCAAGAGTTAAAAACCCTAGACACTCCATGAGAGCTAGCGGACGCTAGCAACGCCACGGACGTTGCCTCTGCCCCACCTTAGCCAGGAACACTCGGGAGCGACCAGGCGCACAACCGATCGCCTCCACCTCACGCACGATCCACCCAGCGATTCGCCACGCGCAATGACGCGACATAAGAAAATTAGCCCCCGAGCGTTTTACTTCTTTCTTTCCCCGCCCGCCCGTCCTCCGGACGTGCCGATGAGGCCGGACGACGCCGTCCTCTTCGTAACGAGGAGCACGCGCCGTCCCCGTCCTCAGTCCTCGCGGCGGCACCTGAGCCTTCTCGCCGGGGCGGAATCGTTTGTAGGCTTAAAGCCCTCTCTCTCTCTCTCTCTCTCTCTCTCTCTCTCCCTTTTCCCCTTCCCTGCTGCCGCCGCCGCCGCCGCTCCCGGGAGTCGCACAAAACCATTATCGTTTCCCTTTACGCGCGCTTTTTATGCGGCGTACGTATGCACGGCTGCGCCCGCCCGCCCGCCCAGCGACCCCGCCCCGCCCGCCTCAGGGGAGGGGGTATAGGCGAAGGTGGGGGAACGGGGTGGTGGAGGTGACGGCGGACTCAGGGGTAGTGATCGTGGTGAAGTTGGGGGGGCGTGGAGGTGGTGAGTTGGTGATGGTGGTGGTGGACTGGGGATGTTGGTGAAATGATAGTGAAGTGATGATGAAGTGGTAGTGAAGTGGTGGTGGTGGTGGTGATGGTGAAGTGGTGGTGAAGATGTTGGTGGCGATAGTGGTGATGATGGAAGCGGCAGTGGGTGATGTTACTTAATGTGATTGATTATTAGTAATTCTGGGCGTGTCAGCTACCGAGGGTCATTAGTACCGTAAGTGTAGTCCAAGGTGTCTCGGGAGGTTGCAGAGATCTTCCCTTGTTCGATAGTGAGATCCGGCGCCGACCTACCGTCGCCTAGCGGGGCTTTCCCCACCAAATATCTCCTTCCAGCGGGGCACCGCCCCAGCCGGGACAAGCTCTAAGTCCTCCACAGGTCTCCCGGCATGTGTGGTTGTGTAGAGCATGTTAGTGTGCGCGTGTGTGTTTGGGGTGAAGATAGAACAAGGAAGAGGTAGGAATGATCGCGCGTGGCGCGTTTGTTCAGGTACTGCTCCGGCATTCGCCTGGTGTTGATCGGAGAAACCACGGAAAACTACTGATCAGAGTAGCCAGCCGCTAGAATTCTCCTCTAAACAGCGACTGAATTCGACCTAGCTGACAAGCTAGTGTCGACAATCCTGTCGCCGCCGGGACTCGAACCTACTATCTCTCGGTCCGAGGCACTGCAATGACATCAGCTGATGCACTGAGACACCCCTCCCGGTCTTGCGGTGGTGATGGGGATCGTGTTGGTGGAAGTAGTGATGGAGCAAATGTTGGAGGTGGCGATGGTGGTGCTAGTTAGGGTGGTGATGAGAGGACGATAGTAAAGGGAGTGACGGATGAGGCAATAATGGTGCTAGTGGAGGAGGTGAAGACGAACATGGTGGTGCTTGTGGCGGAGGTTTTGGCAAAACGTGATAGTGGAGGTGGTGGAGAAGACGACGACGGAGACAAAGTGGAGAAGATAATGGAAACGATGGGGTAGACAATAGAACAGATGATGGAGACGATAACAAAATACAATAGTGGAGGCAGTGAATATGGTCGCAGCAGAGTGAACAAAACGGAAGCGCCAGCAAAAAACATTGGCGGAGGCGGTGTGGTGATGGCAGTAAAAACGGCAACTTGAAGTTGACTGTTTCCTTCGACGGTGGTGTAAGTGCCTAAGAAGAAGTACAAATGATACAGTGGTATTGTAAAACAAAGCAAACGTCATAAAAGTAGTATACAGCTTAGACGACGGCTGAAACGTCAGTGAAAACCCCATGGACATAATGGTTATGGTGAATGTCCTGACCATGGCATTGTCAATGATTTTGGTGGAGACCTGAAGATGATTAGTTGATCACGTGATAGAGGAGTTTGGGGTGATAGAGGTGGTGTTTGAGTCGTGGCAAGATGGTGATTGTTCGGATGATCCAGAGTTGGATGTGGCGGGTTTGGTTGCAGAATAGTCCACTTGGTGATGATGACTGCGATATTTCCATTTTTGGTCTCATTCCTTTCCTTTTTGAAAACTATTCGTCTGCCCGCCCTACGGTACTTCAGAGGAATTTAACTCACCGAAAATACTCATATGTTCAATTATATTCTGAACATACTGGACTCCAGCAAGTACTTCGTCGTTCCTAGATGTACAATGTACTTCAGTTTGAAGACAGTGAAATAGAGAATATGTGGAATCAAGATATTCTATTCCAAAGTAACTTATAATACTGCGAAGTCTAACAAAATCTGCAACATTCGAAAATAGCTTCGTTTTCTACAAAAAAAATAGGAATTTGACACTGAAAGGGGAAAACCCTAACCGGTATGTTTTTATCACGTACATTGCAGCCTTGGGTGGGTGGTTTTGCCCCTAGCGTCAAGAGAGAAGGCGACTCCGATCGTGGACGTTGGCAGCAGTGGTACGGCTGAGGGGGTGTGGCTGTGGAGACAGCGCTGGCGCGGGTGGCAGCCGTGCGAAACAAGGTCACGGCCCCCTCCACCTCTTCCGCCCCCTCCCCGAGGTGCGCCCGAGAACGGGTCTCCGGTGAGCAGTTTGGAACGGTCATTCGAGGAAATGGCTTTCGCTCGAGTTTCAGATCTCCTTCACTTTCACTTTTTCTGCAATTTTACTATTTCTGCAATGTTCCTTGGGGAGAAATATAAATGTTACTATCGTTTCTGAATAGATTGTGCATGACGCAAACGTTTATTTATTGTTCCATTACGACAGATTCTTGAAACTTGAAACACTACTCTCTATACACTATAGCTTCCTCTTCATGACCACTATGATCCATTACTCAAGACAGTAGTCTCTGTTCTTGTAAGAGGATTGCAACAATCAGAATTTTCTTATCAAAACTGTAAATCGATTCAAGGTTAAGCCTCCTCATTAAGCGTCGTGACTGGCGAGAGGTTTTTTTTCTGTTGTGCACGTTATTTTTTTCAAACATTTCTACAATCATGGTTTTTAAATAATGTGTTTATTTTTCATATTTGCG
Organism: Acheta domesticus; assembly: GCA_031308135.1. Classification (NCBI taxonomy): domain Eukaryota; kingdom Metazoa; phylum Arthropoda; class Insecta; order Orthoptera; family Gryllidae; genus Acheta; species Acheta domesticus. Next base: position 66,894,359 of record JAHLJT010005437.1, read on the forward strand.
ACTTGCATCAGTTCTTTGCTTCTGGATCAATGCCCACCCCTCTCTCTCTCTCTCTCTTCTCTCTCTCACTCACTCACTCTCACTCTCTTCCTTAGATGACGTTCCGTTGTCAAACCATCTTCCCAGTCTTCAACAAAGTCTTGCTCATTTCCGACCTCCTACATCACGGCCCTCCCCTCATTTTAGCGTTTCGCCCTCCGTCCCTCCGCCTAGCCCCACTCAGGTTGGACCCTCTTTATCTGCCTCCTGTGGTCCAGCATCTATCGACACCGACCAACTCCTCCCCAAACAGCTTCACATCCCGTCGACCCCTTCAAGACTACTGATGTCCCACCTCAAAATCCCGATGTTCCCCAGCCACCCCTTCCCGCCAAGCCCCACTCTCCTGTCGTGAAGACGTAGGGCAGGGGGTATGCTGAGGGAAAATGAATGCCGGATTGCTTATTAGGAGTAGTTTCTTCGGTGTCCTTGCTGCAAGTGCCAAGATGAATGTACTAACAGCGGCTACACTGGCCAGCTCTCATTTTTGTCTGTCGTCGCTATCACGGGGACGAGACGAGCGTGGCAAAGTGACAGTGACAGCAGATAGGCTGGCGACAACGGTTCGGTTCCGAAGAGCGTTGATTCCCGCCGTGATAAAACCGAGGACAACGATAGCATGACCACTGACGAACAGTACCTGGGAGAGCGGAAAACTAGCGACAATTCTTTGGCCGTAGGGTGCGTTTTTAAACTGCCGGGACAGTTCATAGCTGTAAAAGATCTTGGCTGTCCGGGTGACGCCGCACAGTGTGTAATTTTGGCCAACTAGCTGGAAAAAATTCAATTTTCAACTGAATTGAAACAGCAAAATTGTTACATTTCTGTGTAGTAATATGTCTGAACTATGAGGAAACGTTGTTAGTTTTCTCTTGAAGGTCACAAGGACCCCATGGTGCATGTCCAAAGACGTCCATCGCCGCTCCGCCAGCGCTCAGCTCCGAATGGCCCTTTTCAGTCCGTAAAGTTCTCTTGGTAGGAATACACTACTCGTCTCATTCTGTGATTTGTGGGTTTACTATTAGTAATCTACATGCTTTTACGATTATTTTTATGTGGATAAAATTTAAGTATTTATTTTTGATGTGCCTAAAAACGTTAATGGAAAGGTGAGCGATTTATATTGAATGTGTTACACGTTCTCTAAATTCAATTAGAGTTTTAGTTTATTATACACTATTATACACCTTTCGGGCCATATACATTTTAAACCTAGTACTTTTGGGTTCTTAATCGTGAAAAGACTAGCTGCTTATATCTGCTTATCTGAATTATATGTACATTTTTACAGAAAGGGTCTTCAAGTTACCCGCAGGTTGTTATATGATATATGAGTAACAAATTCAATTGATAAGAGATCTGAAGCTGTATTAAATGTTTTCTTACGTGAATTAGGAATTATAGAACCTCACAAAGCATTTTTGGACAAAATTAAGTCTTACGTTAGATGTACTTGTAAAAAAGTTGAAACCGGATTGCAAAACTCCGTAAGAAGAAAAGAGTCATTCTTGAAATATAATTCGTCCTGGCTACAAGAAACTCTTACCCTTCCTGATTAAATGTTAAAGACAGTCCCAGGTCCATCACAAATAAATGTAAAAAATAATAGAGCTAGAAGACCTAATGAGTCTTTCGGGTACTGTGGGATTAAAGCTAAAACCATACAATTGAAACTTTTGTAGACACTAGCTCAGAAAAGTTATCCATAGCTTTTGAAATCAAACTAAGGAAGAATGACAAAAAGATATGTGGCAGCTATAGATAAGGAGCTCTGTGAAGCCTCTTCCAATAGGAGAATTACAATTAACAAAGCTCGAAGATCCATTCTTCAAAAGCCTGCATCATTGGTACTTGCTTTGATGATGGATATCAATATTTCAACCCGCCAGTATGTACACATACGCCAAAAAAAAAAGATTTTGAGTGCATTTTGCACATTTCTTATCGTTCAGAAATACGAACATGGCAAGTGAGTGTAGAAGAGAATAAAGTGAAAGTGGCGAAAAAGAACTAGAAAAACGTCAAGAGCAAACGCAAATATGAATTTGCTCCACCAGCTGCTTATTAGCTCAGATCCATTCAAGTCGAGCATACGCCCCAAAACTACAACTGCAGCCAAAAAGTGAAACATTAACTTTTCGTGTTATTAGAATGAAGGTATAAGGCAAAAAAGAGCGGTATATTTAGAAGAATCACCGTCAGAAGAACCCGCGGGTAGTGTTTCAAACTAATTTGTAAAGTTACGCACCTTACTCTCATTTAATTTTTGTTTTCATTTTTTCATTTTCGGCTTTTTATTTTTGTATACTTTCATTTCATTTTTCATGCTTGTAAGTCATGCTAGTATGTCTTGTAAAATTCAAATATTATGTCCAATAAATTTAAACAAATTCAGCGTTTGAAAAACGTATACTGCTACGAGGGCTAATTAAAGTATTCAAATTTCCTAAATATTTTATAAAATATTTTGTAAAAATTTAAGTTTTACAAGCAGATTTGTTTATTTGGACATTATTTACACAACAGATCTCCAAAACTACGAGAAATTCATTTCAAAGAGAGTTATTAATTTTTCCTCCTAGATCGTCAAAATTACACACTGTGCGCCGCGTCGAAGGCCGTGTTGCCGACGTTTCGACCATGTCGTGGCCTTCCTCAGGGCTGGTCCGCGAGGAAGACCGCGACGTGATGGTCGAAACGTCGGCAACACAGCCATGGGCGAGGCGTCACCCGGACAGCCAAAATCATTGACATGACTGGGCGTGGAAGCCTACGACTTCAGTTCATAACTGGGTCAGCAGGTAGAGTGCTCATCAGCGACCCGCGCTGTCACGAGCTGCTCAACTTCCAGATATTGCTTACGAAGTTTGGATCCGAAGAGCGTTGATTCTCGCCTTGGTCAAACCGAGGGCTACCGTAGTATATGCGCTGACGAGCACAACCCCACAGAGCGACAATTCTGCGACCGTACGCGGCGTTTTTAAACTGCCAGGTCGGTTCATAGCTGCGTCAGCACGAGGGTCGTTAATTTAGGGACCGCGGTGTCACGAGACGCTGAACTTCCGGAGTTTGCTTAAGAAGTTCGGCTATCGGTGCAGCTCGGGACCCTTGGGCCTCCCGGTCAGAGGCACAGCAGTAACACCAGTTGATACCTCAAGAGACCTCAACCGGTTTTAGATTGGGAGTTGACACGCTCATTCTCTTACACCGTGGCCTCCGCCTCACTTCGTCACCCAACTCATCACTAGAGACCCGATTTTTATCTAATCACATATTTTTGTCTTTCTACTTACCGTTCTAAAATTGTAATCTTGGCGAATCATAGCCCTCCTAACACAATATCGAATTTTTTCTTTACATATTTTTACATATTTTGTACTATACTACATATTTTACATATTTTGTTGTTTTCACAATATATTTCCTTATTTTATCAATTTTCTTTAATTTAATTTCATATTTTTTTATGAAAAGATGTATTTTTTTAAATCAGGATTTTTCCAACATTTTTGGGGAATCTACGTGTCCAAAATATCATTGACACCACGTTTTGTGATCTGTAACCTTAATTTCTGGAAAAAAATTGCGATCGCCAACACTTCGATGAAGATGCTTCAGTGTATGTTTGCTGGCCAGTTTGTGTGATGGCTTCCATTGCGATTAATCTGGCTACTAAACTACGGTCCTGGATTATAATAGATTACGCTTTTACTACTGACGAGAAAGTTGTTTGATGTAAAGTGAGCAGTTTTTCTAAATGTAATTTCTTGCTATGTAAATGGGTTTTAACTAGAGAATTTTAATATTACATATTATATGCGATTTTACATATTTATTACATATTCTGACAGTTTTCATTACATATTTTGACGTTTAATACTACATATTTTTCCGGTCTTTACTCATGAATCAGCTTCTCTCTCCTCCGATCCCCAAACCGTCTCCACCCGTGACGTCAGACGGATCCAGGCGGGGGGGGGGGGGAATTCCCCTCCTCCCAAAAGGCCTCGAGTTTTCGTTTAGCTTCCTTTATTTGGCAAAATTGATTTAAATAGTTCTTTATGTTCGATTCGTGCAACTATTTGAGCAATAATTCTGTATAGTACCATATCTGCAGTATAATACACAAAATAATAATAAACATGTTAACTATTTAACAAATATCTATGATGCACACCCCCCAAAAAAATAATCGGCTGGTTCTGCCCCTGGAAGTCCGCCCTGTCAATTTGACCGTCGTCGCCAACTCCTCCCAGCCCACCTCCACTCAGCCTCCACCCGCTACCTACCACCTCCCCACCCACCACGCCCCGCCCAGCCCCGCCCTGAACGCCACGCCCCGACACGCCCTCAGCAGGCACCTGAACGGGTCTCCGGTGAGCAGTTCCGAACGGGTCGTTCCAGCAAATGGAGGGGGGGAGGCGGCTTTCGCTCGTCGTTCAACTCTCTCGCCGTTCAGTTTTTTCTCGTTTGCAGTTCCTACACACGAGGCCAGAAAACCGCTACTCGGCATTGTGTTTCCTTGACGTAAGTTATCTGAGGCATAACCAATAACTTTAATTCCCAATAACTCTTTTCTATCTCCGATCGAAACAAAATTCCCTCTTACCAATCAGAAAGTGTCTAAGGGCCAGTTTGGAGAACATCTCATTCAGAGAACAAAACAGGTTCGCCAACTAAACCCGTTTTAGATTTTCGGCAATTCTGATTCACCGTTCGTAAATGGAAGGGCGAGTTTTCTAGTTTGCTGTTCCTACACGAGGCAAGAAAACCTTTACTGGGCATTGTGTTTTCTTTATCTAAGTTATGTAAGACATAAGCGATAACTTTAAATTTCAATAACTCCTTTCAATCTCCGATTAGAAAAAATTTCTCCACGCTACGCGAGTCGTGAATTTACCGGTTAGCACAGCACTTCTCGTGATATTACTTATGATAAAATTATGGATACCTGTAAAGAACTGTCCGTCATATGATCGCACTGGTCGCATATCAGAATGAAATACTGTAGAACGTCTCGAAGCTTTGATGAAGCATGCGCTCGCACGGAAAACGACTGCAAATCTCAGGAATTAAAGAATGGAAAACTTGAGAGAAATTGTATTGTGTAAGTATAAAAAATGCTAATGAGGGAATAATAACGTAAAACGTGTACATTTAATAAATCTTATCAAACAATTCTAGAATCATGGAATTTATGAAGAGGCGAATGTACGTACTGAGGCAGAGATCGACCCGGAATCTGATTCCATCACTCAAATACAACGTCCTGTCCAAACATGGCTGCACGTCGCTCCAAGGCGAGGAAAGAGAACGGGAAAGACCCCATACAGCCAATGCCACACCAAATACGTTGAATGAGTTTCGATGGAAGGTCTTCGGCAATCCACCTTACAGCCCCGATCTTGCACACTCTTTCATCTTTCCGATCGCATGACGCGTTTTCTGACAGGAAGTAGTTTCCACAACATCGCTGATGTACAGACTGAAGCGTCTTCTTGTCTCCAGACTCCTGACATGGGCATACATTTGGTGATGCATCTTTACGAAAAAGACTGAACAGTGGTTCAGGATTATATTGAGAAGTAGCCAATGAATTTATAGAACTATTCCAATAAAAATGTCTTAACTAGTGATGTTTTGGTTTCTTTTATCAGCCATCGGAACTTACTTTTTCTCGCGACAAGCTTTAATACAATTACGTAATTATGACGCATTTAGGATTGTTAGGATTCAACTGCGTATCCACAGGTTCTACGGAAATAAAATCAACTCCACAGCAGAAACCTAGAATCCACTGCATGGGTTCCGATTCCATCTCCCAGAAAGCGCGTCCTGTCCAAACACGGCTACACGTCACACCAAGGCGAGGAAAGAGCCAATGCCACACAAAATGTGTTGAATCAGTTTCGATGGGAGGTCTTCGACAATAAACCTACAGCCCGACCTTGCACACTATTTCATCTCTTCGATCGCATGAAGCGTTTTCTCACAGGAAAAGGTTTCCACGACGTACAGACTGAAGTGTCAACTTGTCACCAACTCCTATGACATGGACATTCAATTCGTGGTGCATCGTTACAGTAAAAAATTGAACAGTGGTGTCGGGTCTATGCTGAGAAGTAGCCAATGAATCTATGAAACTATTCCAATAAAAATTTCTTACTAAATCTCAAATTAAATTAAAATAGAGATCTTTAAAAATTCAATCTTAATTAGTGATCTTTTTGTTTCTTTTATCGGTCATCGGAACTTACTTTCTAGATGCTCCTCGTATTTCTCCCGCGACAAACACTAATTCAATCACGCATTTACGACTGTTAGGATTCAACTGCGTATCCACAAGTTCTACGGAAATAAAATCAACTCCACAGCAGAAGCCTAGAATTCACTTCATGAGTTCCAATTCCATCTCCCAGATAGTGCGTCCTGTCCAAACATGGCGAAATGTGTTGAATTAGATTGGATGGGCGGTCTTCGGCAATCCACCTTAAAGCCCTGACCTTGCACACTCTTTCATCTCTCCGATCGCATGAAGAGTTTTCTGACAGGAAAACGTTTCCACAACGACGACGCTGACATACAGGCTGAAATGTCATCTTGCCTCCGCCTCCTATGACATGGGACGTACAATTGATGGTGCATCGTTACGAAAATGCCTCCATAATGGTAACAGAACTAGGATGAGAAGTAGAAAGTGAATCTATGAAACTATTCCAATAAAAATTTCTTTTAGTGATGCTTTTGTTTCATTTATCGGTCATTGGAACTTACTTTGTGGATGCTCCTCGTATTTCTCCAGCGAAAAACACTAATTCAATCACGTAACACTTACGCATTTACGACTGTTAGGATTCAATTGCGTATCCACAAGTTCTATGGAAATAAAATCAACTCTACAGCACAAACCTAAAATCCACTTCGCGAGTTCTGATTCCATCTCGCAGATAGCGCGTCCTGTCCAAACATGGCTGCACGTCGCTCCAAGGCGGCGAGGAAAGAGAACGAGGAAATTAGTTTCTGACGGCGAAAGTCAACAGCGGCGTCACAGTACGCGAAACTCGCAGCCCACACAGAAACATCCGAAGAGCGTTAGTAACACGTGAATGATTCATTTCACCCATTAAAGAAGATCCATTGGAAGGCGACGGAGCAATCTTTAATGAACGAGGCGAAAGTAACTCACTGACCGACATATTGATGCAGAGCGATAGTAGAGCGAAGCAGAAACGTAGAATTTCAAAAAACGGAAATTACTACTAGCAATAATGCAGCTGAATAAAACCATACAAAATTGTTTTCTAAAAAGTAGCACGCATACTACGGCTGCTCTATCCCAAAATACAGTAAACGGAAATCCAATTATTGTGAGAAAAAACTCAATATTTGTCTTTGGACTTATATACAGTTGGTAACAGTCTTGTTCGTACAATCCCAAATTTGCTCGAAAATCATTAATTTTAAGTGGAAAATTGAGACCAATGCAAAATATAATACGAGATAATTGAACAATTCCAGTTAAATAAAACGTAACTTTGTACACCTACACGAAATTGCTTTGAATTTGAAGTTCACCAGCACATTTAGTTGCTTGGAAACCTTCCTAGAGACTAGTTTCCCAGCGACTAAATGTGCTGGTGAATTTCAAATTCAAGGCCATTTCGTGTAGGTATACAAAGTTACATTTTATTTAACTGGAATAATTCAATTATCTTGTAATATATTTTTCATTAGCATTAATTTTCCGCTTAAAATTAACGATTTTCGAGCAAATTATGGTCTATACAAACGAGACTGTTACTAACTGCAAGTTTTACATACTCTAGCTAATGTTTTAAGCTATAGAATTCGTTGAACCCGCGATGTTTCGAATTCGTATAACCTTCGTGACTACACGTAGTTAAAATTCGGCTAGCGACACCAGTTGCTAGCGACGCGGTCGTGTTTAAAAACATCGATGGTTTTTAGTCAATGTATAAGCAGTTTTTGCCACCTCGAACGGTAAACCCCTATCGATTTTCTGCTCATGCGCAGTTCAAGTTTCAGATCACTTTGGTGCATCTACGCATGCGCAGAAGATCGATAGAGCTTAACGTTCGAGGTGGCAAAAACTCCCTTATGTTTCAATTTTAAATATCGATGTTTGGTAACATCGTCGGTCGTTGTAAGTCGAGAAAATAAAAACGATTTACAAAAAGCGGAATGTTTGTTGGGGGTACTCTGGTAAACTATTATTCTTCCTCCTGCCTTTTTCGCTAAAGGAAATGTTCTATCCCCGGTATATTTCCTACGTCCTTCGTGTTTCGCACACGGAGAGACGGTTAAGGCATGCGCCACGGGCGTAGGACCTGCACCTTTATTCGGCGAACTGAGGACTTACTATTTGAAATTACTTGCGGCGCTCAGGCTTTCAGGATGTTTTGTCTTTTATTTTCATTACTTTTCAACTTCGTTTTCAGTTAAATATGAATTATAATTAATAAACACGGTCACTGCCAAATTAAATTTTGTCGCGCATGAATTTAATATTTGTATATAGCCATTAAATGTCCTGTAAAGAGCAATTGGCCTCAGCGCCGTTAGATAGCAGGATTCCCAGACGGTCACCCAATCAGGAATCCGCGATGTCTGAAATTCGCTTTACCTTAATAATAATAATAATAATAATAACGTCTTTATTAGTGGCGAGGCTCAGGCCATTTGGCCTGCTCTTCCGCCTAACCGCATTAAATATTTCATAAACAATGAAGAATATCTAGGGGGGCAGGAACTTTACTTTTACTTCTGGGAGAGAAAACTAGGGACCATCCCGGCATACGCCTTAAGCGATTGAGTAAACCCAGAAAATCTCAATCACGATGGCGGCTGAAGGCCGATGTGACATCACGAAGTTCACAAATTCGGACAGCGACGATGTTTAAAAACATCGACGGTTTTTAGTCAATGGATGTTCAATTTTAAATATCGATGTTTGGTAACATCGTAGGTCGTAGTAACCCGAGAAAATAAAAAAACGATTTAAAAAAGGCGGAATGTTCGGTTGGGGATACTCTGGTAAGCTAATGGTACTTCCTCCCACCTTCTTCGCCAACGAAAAGGTTCCATCCGTGGGCCAAGCTCGCAGCGCCGTGACGTCACACGCTCAATACCGCCGCGCTGACGGCCGGTCTCAACTTCAACTCGACTCAACTTTCGTCCCCGTCGTTCCTGGGAAAGGCGGTCATATCTCACGAGCCGTGCGTTGCAGGCCTCCACCTCCAGACTACGCCAGCAGTTCCTTCGAGATGAGATGGGGTCGTGAAGAAAAACATGTACGGAAAAAAAACTTTTTTTTGGGGGAAATAAAATTAATTAAATAAAAATTAAGTGCTGCAACAGCATGTTGTGTCTCTCACAATTTTGTCGTGTGTCCACACCAACCAACATTTTTCAGAGGATAATATTCTACGATGACCGAATATGTTTAAATGTTTATTTATTTATTTATTTATTTGTCAAAAAACAGTAAAAACTGTATATGACGTGTGGGGAAAGAGATTTATCTGCGAACATTTTCTTGAGGGCCAGAATTTTTAAACAAAATTAAAAAAGTTCTTGTGGGACAGTGGTATTCTTAGATCACTTAAAGCCTTTCAAAACACCCGTATATTTTAAAACAAAAAAAATATCATGCACACTAAAAACCGCAACGTTTAGTGCTTGTTAGTATATATGATGACAATATAAATCTTGTTTTTAAAATATACGAGTATTTTGAAAGGCTTTAAATACCCCGAGGATACAACTTCCAAACAAGGATGCATCATTTAGAGAATCACGGATTTGTTTTTAATTATGCTGAAATGCTCATAAAACTTACTTCAGCCAAATGTAGCAAAGAGGTATTCTTTCCTCAAACATTAATCGGCCCAGTTATTTTTAACAACAAACAGAATTGATTGGTATTCACTTCTCTCAAGATGTGAGTTTTCAAAACATACAAATTACAAATGAAGATAAGTATCAAACATATTTATTACACATATTTTCTCGCATTATTTGTAACGGATATTATAATATTGCAAATTGTATGTCACTAATTCTTCAGACATTTCGTGAAATACACATCGCCAAAAAAGTCAAGAGATTCGAATTTCCATATTTTTCAGGATATGTAATTTTCACATTTTCAGAAGTTTAAGGAAATTCAAATAAACTAGTGGTGCTACAACAACACACACTTTCTCCTACAATGTGGCCATTGCAACTATTTCCCCTGACTTTTCCAGGTTTTCTAGAAAATAATAATAATAATAATAATAATAATAATAATATTATTATTATTATATATCCACGAAGGAGACAAACTGCTCCCCCCCCCAGAGAGAACTCTCGACGAGCCAGTCACTGGAATTTCAATGCTCCACAACGCTCCACGAACGAATAACGAAGCTTTTGTGTTTCTCTTCAACTCGAGTTGGGCTCACTGTTCCGAAATTAAAAGTCCACGACACTTATTTCCTTTCCGAAGAAACCAAACACCATCCAGTCACAGACGATTCGGAAAATGAAGTCTAGAAGAGAGGAACGTTTACACGGCGCTATTTCCCACGCCCGCAAAACGAGATTGTAGATGAAGCGGGCAAAATTTAGTTCGAATCAGTGGACCCGGAGAATAAATACCGAACATGTTTGGCGACCGAGAAATTGGGTTCCCAGGCACGCTGGAACACTGCGCGTGTGTTTACACGGTCGTAGAGTACACACCGCCCGCGTACGATCCGGTTCGGACCCGATTTCCCGGCACTCGGTTTCCCATAGAAGTTGCGCAGAAATTAACCACCCACGTGAAGTTTCTGTGTGCCATTGTAATGAAAGTAGAACCAACGTTCGCACTGCGGACACGCAGAAACTACTGTTATCAGAAACGCACTTGTTGATTAAATATTTGTGTTTAAGTATGCTGGTGTGACCAGATTTCTCATCCAAAAGAGGGGTGAATGGGGGGAGGGGAAAAGAGAGTGCAACTAAAGTGATGAAAACTAAAGTGCTTAGCAAGAAGGTGATAATTTGTGTGGTTCCTTGTATGTGATGTAACATGTTCATACAAAAAAAATTACACACAATATTATCATCATGTATTCTCAAAATATCAAGATCTCTAACTGCTAGACTAAATCCATTACTTAACTTTACGTGAACTTTAACTTTAACATTGCTCTAGCGTTCAGATTTACATTTCAAACGTCTTCTTCCACGAATACCTTCCGATAATACTGAACAGCCTCTCGTGTTCAGCAATGGCTCCAGAGAAAGTAAATATGAATTTTGTAAGGGTCCCCAAGTAAACAATTAATGAGAATACATTACAAATGTTCTATCCTGACTTCGCCCTCTCAAAAAAATTGCTCGAAAGATTGGAATATGTTTTATAGAATTCAAATTTGCTTAATGCATTTGTGCCGTTGTCTGAAGAAGCTGAGAAGAGAAACAACAAATTATTTCAGAAGAAATCTGGAACAATGCCGCACGAACCAATTTAAACAAAATAGAAGTAATACAAAATAAATATCTCAGAAAGGTCATTAAAGCTCCTTGGTTCATAAGTAACATGCAAATCCCAAATGAACTAAATATATCATCCATTAACGACTATATAATCTTACGACACATAAATTCTTCTAATCCCTCCCCCAATCACGCAGTACAACAATATTCCAACTTGGTAAAACGTATAACTCACCAAACAGAATAAGATCACGATTCCCTAAGGACTCCATTCTACCACCTTAAAACATTCAGCTATTTCCCCTAAGCTACTTAAAATCATACCCACTAACCCCCTTTAAAAATTAATCACAAATAACTCCAAAAACTGACCTCTGCAGTTTCAATTCTCTGACTAATAAAATGAATTATCACATCCTGAGAAAGGTGGTAACGCATGCGGATGTCCATCTCTAAAAGTTAATGTGTAAGATTTATGTATTATGAACACCCCTGAAAGGCAGAATGCCAAGCAGGCAGAAATACATTTTTAAAAAAAGAAGAAATCTCAATCATTCCCAAGAGACAGCTAGCAGATGATTGAATCTGATAACAATAGGATTCAATAAAAGCAATAATTGCCTCTCATTACTATTCATTTGTGATGGAACTGTACCTTTCGTAAGCTCGTCACGAGTATACACGAGAAACAAATTGAACGGGAACTATTTTACTCTAAATTAATGTTAGACGTGGCATACCATTAGAAAGCGACGAAAATTTCAATATTCAGAGTTACAGATATACATTCACAGTCAGTATTCTCCAAACCACAATTATATCAAAAACCTATCAAATATAGATCAATCAACTTCGTTTAAACTTTACAACCTCTACTGAAATGTCTTTAAAACAGGGAAACAACCATTACATTGAGATAACGAAATATGCAAATTTCCATAAAAAGACTTCGGAAGTTCAAACGATCACAAAACGAATCTTGACTAGCATTTAAAAGTCCCAATCATAAAGGTTCTGCGAAACAACTAAATTTAATATTCCAACATCGTTCCACAGGGGGAAAAAAAGAAGATTTTCCTCGAACGATGCAAAACCCCAGGAGAAAGAACGTCGAAAAAAAAGAAAAAAGAAGCAAAAGGGAAGAAGCTCCCAACGCAAATAATTTCCTCCAAAATAATACACATCAGCTTCCGGTCTATTTATCTTCCTTACAGCAAAACCCTTCCGATTCACCCCGACACGAGCAGGTTGGAATCCTTGGGGAACACCCAACATTGCGTCACGCCACTGTACATTTTTCAACCCTTTCATAAATTTCCACGATCCTCTTTAATGCATTTCCCTTTCCTTTTCGCGGACGTTCCTAAAAGATTCAGAGGCAACCGGCAGAGGCACTGAATTATGTTGACTGCAAGAAATAATGGAGGGCAAAGACGACGAGAGAACGCCGAGGCAGTACTTTGCAATATACATCCTCGGCAATCTCGTTTCCTATGCTGAGAGTGCATATAGAAGACGGTTGGTAGTCCTGTATAATTGCCTTCACAATTACGACGGTAACAGTGGTACACGTCGTGCTCGAGGAAGATATATGCTCAAGAGGCGAGAGTAAATGTGGTGAATAAATGTGGAATAATAAAAAGATGCGAGCGAGGGGTAGCAAAATAAAGAGGAATTTATTTTGAATGGAACCAAGGAGATGCTTTATACAGGGGATGGGGAGCGAATTTCTTCATATAAGTATACTTGTTAACATTAAATATTAAGCTATTATTACGCACATTGAATAGTTTACATGTGTAAATATTATAAATAGTTTAAAAATAGTTTACATTAATCAAATTATAAATAAAATGTAACCATTTTTCAACAATCCCTTAAGATTATAACATGCAGAGAAATCAGTTTCATATTCTTTTCTTCATTGTTCATGTTTCTGTTCAAGTTCTTTTACGCTAGAGTGCGCGTCCTATCCCGAGTCCTATGTAATAAACCTACCATTACATGAAAAAGTATTGGATAAAATATTACTTTAAATTTTCCTAGGCTATGTTCGGAAATAGTCATGATATTGAAGGAACCATACGTTTCATCTTGATATTAATACTAATCTTTAATAACCTTATTAATGTAACATCAATTTATTTTCTATGTTTTAAAATATTCTTTCGCTGATTACTCGCCGTAATGAACTAACTTGTGAGGAAACAAATACAAGTTACGTTAAGTTATAAAGCAATTGTCCTCAGCTTCACTCAACACGTTTCATTAATTTCGATGGCTTTGTGCGGAAATTTGTTGGGTACAACCAATTTCATATTTCTGAATGATTTAGTTTGTTTTGGCGGCGGGGGGGGGGGGGATTGACTCCCATGCACTCACATTCACAACGTAAAAAAAAGAGGGGAAATCTCAATTAACAGTAATGCCACATTTCGTTATGTACCATCAGCAGTGTCTCCAACCCAAGTGCTGTAAAATCGTAATATCCTTTTGTTTATTATTTAATTAAAAGCTCATTGCAAGTTATTTCTAGAACACAGAACAAATGGTAATGTAAATCTCTAGCCTTAGTATATTTACAGGAGATTAAATTCATTTCATTACACGCAAATTTATAGATCATAAATGCAAGAATCCACATCGAACACACTTTCCTCAAATTTCTTTTTTAAATACAGATCTTTACATTAGTTCACAAGAGTAAAAGCCATTGTATTGCACTTGAATCACTAAAATTGGATTGTCTTTATGTAGCAGTTATTTTTAATGTAAATCCAAAGGCTATTTTTTATGACACTGTAAGATTCACTGATTTTAGTACCTATTGAACATAGATGTGTGTGGTTTGTCATATTGTTAGTTGAAATAGTTTACCTTTTGATTCTATGCACAAAGCGACAACACTGAAGAACG
>JAHLJT010005437.1:66909800-66950808 GCA_031308135.1 Acheta domesticus
TCGGTGCAGAATTTCATTATCGAGTGGGCGAAAATCACAGCCACCTCCCGCAATAAAAATGCACTATACATACGGGACTAATGACTTTGGCAGTAGATGTGCCAGGAATCACTAATCAATCAGTAATTCTCTACCTCCTTCGTCCTCCTTGTTGTCCTGTCATTTCTGTAGCAAACGAAAATTGAAGAAACTGCAGTATGAGTCCGTTGGAATATGATAAGTGGTATGTGGGTTTTAACTTAGGTGGTGTTATGAGAGACAGAAAAAGAAATGAATTAGAGAATGGGAATTGTCGGTTGCTGTTTTATACCCTCTTCCCACTTGAGAGTTAGACCTAGGAGTTCGTCAGTTGGGAGTTTCACTTGGGAGAGAATGCTTTGAAAATTGTATGTTCGAAGTGTTTCATGCAAATGTTTCCCGGCAAGTAAAACATGCGATCGCATTGAGGGATCAATTAAAACGTAAAGCTTGTGCTTTTTCTTTTTCCTCCACCTCATTCTCTTCATTCTTCGTAATTGTAACTATTTCAATTCTTCGTTCTTCCGTTTTGCCATCCACCATCTCTAATTTTGTTTCTTCATCATCTCCTAGTCTTTCATTTTCATCCTTCGTCTCCTGCAACTGGACCACCTGTTTCTACTTCTTTCTTTCTTTCTACTTCCTATTTCTGTCAGTGCTGCATTCTTTATAGAATGATGATGTCATAACATATAACTTGCATCAGTGAAATTGAACTGTTTTGACAGGTAATACAACAAGTTACGGTGACATTGAGTATTAGGTGGTGTATACTAGCGCCCGCCGTTGAATTAATGTACTCGTACATCCTGGTTAATAAAACAATAGTCACAAAACGAATTAACGATACGATCTGTGCGATGCTTGGCAGTAAGCAAGTGTAGGTTTGAAGGTAGCTGAACCCGGAGCTTGGAATATAGAATGCAATTACCTCAGAAAAGGGAATGCATGCAGTTAACTTGGGACAAGAAAGGGTCATGAACCATTTTTTAAAAATCACAATTCGTGATAAAATTTGGTTTCTTTTACATAATGTATGATGTAATACTAATTTTATTGAATTAGTATTACATTGTAGTTGAAAATTGCCTTTATTAAGAGCTTCCATACGAATTTACCCCAATTGAAGACCATGCCAGATATAATGTAAAACGACCTTTAATTATTAATTTTGTTTTCAACATATTTATATGAAATATGTGTAAATACTGAATATTTTAAATAGTAATACACTGCTAAAGGAATTCTTTAAACTCTGAATGTTTGGGTAATTTTCGAAAGTGATTAAACCTTTGAGTTTCAGTACTATTTTACAATATTATTGCAGTAATTTGATTTGTAAGAGAGGTGGGGAACTGAACCCGAAATAAAACGGTGCTCCTTGAAACCTTATTCACAAATGTATCTATAAAATATGCCACTTGTCCTTCCAGGTTTCGCTGATGTCTTTGTAGTTTTGCTTTAATCCATAATACAAAGTACCGATCTCTACCTATGAAATAGCGAAGTATCTGCCACCTAGCGACCATTTAGAATAGTTTTTGAAACACGGACTTATTCAATATAAAAAAGTGTTTTTTATTTGCCATTCCACCTAAAAATCCCAATTTTTACTTTCATTTTTGAGTTATAACAGCATTTCAGAAAAGCGACGATAGGGTCTTCTATCCAGTTCCTATAGTGATCAGTGGGCTCCACCTGAACCAATACGGCCACGGCTTCGCTCTCGTGTCTTGTTACCTCGGCGCACCGGTGCTGGGAAATTCGTAATTAGTTCCCACATCCTGTGGGAACGGCCACGTGCTAAAGCCAACGTCCCAGTTGCCGTCGCTATGAGGCTGGTGCAGTGGGTCACTTCAGACCAAACGCCGTTTTTTTTTTCTTTCTTCACGAGAAGTTAATTGCCTTTTGAAACTCGACAACAGTGCTGAACTCTGGTGGGCGCCAGCAAAACCTCTGAGAGGAAATTAATTTCCGGGCCCTGTGAGATTTCCAGCCTGTGAGCTGGGTTTTCCTATACAGCTGCATACATCTCAATTTCTCACGAATGAATATGTATCGCTGTAGCGAAGATCCCTTATTAACTGTACGGCTCCGAGATTGCGCGATAAATTCCACGCGCAAGAAGTCGGTCGTTCAGAACGACCAAACGATCGTTCTTCAGTTGTTTGTTCGCTTTGTGCATAGAATCAAAAGGTAAACTCTTTCAACTAACAATATGACAAACCACACACATCTATGTTCAATAGGTACTAAAATCAGTGAATCTTACAGCGTCATAAAAAATAGCCTTTGGGTTTTACATTAAAATAACTGCTACATAAAGACAATCCAATTTTAGTGATTCAAGTTGCAATACAATGGCTTTTACTCTTGTGAACTAATGTAAGATCTGTATTTAAAAAAGAAATTTGAGAAAGTGTGTTCGATGGTGGATTCTTGCATTTATGATCTATAAATTTGCGTGTAATGAAATGAATTTAATCTCCTGTAAATATACTAAGGCTAGAGATTTACATTACATTTGTTCTGTGTTCTAGAAATAAACTTGCAATAAGCTTTTAATTAAATAATAACAAAAGGATATTACGATTTTTACAGCACTTTGGGTTGGAGACACTGCTGAAAGGTACATAACGAAATGTGGCATTACTGTTAATTGAGATTTCCCCTCTTTTTTTTTTTACGTTGTGAATGTGAGTGCATGGGAGTCAATCCCTCCCCCCCGCCTCCAAAACAAACTAAATTATTCAGAAATATGAAATTGGTTTTACCCCACAAATTTCCGCACAAAGCCATCGAAATTAATGAAACGTGTTGATTGAAGCTGAGGTCAATTGCTTTATAACTTAACGTAACTTGTATTTGTTTCCTCACAGTTTGTTCTTACCGCGAGTAATCAGCGAAAGAATATTTTAAAACATAGAAAATAAATTGATGTTTACATTAATAAGGTATTAAAGATTAGTATTAATATCACGATGAAACGTATGGTTCCTTCAATATCATGACTATTTCCGAACAGAGCCTAGGAACATTTAAAGTAATATTTTATCCAATACTTTTTCATGTAATGGTAGGTTTATTACATAGGACTCGGGATAGGACGCGCACTCTAGCGTAAAAGAACTTGAACAGAAACATGAACAATGAAGAAAAGAACATGAAACTGATTTCTCTGCATGTTACAATCTTAAGGGATTGTAGAAAAATGGTTACATTTTATTTATGAATTTGATTAATGTAAAACCTATTTTTAAACTATTTATAATATTTACACATGTAAACTATTCAATGTGCGTAATAATCGCTTAATATTTAGTGTTAACAAGTATACTTATATGAAGAAATTCGGCTCCCCATCCCATGTATAAAGCATCTCTTGGTTCCATTCAAAATAAATTTCCTCCCTTTATTTTGCTACCTCTCGCTCGCATCTTTTTATTATTCCACATTTATTCATCACGTTTACTCTCGCATCTTGAGCATACACTTCCTCGAGCACGACGGGTACCACTGTTAACAGTTCCGTAATTGTGGAACGGCAATTATACAGGACTACCAACCTTTTCTTCTATAATGCACCTCTCAGCATAGGAAAACGAGATTGCCGAGGATGTATATTGAAAAGTTACTGCCTCGGCTTCTCTCGTCGTCTTTGCCCTCCATTTATTTCTTTGCAGTCAACATAATTCGTGCCCTGCCGGTTGCCTCTGAAATCTTTTAGGAACGTCCGCGAAAAGGAAAAGGGAAATGCATTAAGAGGATCGTGGAAGGAAATTGTATGAAAGGGTTGAAAAAGTACCAGTGGCGTGACGCAAATGTTTTGGGTGTTCCCCAAGGATTCCAACTGGTCGGCGGGGTGAATCGAGGGGTTTTGCTGTAAAGGAAGATAAATAGACCGGAAGCTGGTGTGTATTATTTTGGAGGAAATTATTTTGCGTTGGGAAGCTTCTTCGCTTCGCTTCTTTTTTCTTTTTTTTCGACGTTCTTTCTCCTGGGGTTTTGCATCGTTCGAGGAAAAATCTTTTTCTTCCCACTGTGGAACGATGTTGGAATATTAAATTTAGTTGTTTCGCAGAACCTTTATGATTGGGATTTTTAAATTTTTCTAGTCAAGATTCGTTTTGTGATCGTTTGAATTCCGGTCTTTTTATGGTAATTGCATATTTCGTTATCACAATGTAATGGTTGTTTCCTGTGGTAAAGACATTTCAGTGAGGGTAGTAAGTGTAACGAAGTTGATTGATCTATATTTGATAGGTTTTTTGATATAATTGTGGTTTGGAGAAACTGACTGTGAATGTATATCTGTAAACTCTGGAATATTGAAATTTTCGTCGCTGTCTAATGGGATGCCACGTCTCACATAATTTAGAGTAAAATAGTTCCCATTCAATTTATTTTCTCGTGTATACTCGTGAGAGCTTACGAAAGGTACAGTTCCATCACAAATGAATAGTAATGAGAGGCAATTATTGCTTTTACTGAATCCTATTGTTATCAGATTCAATCATCTGATAGCTGTCTATTGGGAATGATTGAGATTTCTTCTTTTTCTAAAATTTATTCTGCCTGCTTGGCATTCTGCCTTCAGGGGTGTTCATAATACATAAATCTACACATTAACTTTTAGGGATGGACATCCGCATGCGTTACCACCGTTCTCAGGGATGTGATAATTCATTTTATTAGTCAGAGAATTGAAACTGCAGAGGTCAGTTTTTGGAGTTATTTGTGATCAATTTTTAAAGGGGGTTAGTGGGTATGATTTTAAGTAGCTTAGGAGAAATAGCTGAATGTTTTAAGTGGTAGAATGGAGTCCTCCGTGGAGGAATCGTGATCTTATTCTGTTTGGTGAGTTGTACGTTTTACCAAGTTGGAATATTGTTGTACTGCGTGATTGGGGGAGGGAATGAGAAGAATTTGTGTCGTAAGATTATATAGACGTTAATGGATGATATATTTAGTTCATTTGGGATTTGCATCTTACTTATGAACCAAGGAGCTTTAATGACCTTTTCTGAGATATTTATTTTGTATTACTTCTATTTTGTTTAAATTGGTTCGTGCGGCATTGTTCCAGATTTCTTCTGAAATAATTTGTTGTTTCTCTTCTCAGTTTCCTCAGACAACGGCAACAAATGCATTAAGCAAATTTGAATTCTATACAACATATTCCAATCTTTCGAGCAATTTTTTGAGAGGGCGAAGTCAGGATAGAACATTTGTAACGTATTCTCATTAATTGTTTACTTGGGGACCCTTACAAAATTCATATTTACATTCTCTGGAGCCATTGCTGAAACACGAGAGGGCTGTTCGGTATTATCGGAAGGTTATTCGGGGAAGAAGACGTTTGAAATGTAAATGTGAATGCTAGAGCCAATGTTGAAAGTTAGTTGACGTAAAGTTAAGTAATGGATTTAGTGTAGCAGTTAGAGATCTTGATATTTGAGAATACATGATGATAATATTGTTTTGTAATTTTTTTTTTGTATGAACATGTTACATCACATACAAGGAACCACACAAATTATCACCTTCTTGCTAAGCACTTTAGTTTCCATCACTTTAGTTGCACTCTCTTTTCCCCTCCCCCCATACACCCCTCTTTTGGATAAGAAATCTGGTCACACCAGCATACTTAAACACAAACATTTAATCTAACAACGGCGTTTCTGATAACAGTAGTTTCTGCGTGTCCGCAGTGCGAACGTTGGTTCTACTTTCATTACAAGGGCACACAGAAACTTCACGTGGGTGGTTAATTTCTGCGCAACTTCTATGGGAAACCGAGTGCCGGGAAATCGGGTCCGAACCGGATCGTACGCGGGCGGTGTGTACTCTACGACCGTGTAAACACACGCGCAGTGTTCCAGCGTGCCTGGGAACCCAATTTCTCGGTCGCCAAACATGTTCGGTATTTATTCTCCGGGTCCACTGATTCGAACTAAATTTTGCCCGCTTCATCTACAATCTCGTTTTGCGGGCGTGGGAAATAGCGCCGTGTAAACGTTCCTCTCTTCTAGACTTCATTTTCCGAATCGTCTGTGACTGGATGGTGTTTGGTTTCTTCGGAAAGGAAATAAGTTTCGTGGACTTTTAATTTCGGAACAGTGAGCCTAACTCGAGTTGAAGAGAAACACAAAAGCTTCGTTATTCGTTCGTGGAGCGTTGTGGAGCATTGAAATTCCAGTGACTGGCTCGTCGAGAGTTCTCTCTGGGGGGGGGAGCAGTTTGTCTCCTTCCTGGATATATAATAATAATAATAATAATTATTATTATTATTATTATTATTATTATTATTATTATTATTATTATTATTTTCTAGAAAACTGGGAAAAGTCAGGGGAAATAGTTGCAATAGCCACATTGTAGGAATAAGTGTGTGTTGTTGTAGCACCACTAGTTTATTTGAATTTCCTTAAACTTCTGAAAATGTGAAAATTACATATCCTGAAAAATGTGGAAATTCGAATCTCTTGACTTTTTTGGCGATGTGTATTTCACGAAATGTCTGAAGAATTAGTGACATACAATTTGCAATATTATAATATCCGTTACAAATAATGCGAGAAAATATGTGTAATAAATATGTTTGATACTTATCTTCATTTGTAATTTGTATGTTTTGAAAACTCACATCTTGAGAGAAGTGAATACCAATCAATTCTGTTTGTTGTTAAAAATAACTGGGCCGATTAATGTTTGAGGAAAGAATACCTCTTTGCTACATTTTGGCTGAGGTAAGTTTTATGAAGCATTTCAGCATAATTAAAAACAAATCCGTGATTCTCTAAATGATGCATCCTTGTTTGGAAGTTGTATCCTCGGGGTATTTAAAGCCTTTCAAAATACTCGTATATTTTAAAAACAAGATTTATATTGTCATCATATATACTAACAAGCACTAAACGTTGCGGTTTTTAGTGTGCATGATATTTTTTTTGTTTTAAAATATACGGGTGTTTTGAAAGGCTTTAAGTGATCTGAGAATACCACTGTCCCACAAGAACTTTTTTAATTTTGTTTAAAAATTCTGGCCCTCAAGAAAATGTTCGCAGATAAATCTCTTTCCCCACACGTCATATACAGTTTTTACTGTTTTTTGACAAATAAATAAATAAATAAATAAACATTTAACATATTCGGTCATCGTAGAATATTATCCTCTGAAAAATGTTGGTTGGTGCGGACACACGACAAAATTGTGAGAGACATAACATGCTGTTGCAGCACTTAATTTTTATTTAATTTAATTTTATTTCCCCCAAAAAAAGTTTTTTTCCGTACATGTTTTTCTTCACGACCCCATCTCATCTCGAAGGAACTACTGGCGTAGTCTGGAGGTGGAGGCCTGCAACGCACGGCTCGTGAGATATGACCGCCTTTCCCAGGAACGACGGGGACGAAAGTTGAGTCGAGTTGAAGTTGAGACAGGCCGTCAGCGCGGCGGTATTGAGCGTGTGACGTCACGGCGCTGCGAGCTTGGCCCACGGATGGAAATGGAACCTTTTCCTTGGCGAAGAAGGTGGGAGGAAGTACCATTAGCTTACCAGAGTATCCCCAATAGAACATTCCGCTTTTTGTAACTAGTTTTTATTTTCTCGACTTACAACATCCTACGATGTTACCAAACATCGATATTTAAAATTGAAACACACGTTGACTAAAAACCGTCGATGTTTTTAAACATCGTCGCTGTCCGAATTCGTTCGTGAAGTCACATCGGCCTTCAGCCGCCATCCTGATTGAGGTTTTCTGGGTTTTCTCAATCGCTTAAGGCGTGTGCCGGGATGGTCCCTACTTTGCTCTCCCAGAAGTAAAAGTAAAGTTCCTGCCTCCCTAGATATTCTTCATTGTTTATGAAATATTTAATGCGGTTAGTCGGAAGAGCAGGCCAAATGACCTGAGCCTCGCCACTAATAAAGACTTTATTATTGTTATTATTATTATTATTATTATTCCATTACATCACGACTAAAGATCTTATGAGTCGGCTGAATTTAAAATCTACTCCAGGTTGCAACCAGCTACCTAAGGAGCAGATTCGGTGAATATCAGTGCCTCTACAATACTTTACGCAAAATGTGGGCTGTTCCAAATAAAGCAATTTCTGCACTTCCCAGTCTTTTGAATTACCTGGGAGTTTAGACAAGTTCTTACTCAAATTTTGCGGAACAAATCCCAGAGCTCCGATAACTATCGGGACGACCTGTGCTTTTACGCCCCACATTCGGCTGATCTCGATTTCCAAACTCTTGTATTTAAGACGTTTCTCTGCCTCCTTGGTAACGACGTTTTGATCGCAAGGTACAGCAACATCGATAAGTAAACACGATTTTTTCGCCAAATCCCGGATAACTATATCCGGTTTGTTTGCCGCTATCGTGCGATCAGTTTGAATTTGTTGGTCGTACAATATCGTACACAATCCAACAGACGTCACCGGTTTCGGTGAGTGTTCGTACCACTTGGGGCATGTGTTTGGAACTTCGAGGGCGGTACAGATCTGCCAGTGGAGGTAGCTACACACCCTGTCATGTCTTTTAAGGTATTCGGTCTTTGCTAGGATTGGACAAGCTGAGACAATATGATCAATGGTTTCTACTTGCTCCAGACAAATGCGAATTTATCATCTTGGGAAATTTTGAGAACCGCTTTATCATAATGTCGTGTTCTCAAGGCCTGATCTTGGGCAGCTATTACATGTGCTTCCGATTCTGGCTTCATTCTTCCCCTTTTAAGCCACATAAATGATTGATCTTTATTGATCTGCACCTTGTCCATTCTTTTTAGGTATTGTCCGTGGAGTGGTTTGTCTCTCCACGATTTCTTTAACATTTTTTGTGTCTCACACTTCATGTTTAGCAGCATCAGAAGTTCAGTGTCTGTGTTATTCGACGTGTCTTGCCTAGTTTTCTTCGCAATGCTTCTTGCTACACTAACAATGCCTCTGTTTCCCATTCTTCGGTCAGATTTCATGACCTGCCTCATTAGAGGGTCATCTTGATGGCTGACTACATACTTCCCCAACCCGACTATTGCGTTGTGCCAGGAGGCCTCTATTTGTCTGAGGCCTCTTCCTCCTTCCTTACGTGACACATAAAGTCTATGTACATCAGCTCGAGGGTGGGAAACATGATGCATTGTTAGCAGTTTTCTGGTTTTTCGATCCATGGTGCGAATTTCTTGCTCAGTCCAGTCCACTAGTCCAAAACTGTATTCGGCTATAGGTACCGCCAAACTACCTATTGCATATATTTTATTCCTGGAATTCAGAGCGGACTGCAGGACCAGTCTCACTCTCCTATAATACTCCCTACGAATTCTCTCTTTCATTCTGTCATTCGAGATGGTCTCACATTCTTCAATGCCCAGATATTTGTAAGTTTTACCTGGCTCAAGATCTTGAATCACAGTGTGCGTATCAATTTCAATGTTCTCAGACGTTGTGAGTTTCCCTCTTTTTAAATTGATTTTTGCACATTTGTCAAGACCAAACTTCATGCAGATGTCATTGCTAAAGTCATTCACGACAGACAGCATTTGGGAGAGAATCGCTTCATTCTTAGCAAACACTTTCAGATCATCCATGTAAAACAAATGTGATACTGGCCTTTCATCACCATGGAGCTTAAAACCAAAGTCAGCTTGCGACAACTGTCTCGATAGTGGGATCAAACTAATGCAAAAAAGCAGAGGGGATAGTGAATCTCCTTGAAAAATACCCCTGTTAATCTGAATACTTCTGGTTTCTACTGCTTCCTTTCCGCTGTGGATTAGTAGCCTGGTACTCCACGACTTCATACTAGCCTTGCAAAATTCAATAAGTCTAGGATGAAATCGATAGATCTCCAGGGTCTTCAAAATCCAATCGTGTGGTACACTATCAAAGGCCTTTTGGTAGTCAATCCAAGCCATGCTCAAATTACGTTTGCGTTTCTTTACATCATTCAAGATAACTTTATTCAGTAGCAAGATTTCCTTACAGCCATAAGAGCCTTTACGACATCCTTTTTGTTCAGCTGGCATTAGATGATTCTTATCTAGATGTCTGTACATTTTGTCAGCTATGGCTGAAGTTATAACTTTGTACAGGACTGGCAGACACGTAATTGGCCTGTAGTTCTTCGCCAAAGAGCTGTCTCCCACTTTGGGTAGCAAATACGTGATGCCGCGTGTGAGCCATTCCGGGATTTCCTTTGGGTTTTCAAATATTTTATTAACAGCCTTTGCTAGATGAGAATGTATTGCTGTTAATTTCTTAATCCAATAAATCTGGATCTTATCAATCCCGGGGGACTTCCAGTTTCCCATATTCTTAATTGCTTGGAAGAGGTCCTCTTCCGAGAATTGGTGAACATCTTCCACTGTTTCTACAAGTTCATCGGCAGCATCAACTTCAGATTGAAGCCAAGATGCGTCTTTGTTGTAGGATCTGCTCTCCTCCCAGATTCCTGCCCAAAATGCTTCAACGTCATCTTTTGAAGGAGTAACAGCTTTGCCATTCGGTTTTTGAGTCAGATTGCGATAGAATCTCTTCGCGTCTGTTTCAAACAACCGGTTCTGTACACGGAAATCTATTCTACGTTTGTAACGTCTAATTCTTTGAGCCCATGCTTGAATTTTCTCTTTTAGCTTCTCAACTACCATTAGCCTGCTGGTGTCATTGTCAATTAGGTATTTTTGTTCAACATTGAATATTTTTCGTTGAACTTTAGAGGTGTGCGTTGATTTAGAAGATGCCTCAGCTAAGAGTGATATTTCGCGCCGGATGTCGGCTATCCGTTTCATAATTCTGTTCATCCATGGGGGTACAGAGCTGTTTACTCTGTTTTGCTGTCGGCCGTCGGTGTTCTTGGCTGGCCCCAAAATTATCTGAGATACTAGATATCCAGTTGCATATATGATGTGATTGATTTCAGTAATATCTAGATCTCTGCCTGGGGTCTCCACCACCTCATTTAAGACAGAATTCACTGTTTCTATCACTCTTTTAGCTTTGGCAGTTTCGTATATTCTCCTCAACGGTTCACGAGATTCAAGCGGAAGTTGACTAACTCTTTCTATCTCGCGCCGAAGGAGATTTGCATTATGTCCTTATCGTGTAATTCATTGCCAGATGAATTTTCACCACTGACGTTTGTTTCACCGGAAAGAGATGAACCTTCCACGGGATCATCATTTTCAAGTTCTACATGTTCGTCATGTGGATTGTTCGAGCGAAATACATACTCCGCATTTCTCTCAATGTCAGCAAGTTGTTCTGCTGTAAATTTTCCACTACTGAGTATGTATCGTCGTTGACTGGCAAGCTTCTTTGAGTCTAGGGTAGGTCTCGTATCTGGGTTCCGCTCTCTCCATACCTTGAAAACTTCTATTTCTGAGCCCCCATTTTTCGCTTTTGCATAGTAAAAGCACCACATCACCTCCTTTAATTCATCCCGGGTCCATCTCTGACGATGGCTTCGAGCTCCTGCCGTCTCTGGGTCCCTGGGACTAACA
Organism: Acheta domesticus; assembly: GCA_031308135.1. Classification (NCBI taxonomy): domain Eukaryota; kingdom Metazoa; phylum Arthropoda; class Insecta; order Orthoptera; family Gryllidae; genus Acheta; species Acheta domesticus. The sequence goes on from JAHLJT010005437.1 coordinate 66,921,330, forward strand.
TCCGTGGGATGGCCAGACGTCGACAAGGTGACATTAGCTCGGTTTCTGAGCAGGTAAGGGACATTGGTAGAACAAGGCACGTTAAGGTTCATTACATTGCTTGTTCTATCCATTTTGCTCATTGGTTTGAATTGAAGATTCGCAGGACGCAAGTTCGAGTTCACAGATCACACTTAACCTTCGGGTTGTTTCCTGCCATCCGTTACTGCGACCCACAGTGGCCTCGGGGCATCCCCCCGCAGGGCCCAGCAAGGGGTCCCTCCGATCGCCAGTCGGCATTACTAAACCCTACGGGATTTTCACTGACTGCTGAAGGCAGCCTCCTTCGCTGGCTAATGCAAGGTTCGGGCCTCCACTCTAATCAGTGGCCTGGTGTGCCAACCCAGTTTCTCTCCTGTACCCTCTATGGGCCGACAACAGGAAGTCCAAAGGTTCATGACCCTTCCCTCTCTACTTACTTCCCACTCTCCTCAAAATGGAGTACTTCTTCGTCTGACCCCTCACCTTCAACCTATTCAGCAAGGGAGGCCCTACCGGTAGCTAGGCTACCACTGACATAGCTTTAAGGCTCATGGGGGTACTCAAGCCCCACCACCAACTGCAAGGTCGTGTACTCCCTAGGTGGAGTGTACTCCCTAGGTGGAGATTATTATTATTATTATTATTATTATTATTATTACTAAGGTAAAGCGAATTCCAGACATCGCGGATTCCTGATTGGGTGACCGTCTGGGAATCCTGCTATCTAACGGCGCTGAGGCCAATTGCTCTTTACGGGATATTTAATGGCTATATACAAATATTAAATTCATGCGCGACAAAATTTAATTTGGCAGTGACCGTGTTTATTAATTATAATTCATATTTAACTGAAAACGAAGTTGAAAAGTAATGAAAATAAAAGACAAAACATCCTGAAAGCCTGAGCGCCACAAGTAATTTCAAAGAGTAAGTCCTCAGTTCGCCGAATAGAGGTGCAGGTAAAGGGGCAGGTCCTACGCCCGTGGCGCATGCCTTAACCGTCTCTCCGTGTGCGAAACACGAAGGACGTAGGAAATATACCAGGGATAGAACATTTCCCTTGGCGAAGATGGCGGAAGGACATACAAAACGTTTACCAGAGTACCCCCACCGAACATTCCGCTTTTTGTAAATCGTTTTTATTTTCTCGACTTACAACGACCGACGATGTTACCAAACATCGATATTTAAAATTGAAACATAAGGGAGTTTTTGCCACCTCGAACGTTAAGCTCTATCGATCTTCTGCGCATGCGTAGATGCACTAAAGTGATCTGAAACTTGAACTGCGCATGAACAGAAAATCGATAGGGGTTTACCGTTCGAGGTGGCAAAAACTGCTTATACATTGACTAAAAACCATCGATGTTTTTAAACACGACCGCGTCGCTAGCAACTGGCGTCGCTAGCCGAATTTTAACTACGTGTAGTCACGGAGGTTACACGAATTCGAAACATCGCGGGTTCAACGAATTCTATAGCTTAAAACATTAGCTAGAGTATGTAAAACTTACAGTTAGTAACAGTCTTGTTTGTATAGACCATAATTTGCTCCAAAATCGTTAATTTTAAGCGGAAAATTAATGCTAATGAAAAATATATTACAAGATAATTGAATTATTCCAGTTAAATAAAATGTAACTTGGTAATACCTACACGAAATGGCCTTGAATTTGAAATTCTCCAGCACATTTAGTCGCTGGGAAACTAGTCTCTAGGAAGGTTTCCAAGCAACTAAATGTGCTGGTGAACTTCAAATTCAAAGCAATTTCGTGTAGGTGTACAAAGTTACGTTTTATTTAACTGGAATTGTTCAATTATCTCGTATTATATTTTGCATTAGTCTCAATTTTCCACTTAAAATTAATGATTTTCGAGCAAATTAGGGATTGTACGAACAAGACTATTACCAACTGTATATAAGGTCCAAGAAAAATATTGAGTTTTTTCTCACAATAATTGGATTTCCGTTTGCTGTATTTTGGGATAGAGCAGCCGCAGTGTGCGTGCTACTTTTTAGAAAACAATTTTGTATGGTTTTGTTCAGCTGTATTATTGCTAGTAGTAATTTCCGTTTTTTGAAATTCTACGTTTCTGCTTCGCTCTACTATCGCTCTGCATCAATATGTCGGTCAGTGAATTACTTTCGCCTCGTTCATTAAAGATTGCTCCGTCGCCTTCCAATGGATCTTCTTTAATGGGTGAAATTAATCATTCACGTGTTACTAACGCTCTTCGGATGTTTCTGTATGGGCTGCGAGTTTCGCGTACTGTGACGCCGCTGTTGACTTTCGCCGTCAGAAACTAATTTCCTCGTTCTCTTTCCTCGCCGCCTTGGAGCGACGTGCAGCCATGTTTGGACAGGACGCGCTATCTGCGAGATGGAATCAGAACTCGCGAAGTGGATTTTAGGTTTGTGCTGTAGAGTTGATTTTATTTCCATAGAACTTGTGGATACGCAATTGAATCCTAACAGTCGTGAATGCGTGATTGAATTTTTTAGTGTATACGTGTTTGAATTAGTGTTTGTCGCGGGAGAAATACGAGGAGCATCTAGAAAGTAAGTTCCGATGACCGATAAAAGAAACAAAAAGATCACTAATTAAGATTTAATTTTTAAAGATCTCTATTTTAATTTAATTTAAGATTTAATAAGAAATTTTTATTGGAATAGTTTCATAGATTCACTTTCTACTTCTCATCCTAGTTCTGTTACCATTATGGAGGTATTTTCGTAAAGATGCACCATCAATTATACGTCTCATGTCATAGGAGTAGGAGGCAAGATGACATTTCAGCCTGTATGTCAGCGTCGTCGTTGTGGAAACGTTTTCCTGTCAGAAAACTCTTCATGCGATCGGAGAGATGAAAGAGGGTGCAAGGTCAGGGCTTTAAGGTGGATTGCCGAAGACCGCCCATCCAATCTAATTCAACACATTTCGCCATGTTTGGACAGGACGCGCTATCTGGGAGATGGAATTGGAACTCATGGAGTGGATTCTAGGCTTCTGCTGTGGAGTTGATTTTATTTCCGTAGAACTTGTGGATACGCAGTTGAATCCTAACAGTCGTAAATGCGTGATTGAATTAGTGTATACGTGATTGAATTAGTGTTTGTCGCGGGAGAAATACGAGGAGCATCTAGAAAGTAAGTTCCGATGACCGATAAAAGAAACAAAAAGATCACTAATTAAGATTGAATTTTTAAAGATCTCTATTTTAATTTAATTTGAGATTTAGTAAGAAATTTTTATTGGAATAGTTTCTTAGATTCATTGGCTACTTCTCAGCATAGACCTGACACCACTGTTCAATTTTTTACTGTAACGTTGCACCACGAATTGTATGTCCATGTCATAGAAGTTGGAGACAAGTTGACACTTCAGTCTGTACGTCGTGGAAACGTTTTCCTATCAGAAAACGCATGATGCGATCGAAGAGATGAAATAGTGTGCAATGTCGGGCTTTAGGTTTATTGTCGAAGTCCTCCCATCGAAAACTGATTCAACACATTTTGTGTGGCATTGGCTGTATCCTTTCCTCGCCTTCTTGTGTGGCATTGGCTCTTTCCTCGCCTTGGTTTGACGTGCAGCCATGTTTGGACAGGACGCGCTTTCTGGGAGATGGAATCGGAACACATGCAGTGGATTCTAGGTGTCTGCTATGGAGTTGATTTTATTTCCGTAGAACCTGTGGATACGCAGTTGAATCCTAACAATCCTAAATGCGTCATAATTACGTAATTGTATTAAAGCTTGTCGCGAGAAAAAGTAAGTTCCGATGGCTGATAAAAGAAACGAAAACATCACTAATTAAGACATTTGTATTGGAATAGTTCTATAAATTAATTGGCTACTTCTCAATATAATCCTGAACCACTGTTCAGTCTTTTTCGTAACGATGCATCACCAAATGTATGCCCATGTCAGGAGTCTGGAGACAAGAAGACGCTTCAGTCCTGTACATCAGCGATGTTGTGGAAACTACTTCCTGTCAGAAAACGCGTCATGCGATCGGAAAGATGAAAGAGTGTGCAAGATCGGTTCTGTAAAGTGGATTGCCGAAGACCTTCCATCGAAACTGATTCAACGTATTTGGTGTGGCATCGGCTGTATGGGGTCTTTCCCGTTCTCTTTCCTCGCCTTGGAGCGACGTGCAGCCATGTTTGGACAGGACGTTCTATTTGAGTGATGGAATCAGATTCCGGGTCGATGTCTGCTCAGTACGTACATTCGCCTCTTCATAAATTCCATGATTCTAGAATTGTTTGATAAGATTTATTAAATGTACACGTTTTACGTTATTATACCCTCATTAGCATTTTTTGCTTAAACAAGACAATTTCTCTAAAGTTTTCCATTCTTTAATTCCTGAGATTTGCAGGTCGTTTTCCGTGCGAGCGCATGCTTCATCAAAGCATCGAGACGCTCTACAGTATTTCATTCTGATATGCGACCAGTGCGATCATATGACGGACAGTTCTTTACAGGTATCCATAATTTTATCGTAAAAAGAACCAATCTCCTTTATATTCCTCTCCCTTTTATTCGTATGTGGCGGTTCAAACTCTGGTAAAACTAATTTGAAACTACTTAGAACTAAGCTTGAAGTATATTGTTGATAAATTGATTTATTTATTAAACTATAATTTTTGTGCAAAAATAAAAGAAACATGAGTGAAGAATCCATTTCTCACTCGGTCTACAATTCACGAATGTGAATGGTGAATCAGAATTGCTGAAAATCTAAGAGAGGTTTAGTTGGCGATCTGTTTTGTTCTCTGAATGAACTATTTTGAAATTGGTCCCTGGACACTCTCTGATTGGTAAGCGACAATGTTATTCAAATTGGAAATTGAAAAGAGGCATTGAAAATTAAAGTTATTGGTTATTCTTCACATAACTTATGTGAAGGAAACTCAATCCCCAGTAATGGTTTTCTTGCTTCGTGTAGGAACTTCAAACGAGAAAACTCACCCTTCCGTTTACGAACGATGAATCAGAATTGCCGAAAATCTAAAAAGAGTTTAGTTTGCGAATAATTTTGTTCTCTGAATATAATGTTCTGTAAACTGGTCGCTGGATACTGATTGGCAAACGAAAATATTTTCTAATCGGAGATTGAAAGGAGTTATTGAAATTTAAAGTTATCGCTTATGTCGTACATAACTTAGATAAAGAAAACACAATGCCCAGTAACGGTTTTCTTGCCTCGTGTAGGAACAGCAAACGAGAAAACTCGCCCTTCCATTTAGGAACGGTGAATCAGAATTGCCGAAAATCTAAAACGGGTTTAGTTGGCGAACCTGTTTTGTTCTCTGAATGAGATGTTCTCCAAACTGGCCCTTAGACACTCACTGATTGGTAAGAGGGAATTTTGTTTCGATCGGAGATAGAAAAGAGTTATTGGGAATTAAAGTTATTGGTTATGCCTCAGATACTTACGTCAAGGAAACACAATGCCGAGTAACGGTTTTCTGGCCTCGTGTGTAGGAACTGCAAACGAGAAAAAACTGAACGGCGAGAGGGTTGAACGACGAGCGAAATCCGCCTCCCCCCCTCCATTTGCTGGAACGACCCGTTCGGAACTGCTCACCGGAGACCCGTTCAGGTGCCTGCCGAGGGCGTGTCGGGGCGTGGCGTTCAGGGCGGGGCGGGGCGGGGCGTGGTGGGTGGGGAGGTGGTAGGTAGCGGGTGGAGGCGGAGTGGAGGTGGGCTGGGAGGAGTTGGCGACGACGGTCAGATTGACAGTGCGGACTTCCAGGGGCAGAACCAGCCGATTATTTTTTTGGGGGTGTGCATCCTAGATTTTTGTTAAATAGTAAACATGTTTATTATTATATTGTGTATTATACTGCAGATATGGTACTATACAGTATTATTGCTCAAATAATTGCGTGATTCCAACATAAATATTTAAATCAATTTTGCCCAATAGAGGAAGGTAAACGACAACTCGAGGCCTTTACTACGGATGCCATCGGGTTGACGAAGGCGGGAATCAACGCTCTTGGGAACCGAACCGCGAGCAACTCGTTGCCAGCCTGTCTGGCGTCACCGTCTCTGCTTCCCACACTCTCCTCGTCCTCGTCATAGCGATGACCGACCGAGAGCTGAACTGCGTAGCTGCTGAAGTACGTGTAACTTACCACTTGCATCAAGGACACTGAATAAATTATTCCTATTATGCGATATTTCTATAATGGTCAATGGCATTAGGTCATTGTTACACCTCCTGCCTTGTAAAATAAATATGTTCAATTACTTCGCGAACGTCCTTCTCAACGCTCTCTTGGCCTCAGAAATGTGCTTGCTTCTGTTACAAAGATTCATTTATAAGGGTAGGAGATGTACCATAGTCTAATGCCATCGGCCAATCGAAGTTATGGTAATGAATCCGGCGTTCGTCTTTCTCCCCTCGTTTACTCCCTCCCCGGTGTCTTCACGACAGGAGAAGATTGCAGCTAGGCGGAGAGGGGCTGGTTGACGAACATCGGGGTGGGGGCGATAGGACATCAGAAGAGACTTGAAGGGGTGGGCGGGGTGTAGTACTGGTCGGGGAGGAATTGGTCGGCGTCGATACGTGCTGGACCACAGGAGACAGATGATGGGGTCCAAGCTGTGGGGCTTGGCGGGGCGGAGGAGGGTGCAATGGTAAAAATAAGGGGAGGGCCATGAAGTAGGAGGTTGGAAATGAGCGGGGCTTTGTTGAAGTCGGGGAGAGGGTTTGCGAACGGAACATGTTCTAGGGAAGAGAGAGAGAAGCAGACATATCTTTCTTCCCTAGTACGTTCTAGGGAAGAGAGAGGCAGAGGCAGAGACAGAGACAGAGAGGCACAGTGAGAGGACAGGAAGAGGGAGGAAGAAGACTGAATGTAAGTCGCCAATATGAAACATAACACATTATTTAAACAACATGATTGTATAAATGTTTGAAAAAAATATGTATTACGTGCACAACGGAAAAAAACTCGCATAACAGCCATACCCGAGACTTAATCTTGGAATCGATTAACAATTTTGGTAAGAAAATTGTGATTCTTGCAATCTTATTACAACAACGGATAAAGGATGTCTTCGTAGCCAGTCATGAAGTGGAAGCTGTAGAGTAGATCATAGTACATAGTTCCAGGAATCTGACGTAATGGAACAATAAATAAACGTTTGCGTCATGCACAATCTATTCAGAAACGATAGTAACACTTATATTTCTCCCCAAGGAACATTGCAGAAATAGTAAAATTGCAGAAAAAGTGAAAGTGAAGGAGATCTGAAACTCGAGCGAAAGCCGTTTCCTCGAATGACCCGTTCCAAACTGCTCACCGGAGACCCGTTCTCGGGCGCACCTCGGGGAGGGGGCGGAAGAGGTGGAGGGGGCCGTGACCTTGTTTCGCACGGCTGCCACCCGCGCCAGCGCTGTCTCCACAGCCACACCCCCTCAGCCCTACCACTGCTGCCAACGTCCACGATTGGAGTTGCCTTCTCTCTTGACGCTAGGGGCAAAACCACCCACCCAAGGCTGCAATGTACGTGATAAAACATAGGGTTTTCCCCTTTCAGTGTCAAATTCCTATTTTTTGTAGAAAACGAAGCTATTTTCGAATGTTGCAGATTTTGTTAGACTTCGCAGTATTATAAGTTACTTTGGATTAGAATATCTTGATTCCACATATTCTCTATTTCACTGTCTTCAAACTGAAGTACATTGTACATCATAGGAACGACGAAGTACTTGCTGGAGTCCAGTATGTTCAGAATATAATTGAACATATGAGTATTTTCGGTGAATTAAATTCCTCTGAAGTACCGTAGGGCGGGCAGACGAATAGTTTTCAAAAAGGAAAGGAATGAGACCAAAAATGGAAATATCACAGTCATCATCACCAAGTCGACTATTCTGCAACCAATCCCGCCACATCCAACTCTGGATCATCCGAACAATCACCATCTTGCCACGACTCAAACATCACCTCCATCACCCCAAACTCCTCTATCACGTGATCAACTAATCATCTTCAGGTCTCCACCAAAATCATTGACAATGCCATGGTCAGGACATTTACCATAACCATTATGTCCATGGGGTTTTCGCTGACGTTTCAGCCGTCGTCTAAGCTGTATACTACTTTTATGACGTTTGCTTTGTTTTACAATACCACTGTATCATTTGTACTTCTTCTTAGGCCACTTACACCACCGTCGAAGGAACAGTCAACTTCGAGTTGCCGTTTTTACTGCCACCACCATATCGCCTCCGCCAATGTTTTTGCTGGCGCTTCCGTTTTCTCCACTCTGCTGCGACCATATTCACTGCCTCCACTATTGTATTTTGTTATCGTCTCCATCATCTGTTCTATTGTCTACCCCATCGTTTCCATTATCTTCTCCACTTTGTCTCCGTCGTCGTCTTCTCCACCACCTCCACTATCATGTTGCCAAAACCTCCGCCACAATCACCACCACGTTCGTCTTCACCTCCTCCACTAGCACCATTATTGCCTCATCCGTCACTCCCTTTACTATCGTCCTCTCATCAGCAGTCCAACTAGCACCACCATCGTCGCCTCTACCAACATTTGTGCCATCACGTCTTCCACCAGAACGTACCCCATCACCACCGCAAGACTGGGAGAGTGCATCAACTGATGTCACTGCAGTGCCTTTGACTGAGAGTTAGTAGGTTCGAGTCCCGACAGCGGCAGGATTTTCGATACTAGCTTGTCAGCTAGGTCGCATTCAGTCGCTGTCTGGAGGAGAATTGTAGCGGCAGGCTGCGCTGATCGCTAATTTTCGTGATTTCTCAAATCCAGGCGAATGCCAGAGCAGTACCCTAACAAACAGACCGCGCGCGAATTTTCCTTCCTTTTCCTTGTTCTATCCTCATCCCTTACACACACACACACACACACACACACACACAGACTAACATGCACTACACTACCACACATGGCGGGAGACCGGTCGGGGACATAGAGCTTGTCCATGCTGGGGCGGTGCCACGCTAGAGGGAGATACCCCGCTAGTCGACGGTAGGTCGGCACCAGATCTCACTATCCAGCAAGGGAAGATCTCGACCACCTCCCGATGAGAAAACATGGGCTACACATGTCAAACTAATGACCTTGGTAGCTGACGCGCCTAGAATTATTAACAATCAATCACCGAAATTAGCTTCACCACTATCGCCACCATTATCTTTACTCTCGCATATGTCATCGCCTTCGCCACCACCACCACCACCACCACTTCTCCACCACCACCACCACTTCACCACCACCACCACCACCACTTCACTACCACCTCTTCACCACCTCTTCACCACCACTTCACCACCACTACTTCACAACCATCACTTCACTACCACTTCACCACCACTTCACAACCACCACTTCACCATCACTTCACTATCATTTCACCAACACCCCCACTTCACTACCATCATGACCAACTCACCACCTCCACCCCCCAACTTTCACCACAATCACTACCCCTGAGTCCGCCGTCACCTCACCACCCCGTTCCCCCCACCTTCGCCTGCTCCGCCGCCCTGAGGCGGGCGGGGCGGGCCACCGGGCGGGCGGGCGGGCGCAGCCGTGCATACGTACGCCGCATAAAAAGCGCGCGTAAAGGGAAACGATAATGGTTTTGTGCGACTCCCTGGAGCGCCGGCGGCCACGGCAGCAGGGAAGGGAAAAGGGAGAGAGAGAGAGAGAGGGCTTTAAGCCTACAAACGATTCCGCCCCGGCGAGAAGGCTCAGGTGCCGCCGCGAGGACTGAGGACGGGGACGGCGCGTGCTCCTCGTTACGAAGAGGACGGCGTCGTCCGGCCTCATCGGCACGTCCGGAGGACGGGCGGGCGGGGAAAGAAAGAAGTAAAACGCTCGGGGGCTAATTTTCTTATGTCGCGTCATTGCGCGTGGCAAATCGCTGCGTCGATCGTGCGTGAGGTGGAGGCGATCGGTTGTGCGCCTGGTCGCTCCCGAGTGTTCCTGGCTAAGGTGGGGCAGAGGCAAACGTCCGTGGCGTTGCTAGCGTCCGCTAGCTCTCATGGAGTGTCTATGGTTTTTAACTCTTGCTAGGTGGCTGGGTCAAATTCAACCTCTCTCTGGAGACGAATTCTTGCGGATCGATGGTTTTTACGTGTTCTCTTTTCGATCAACACCAGGTGAATGCCGGAGTTGAATAAAAATCGGAGTAAGAGCCCCGCGCGATCTTTCTTTCGCCGTTGACCTTTCGTTGCGAATCGCTGGGTGGATCGTGCGTGAGGTGGAGGCGATCGGTTGTGCGCGTGGTCGCTCCCGAGTGTTCCTGGCTAAGGTGGGGCAGAGGCAACGTCCGTGGCGTTGCTAGCGTCCGCTAGCTCTCATGGAGTGTCTATGGTTTTTAACTCTTGCTAGGTGGCTGGGTCAAATTCAACCTCTCTCTGGAGACGAATTCTTGCGGATCGATGGTTTTTACGTGTTCTCTTTTCGATCAACACCAGGTGAATGCCGGAGTTGAATAAAAATCGGAGTAAGAGCCCCGCGCGATCTTTCTTTCGCCGTTGACCTTTCGTTGCGAATCGCTGGGTGGATCGTGCGTGAGGTGGAGGCGATCGGTTGTGCGCGTGGTCGCTCCCGAGTGTTCCTGGCTAAGGTGGGGCAGAGGCAACGTCCGTGGCGTTGCTAGCGTCCGCTAGCTCTCATGGAGTGTCTATGGTTTTTAACTCTTGCTAGGTGGCTGGGTCAAATTCAACCTCTCTCTGGAGACGAATTCTTGCGGATCGATGGTTTTACGTGTTCTCTTTCGAATAAAACCAGGTGAATGCCGGAGTTGAATAAAAATCGGAGTAAGAGCCCCGCGCGATCTTTCTTTCGCCGTTGACCGTTCGTTGCGAATCGCTGGGTGGATCGTGCGTGAGGTGGAGGCGAGCGGTTGTGCGCTCGGCCGCTCCCGAGTCTTGTTAGCTGCGGTGTCTGTGGCAATGTCCGTAGCGGTGCGTCAGCTAGCTCTCATGGAGTGTCTAGGGTTCGAGTTTCGATGGATTTTTTACTCTATGGTCCGATTGAAAGAAGTTGGTGTTTGACAGTTGCGAATGAGTCTAGCTGCGGTGGTTCAGTGGCAACGTTCGTTGCTTTACTAGAGTCCGCTAGCTCCAAGTGCTAAGGTTCGACTTTTGACTGTAGCTAGATTTCTGAGTCAAATTCAATCACTCTCTGAGGAAGAATTCTAGCGGCGGGCTCGATGGTTTTTACGCGTTTTTTTCCAGGTGAATGCCGGAGTAGTATAAAAAATGGAGTATGAACCTCGCGCGATCTTTCTTTCGCCGTTGATCTTTCGTGGCACATCGCTGGTTCAATCGTGCGTGAGGTAGAGGCGATCGGTTGAACGCCCGGTCGCTCCCGAGTCTTGTTAGCTGCGGTGGCTCAGTGGCAACGTCCGTAGCGGTACGTCAGCTAGCTCTCATGGAGTGTCTAGGGTTCAAGTTTCGATGGATTTTGACTCTATGGTCCGATTGAAAGAAGTTGGTGTTTGAGAGTTGCGAATGGTAAGGAGCGACGTTGACAAGTTGCGTACCACCGAGATCCTGATTCGGGGACAAGAAGATAAACACTTGAAATAAATACTTATTAAAGTAACCAATCATACACTCTTTTTGTATGAAGCTACAGCTTCAGAAGTACAACTGTCAATCACCAACGTATTTTAATCGCACCATAGCTAGACTCTCTGGAGAAAAATTCTAGCGACGGGCTGCGCTGATCGATGTTTTTGATGTGTGTTGTTTTTTTTCGATGAAGACCAGGTGAATGCCGGAGTTGAATAAAAATCACACCATGAGCCTCGCGCCATATTTCCTTCGCCTTTGATCTTTCGTGGCACATCGCTTTTTCGATCGTGCGTGAGGTAGAGGCGATCGGTTGAGCGCCCGGTCGCTTCCGAGTCTTCCGAGGTGGCTCCGGAGCGTCGGTGAACGGGAGTTACTAGTGATAGTTTCGACGGTGACGGATTTTGTACTCTAACTAGATGTTTTTCTTCCTGGCGCTTTTTCCAGCTTCAGGATGATGCCGATTGCGACTATCCGCGCTGGGTACCCCACCATCTCTCTCATGGGGTTAGATATTAACCTTTCTACACTAGACACCCTTGCAAGCTCTTCGCTCTGTTTTCAGCCGACTCACAAGGCCGTCGGCGACAACAGATGCATGGAAAACCAGGGACAAACAACCATGCCCACTGCGGGACTCGAACCAGTGGTCCTTCAGACCGAGACGCTCAGTCGGCACACGGTCTAATGACCTCGGCCATCCAGGTCGACTGACTCTAGGTGGATTGCTGAGTCAAATTCAACCACTGTCTGGAGGATAATTCGATCGGTGAGCTGTGTCCATCGGTGGTTTTACGTGTGCTATCGATAAAAACAAAAACGAATGCCTGAATAATACCAGGGAAAAATCGGATTATGAGTCGCGCCATCTTTCCTTCGTTGTTTTAATTTCCTCGCCTTCCTTCACACACACACATTCAAATGCACTACACCGCCTCACAAGAGGGGAGACTAGACGGGAATCTAGAGTTTATTCAACCTGAGGCGTTGCTTCGGTCGGGGAGATACCAGGGGAAGAAACCCCGCGAACCAACGTGCTGATCAATGCCGAATTTAAAGTTCCAGCTATCGGATTCGCCACCTCTCGTTTTCTAACGAGAATTTCACTTTCGAAGTAATGCTTATAATTGTTGAAGCGTCAGAAAATCCTAATTCTCCACAATCTTGCCCTTGAATGATCAAAATCCACACGGGCCTACGCCTTGGTGATTTTCCTTTTGCTGCACCTCCCGTACCATCGTCGGGGCCGCCTGCGCAGAGAGGAAAAAAAAAAAGGAGCGGACAGTTCGAATGTAATTTTCGTATTGCTCTTTATTGGCCGTGTTCATTTGTGGTCAATTCTCCATTGATGTTTATAGACGAAAACTACCTCTACTATGTCGTCCAGTTTAATTTGGAGGCGAATTACGTCGCTTTCAATTGACTATCGGACAGAGTATCCTGACCTCTTTTCTCTTCTTTCACCTGTCAAAGGCGCCTCTTCCCAGCCCCCTGTCCAAAATGTGGGGGAATATTATCAACGTCACACATTATCCTCGAGGTGTTCCAGTTTACAAAAATCAGCGAATCTCTCTTGGCACCAAGAACGAAATTTATGAAATATTTAATTCAATAGAAGGTTTCAAAAGAATTTTAACTTATCTTAATTTGGCTGGTTTAGATCATATGATATAATTGCAACATTTTTTGTACTTCATATTTCAATTTATTACTTCCGCTTACTCTAATTAAAAAAAATATATCTCTAGTACAAATGAATAGTGGTCACTAATGACCACCGATGTTTATAAAGCAACCTTAAATAAATAAATTTAAAATATAAAAAAATCGCCTCATTCTTGTGCACTGACGATATGAACAACAGTTTTTTACGAAACCAATGGTTTAAAATTAGATTTATTTTGCGGGGAGGTAATGTGCGTCACGAGCCGATAGGCCGAGAGTAACAATCTACTAGCGAAATAAAATAACTTTTTACCGCGTGTGTCGAACAGTGTTTTAAGCAGCCTTATGGACTTTCATTTTGTTTTTAGTCCAATCACATAACAATACATTAATGTCAACTGTACATTTGATCACCGTCTCGCTTTGAGTACCAGTGCTAAGATATTGACTTTTATCACTCTTCGCGGGCCCTGAAAGAACCCTTTTTACTAGTGACAGTCTAAAGCAGTGGTGTCAGGGTCTTCTTACTGGTGGCAGTGGCTCGCGTCGTTGCACCGTAGCGTGCCACGAGCTTCTGTGCGCAACTAGCGTCGGGAAAGGGAACTATTAGGAACCACATTCTACAATAGGGATGTCGTTGTCTCTGGTGGCGGACCAATGAAACTGCGTGGAGGAGGCTATTTCACTCGTGTCAAGTACTCCCACTCGTGGCATCGACCTTGACAACACCGGTCTGAAAAATGTATTAGTTCTCATTAACCACACTCTAATAGATAAATAGTGCAGGAAGCTGTCTCTAATTTTCATTCCCGCCTTGCCTTAATCGCCTCCTTCACGGGTGACGCTCGCACAATTCCTGCCATCAAGCTCTGGAAATCAACAGCCCGAGGGAACGATCTGGCTGAGCACCTGCACACTTTGGCGCCGTTCCTTTTTTTCCTCTTCCTTTCCTGTCTCTCCTCTCTCTCTCTCTTCCCCCCTCCCCGCCCGAGGGCGGAACGGGACGTGCCGATGAGGCCGGGGCGGTGCCTCTCGGGCTAACGATGTGCACGCGCCGTGTCCTCTCCCCCCCTGTCCTCCCCCTCCCCCCCCCACCATCCGCCGACCTCGCTCCGGTGGCCCACCTACAGATTGGCCAGGTCGAGATCAGTCGCTCTCAGGAGGAGAATTCTAGCGGCCGGCTGCTCTGATCGAAAGTTTCCGTGGTTTCTCCGATCAACACCAGGCGAATGCCGAAACAGTACCTCAACAAACTGGTCACGAACCGCGCGTGATCTTTCCTCCCTCTTTCTTGTCCTATCCTCACACACACACACACACACACACACACACAAATATGCACTACACTACCGCACAGGCCAGGGACCAATCGGTAACTTAGAGCTTGTCCTGGTTAGGGCGGTGCCCTGCTGATGGGAGATACCTGGTTAAGGTGAAAACCTCGCTAATCGACGTAGGGTCGGCGCCGGATCTCGCCATCCAACGGGGAAAAAAACACCCCCGACTCGCGAGGAAAAAAACTCGCACTACACTTACGGGACTAATGACCTCCGTAGTTGACGCGCCCGAATCACGAACAGTCAATCAGAGGAAGAGTTGTTGCTAGAAAAAATAATAAAAAGGGGAAGGGAGAGTTGGAGTGGCGGTTGGCTTTGCCAAACACACACACACACCACACACACACACAATCATCCGTCCTCTGTTTGCCGTCCTCGCTCCGGTATTCGGTGGCCTACCTACAGGTTGAGCAGGGGAAGAAGTCTTGTTGCTCGTAAAAGAAATTAATAAAATAAAAGGGGAAGGGGGAGTTGGAATGTGAGTAGGTCAGTTGAGGGTTCCGTTGATCAGTCATCATACGGCATGGATTGAAGGGTTGGCTGGAAACTTGCGGGAGAGATCGTAATACAGAACGCGATGGTTGAAACGGGAAGAGAAGGGATTGAAAATTTGATTGATCGTTTAAGTGAGAATATGTGAAGTGCTGGGAGATGACTGTTGGCTTTGCTTCTCATTTCTACATTTTCATTTTTAGAAAACTAATCGTGGTGCTAGTCGAAAAGGAAGGCAGAAATGGAATGTAAGTGAGGAGAGGGTTCCGTTGATCAGACATAAGGCATGGATTGAAGTGTAAGAATGAAGTGTGGGTTGGAACTCCCAGGCTGATCAGAATACGGAAAAAGGTGGTTGAAACGGGAAGAGAAGGGAACGAAAATCAGTTTGCGTTTCATCATCTCCGTCTGCTAATCTCGCTCCGGTATCCGTTGGTGTACAGATTGAGAGCAGAGAAAAAGTGCTAGTCAAAAAGTGAGGAAGGCCAAAAGGGAGGATGAAATGTGAGTGGGTCAGCGAGATGTTCCCATTGATTAGTCATACACCCAAGGGGTCCTCATGGCGCTTTGCCCCAACCCCCAGAGCCAGTGGTACTTAATTAAAGATATAGCTTTTACTAATTTTCGATACTAACGAATTTGAAGAGAAGTGTAAACTATGTTGTATAAAATATTGACAAGATAATGAAGATTTGTTGTGAGGAGATGTGTAAATGTTTAAAAAATAAAATGTAAAATATTTATATGCATTACATGAACACAATTAATGTTCAATGTCGTAATTAAAATGTAATGTTAATACATGGTCTTCAGAAAGAGAAGGTTGATTTTTTTAACGTTATAACTGAAATGGCTGTGGAATAATCAAATTGAGTATGCATTTAATGCATGTTTGAATACGTTATCAAATCTCTGTTTTTAGCTTAGCCACTCATCCCGTGTCGTTCCGGCTGCGTGTTCTCTGTTTATTTTCGGAGAGAAATGGGAAAGAAAAAAAATCCTTTTGGGATGTGCAGGTGCCCCGTGAGGCTGTTGTAGGAAACCTTGATAGGCCTTTCGGAGCTTGATAGGATGTTCTACATAATAACCTCATTTCGAAAATTGTTAATGAAATTCTCCAGAAAAGACACGTTTCTCCATGGATATAATGTAGATAAGCAAGAATGCTGGCTCTTACAAGTTAATGATTTCACAAGGTAGTGTTACAAACGCTATTCATTTAAATTGCTGTTAATTTCGTGATTCGTGTAAAGTTTATTTTTCTTCTTAATGACAATAATACAACTATAACTATAAACTCTATAATTAGGAATTCATTAGTTTCTTACGGCAAAATGTGTACATCGAAAAACATTAAAACTCTTGCGCACAATTAAAGTTTGACTATTATAATTCGTTTTTCTTTCGTTCGATTGATATTGTAATATTTTCGTCAACAACGCTTTCACCATGTCACTGTGGACACGAACAGAGAAGACTGGAATATTTCGGCTCACCGTTTTTTTTTTCTTTTATGTATGTTAATACTTAAATATCCGTTCTTTTTAAAATAATATTAGTTTAATATCCGTCAATTGTTTTGCAATTTAATTCTTTTGTATGAATCATAATGTTTGCGCTTGAATCTGTTCTTCTTTAAAACCTCCTTTGAGAAACTTCAGCCATATAGTCTTCCCGTTCACTAGACTGCGAAATTCGGAACAGGAGTGGCTGCTGATAACCTTACATCGCGTGATCGACCTACAGCATGTTCAGAAGCGGGTTGTTAGTACAAGAGAGCTGTGTTTATTTCCATTTTCCCCTTTCATTAAATATCTCGTCGCCTTCATTTTGAATTCAGCGATGCCTGTTTCGAAATTTGCCATCGAGAGAGAATATTGATTGCGTTGTTCGCCGCCTGGGGCGCTGGTGCTTCGTCAGCATTCTCTTTGACGCGGCCGCCGCCTTCTGCCCGTCGAGCCGTCGTGTGCTGTGTGGGAGAAGACGCCAGCGCGGAAACAAGACGAGGCAGCCAAAAAAAAGAAGCACCAGAAGGTTTGCAGGTGGCTGGGGAACCATAGTTCTTGGAGCCTTGTGGTAGAAATCAGATGCCGAAAAACCGGCTGATTTTAGCTTAGAGCAGTGTTGTCAAGGTCTTCTACTGGTGGCAGTGGCACACCCTATCGCAACGTGGCATGCCACGAGCTTCTCTGCGCAACTGGCGTCGGGAAAGGAAACCATTAGTATCCCCGCCGTTTTACAGTAGGGATGGCGTTGTCTTTGGTGGCGGGGGTGATGAACTGCGTGGAGGGGCGATTCCGTCGTGGCACGAGTGCCACGGAATCCCGCTCGTGGCATCGATCTTGACAACTTTGGCTTAGAGCCAGCGTGGCCGAGGACTGCAATATCTCTGACCGGGAGGTCCTAGCGTTCGAGTACCGACGGTGGTGGAATTTTCAACAGCGTAGTCGATTTCAGCTGCTGTCTGGAGGAGAATTCTAGCGGCCGGCTGCTCTAATCGGTAGTTTTCCGTTATTTCCACGATTAATTCCAAGTGAATGCCGGAGAAGATCCCTAACAAACGGGTCACGGGCAGCGCATGATCGTCCTACCTCTTATTTATCGTACCTTCTCCTGTACACACATTGACACATGTACTACCGCTCATGTCGAAAGAGCAGTCGGGAGCTTAGAACTACTCCGGACTGGGCCGGTGCCTCGCTGGTGATGATTCCTGAAAGAAAAAAAATATCAGAGAGATTCGAAGATTTACAATATAGGTCGAATAATTTTCTAGTATTAAAAAAATGAATCCAAGACCTTTGCAATAGCTGTTCAAAATAGACATCGTATATCTTAGGGATCAATTCGTTATTTGCGTAATTCTTTACGATGTTTCCCTATGGCGTTCGTTCAGTCTCTCACGTCTGTGACCCGATTACCGATATTTTCTTACCCCTCTTCAGTTCTTTGCTTTGCTTCTTTCTCTCTCTCTCTTTCTCTCTGCCTCTGTCTTTCTCTCTCTGTAGCTATCTCTCCCTGTTGCTCTCTCTGTTGCTCTCTCTCTGTAGCTCTCTGTCTCTAGCTCTCTCTCTGTAGCTCTCTCACTGTAAGTCTCTCTCTGTAGCTCTCTCTCTGTAGCTCTCTCTCTGTAGCTCTCTCTCTGTAGCTCTCTCTCTGTAGCTCTCTCTCTGTAGCTCTCTCTCTGTAGCTCTCTCTCTGTAGCTCTCTCTCTGTAGCTCTCTCTCTGTAGCTCTCTCTCTGTAGCTCTCTCTCTGTAGCTCTCTCTCTGTAGCTCTCTCTGTAGCTCTCTCTGTAGCTCTCTCTCTCTGTAGCTCTCTCTCTCTGTAGCTCTCTCTCTCTGTAGCTCTCTCTCTCTGTAGCTCTCTCTCTCTGTAGCTCTCTGTCTCTGTAGCTCTCTCTCTCTGTAGCTCTCTCTCTCTCTGTAGCTCTCTCTCTGTAGCTCTCTCTCTCTCTGTAGCTCTCTCTCTCTCTGTAGCTCTCTCTCTCTCTGTAGCTCTCTCTCTCTCTGTAGCTCTCTCTCTCTCTGTAGATCTCTCTCTCTCTGTAGATCTCTCTCTCTGTAGCTCTCTCTCTCTCTGTAGCTCTCTCTCTCTCTGTAGCTCTCTCTCTCTGTAGCTCTCTCTCTCTGTAGCTCTCTCTCTCTGTAGCTCTCTCTCTCTGTAGCTCTCTCTCTCTGTAGCTCTCTCTCTCTGTAGCTCTCTCTCTGTAGCTCTCTCTCTGTAGCTCTCTCTCTGTAGCTCTCTCTCTCTGTAGCTCTCTCTCTCTCTCTCTGTAGCTCTCTCTCTCTCTCTCTCTGTAGCTATCTCTCTCTGTAGCTCTCTCTCTCTGTAGCTATCTCTCTCTGTAGCTATCTCTCTCTGTAGCTATCTCTCTCTCTGTAGCTATCTCTCTCTCTGTAGCTATCTCTCTCTCTGTAGCTATCTCTCTCTCTGTAGCTATCTCTCTCTCTGTAGCTATCTCTCTCTCTGTAGCTATCTCTCTCTCTCTCTGTAGCTCTCTCTCAACGAAGAAATTACCGCCCACCTCCTTTTCCCCAGCGAAGAATAGCAGGTCGATACAACTCCGTATATACATGTTTAACTACCTCCCGCGCACGTTCAGGCAGTTACTTGCTCCGGTCGCCTAGGGCGCTCCGGGTGGCGTGGCGGCGCACCGTTTGCGAGGGGGTTAAGTGAAAAAAATACTGCGCGGAGGCCCGCCCGGCGCTGTTTAGTTATTTAAGATTGTTTACAGAAGCGGGACACGTCTGTATATTTACTCGACCCGGGTGTTAATCCTTCGGTTGGTGTTACGAACAGAGCGTGTTAGTCCGGGTCAGGCCCGATGGTGTGGCGCAGATCGTTCGTGTGGAAAATTAATTATTGAGTGATGTATTTAACGCCCTCGTGGTGCTACTTTGCGAAGATTAAAATCGGTTTTGGATTTTTTTTTATCGTTTTATGTGATCGCTTCCAATCTTCTGAGTTAGATATTAGTAGTTTCGTGATGAGTGGTTTGATCAGGTCCGCTAGGTTGATGGGTAATTCGTTTTCGGGAACTCAGAGAGTTAAAATTTGATGTAACATTGTTTCAAGAGTGTAAATTTATCTGCTTGGTCCGACATCTGAAGGCCAATTTAGTGTCGTGACTGTTAGTGTTCTTATTAAACTTAATTGAACGAACATTGTCATCAGATTAATTGTCTTCAAATTCATTGATTTGATTGTCTTGAATGCGGTCTTACAAAGGTCTAGTTAGTGTCGTGTCTCTCTTCTTGAAAAACATTCATTGAACATTGTGATCCGAAAAAATTGTCAACTTCAATGAGTAGGTTCAGTATTAAACACGTAGTTTAGTTGGGTTTAAAATACATAAGTTCAGGACACTGATAATAGTCCGTCTTAAAATGTGTCCTGTACTAATTAAATCTACAAAATAGTTCTAATTAATCGAAAACAGAAAATAGGTTTAAAGTGAATATGAATAGATGTTTTTATTAATTAAATAATTTTAACGAAATAATGAAGAATTGTGTTTTTTTTTAAAATATCTTTTAGGATTTTAAGTTTACGACAACTCGCAGTTCACAATAAAATTCTGTGGAAAGTGTTTTTTTCTTTTCTCTTTTTCTAAAAGTTCTTAAATAAAGGGATATACTTTCGTAAATGAATTGTAACGTAGCTCTCTGTGAGTGCTTAAACGCTTTGGTCTCAACTGCGAACATAAGCGTACTTGAGATTCACCTGTGTGAACGTAATGAACCCCTTTTTTCAGGTGAACAAAAAAATTGGTTGCCATAAATACCAGTTTGCAAGTTCTCGAACTCCTTTTCTTTCCATTAGAAATAAACAATGGCTTGTGGGTTGGAGAAGTTCTGCACATTTGTCAAGATAAATCCACGACTCGGCTGCCGTTTTCGCCCATTTTGTGAGAAAAAAAAGAGGTTGTGTTTTCGTGTGGGCGAATAGAAAGGAAAATGAAAGTCTGCAATGTTCTGAATTTGTTCCATCTTTTGTTGTGCAGTGCGTTTTGATTGTTTCTGGTTGGGAAAGCTGTAATTTGCCATAAGTCGTAGATATTGACTCTTCACGAATTTCTTATTCCTTTGGTATGTTGGCAGTGTTGGTTGTTTTGTTGTGCCGTGCGTTTTGATTGTTCGTTGGGGAAGCTGTACACCATAGATATTTATGATTCACCGTTTCCTTATTTCATCGATATTGTGTTGGTAGGTGTTTGCAGAAATAGTAGATTCAAAGTTCAAACGATTGGAGTCAATCATTTCTGTGTATTTTCGTTCTAAATCACTGATCGACTCTCAGTTGAAAGTTTTCTTGAAGAAGACTGAAGCCAGTTGATTTAAGGGTCGTATGAATAAAGTTCGTTTGGCAAATGAAATTTGAATAACTTGAAGCGTCTCATTAAAAGAGGTGAAAACCGATTCGTATCATTTTAAGATTCTCATTGTTAAAATACATTAATTTTTTCGCAGCCCATGTCTGAGAGCAAACGAAGCTGAAATTTATTACGTAAATCTCATATTTAGTAAAGGTCTACTGGTAGAAAAGCAGAAGACAGAGAATAAGTGTATGCATTCAATTGTAAATGTGTTTTAAAAGAGTTTTAAAGGAGATGAAAAACTTGAAGATGCGACACATACCATTGCCCAGGAAGTTTCCTGCCCTGTCGTTTCTCCTTCTGGGACGCGGAAATTAATATGGCGCTTCGGAGAAATGTTGGATTTCCAAGAATTGAATAATTCCGTAGAATAGAAAGTGCGTTTCGTAAGTACAAATCTTTATATTGAAACATGTTTTTATCCACTTACATGATCGAAAATCAAACTTTACGAAACTTTGGTGAATGTCGTGTTATTTTGATCCAACTAATAATCTCTGACTCGGTTTCAAAATGTAATATTAGAACTAACCCACTGCCTTAACAACTATCAATATTAGCATCTGTATGTCGTGTATGAAGAGACAAATTCAAACAAAACTTACTGTACATCGGCATTTTGCAAAGTGGATAAAGCGTATTTGAGCTTCACAACCTGTTACAATACTTTGTAATAAGATGTCTTACTATACTGATATCTTAAAAAAATATTCTGCTTTTTTTCTCATTACTCAAATAATATAAATATTTTAAAACGTATTCAAGATTTTAAATTAACAAGCTTAATACAATTAAATACTTTTTGTAATAGTATACTGTTATATCGAGACAACTCAAACAGAGAAAAATGCTCTGAAGAGTCTGTCCATTTAAGATTTAATAGCCTGCTGTCCATTAATAGAAAAGAAATTAGTTGTAGCTAAACTTTGCGTATCAGTGCTGTATGCCAGGAAAAGGTGTTTCTTATTTATTAACACATTTCTTAAAGAATAATACTACGAAAAGTATTCCGCTACACACTACCAAAATCGCAAATAACAGACTGGGTTATAACCGTTTTCTCTATCCTGAGATTACCATCTTCAACCACGACCGTTATTTTCTCCCAAGTCAGTCTAATAATTCTTAATATCTATTTCTGACTTCAGAAAATTTAATGAACATCAAAATATTGGTGATGACTGCCCCCTTTCTATCCCCGTCTCCAATTATAACAGTAATGCGTCCGACGCGTGTGATTCCCGAGATCGAAGTACAGTTGCGTTTGTAACCCCACAAAGCATGTGATTACCGCTATTAATTTCACAAACTTTGTAAGAATCGCGGTGGCGACGATGCTCTTACTAAACGGCATGATACATTACCCAGTTGTCCGGAGGTCTTCGTCGTAGACGTCGGCGTCAGGGAATGAAAAGACCGGCGTACTCGAGACGGCAGCCACGGAAAGAAGAGAGAACGGGAGAGAGAGAGAGAACGAGAGAGAGAGAGAAAGAAAGAAAGAAAGAAGAGGGAAAAAAAAAAGAGTTCTGGAGAGCAGCCAAAGTACTCGAGATTATCACCTGCCCCGGTGGCGCCGGGGGCTGCCGGCGCGAGTGACGGCGGTGATGGCTTCATGACGTCACCCCGGGGGCGAATTGCTGGCGAAAATGGGGTATTCCGACTACAGTGCCTGTTGGCACACGAGCGGCCAAAAATGATTCAAATTTGGCGCCGCCCGAGTAAATCAAATACACTGATCCCTCAACCTTCGCGAGAGTTAGGTTCCCGTAAAGCATCGCGAATGTCAAATCCGCGAATGTTGAGTCTATTCTTTAATGAAAAAACGTGGGCTGGATTTCTGGATATCGAAAAACAGTTTGAAAAAGAAAGTAACTAGAACCAGATTGACCGGGGAATATCCATTTTGGAAGAAATCGTACGTATGGTTTAGGCGCTAGCAGTGTTCAGACAGACGGACAGACAGACAGGCAGACGGACGTTTTCCTTCCAATTGGTTTTTCGGTATCAAGGACCTAGAAAACAGGGTTTCTGGCTACAGCACGTGTTAGGGGATTTTGTTTTCTTAATTTAGCAACTGGTTTTATCTACTTTTTCGTTTTCACGGCCGGGCAATTAATTTTTTTCCGCAGAAAATTCGCCATTTTTCCCCGCAGCATTACATAACTTTCCCTATACTACGTATGTCACTCCGTGTATACGTACGTATACGGGAAAGTAAAAATGACAAACCGTTGCAGTAGAACTGAGTAGTCACTACTACAAACAGAATTCACAATTAACATCCCAAAGAAAAGAAATGAAACAATATTTGAAACTTTGAAAACGATATTTAAAACTCTCCTTATCTCTTAAGTTTTATTTCCATATTCAAGTGCCTTTCCACCAGAACGTGAAGTTTTACAACGCCATCACCAGTTCTGACATTGAAGTTGCTCCAGTACGCAGTTTCTCTTCCGTTAGTTCATCATGGCCTTCGAGGGGGTTTTCTTCGCTGATTATTTCCCGAAGCTACTCTTCAGTGACATCATTAGAATGAGAGATGCACAGATCCTGAATGGTTTCTCTGTTCGTGTGGTCAAAACCCTTACCAAAATTTCGACACTAGCTTCAGAGCTAGGTCGAATTCAGCCGCTATCTGGAGGAGAATTCTAGCGACGCTTTCTTGTATGTTTCTCAAGAATGAAGCAAGAAAAAGCCTACAATTCTGCACAACGTTTCTTGAGCTTTTCATCCTGCCTTTGTCTGTCACTCAAAAGAGAAGAATAATGAATAATACAGAGCGTAATGGGTATCAGTTAAAAATAGGCATTTTAGCGACATTCAAATATACTTTCTGTTGTTTTTTTGGGGGGGGGTATTAAGGTCGCATCAACATCTCGGTCAGTAGCCGCCACTATTGGTTTTAACATTATAGTAACTGTAAAGATGACATGATATGATGATGAAGATGATAGGGGGTGAAAGGACGAACACAAATACAACCATGCTCGAGGCGGGACTCGAAACCGCGACCCTTAGGTCCGAGATCGCTACGACACAAGTCTTAACGATCTTGGCCACCGGGGATCGGCAAATAGACATTGTCGAGGACAAAGCGAGCTATCGATGTATTTAAAAAAAAAGTTTTCGTTGAGTAGAAAGCTCAATTTTCTTTCTTAACAAATTTCGTGATTTGTTTCTTTAAATGAAAAGATATGGGCACAAGATAGGTTATTAATTTCTCTTATAAACTAGTTTTATAGTAAAAATTCTCAATTATAATAATAGATTAAAAAATATTAATTAATGATGCCGTCATTTCTCCAATACTTTTATTTTCACGACTATTTATAAAGCAATTGTAGTCTGTTGGGCAAGGATATCCTTGTTAGCATGATTTCTCGAAATTCTCATGTGCTACCATGCATATATCACCATCCATCACTCATCAGTCTTAAGGAACATAGCTAATGAATGTCACGTAAGTCCCAATAATTAGTAAGTAATAATTAGTAATTAATAAGTAATTAAATCCATATGTGAATGAATTGATGAGTTAACATAAAACGCATGCACACGAACGGAATGATTTTTTGATGGAATACGTGGTGACATGAACAATCACACGATGGAAACAACCATGCCTTACGCGGGAGTGGAATTCGAAAAAAATTTGGCTTTATATAGATTCATAGGACTTTTAAGCTCTATTTTGCCATGTCGGTTGCCACGCGGTGATTCAACATAACATTATGCTCCCCCAATTTTTTTTCAATGAATTTATTTAATGTGGGGAATGCCTTGGGTATTTGTTATTATTTTTTATTAACGTGTTTGCAGATTTTCTTCTTGAAACTTCCTATAGACGGAAAACGCTCTTACAAATTATTTTATTATAATTTCTGTCCTCCATACATGTCTCTTGTCACAGTTCCCTTTTTCTTAACCTTTCATAGTAATAATTTGTGAAACTTAGTAATAATATGTGAACTTGTTTTAACCACGTTTATTTTGCGCATCCTCTTCTCTTTTTGCGAGTATCCTCTTGTTATGGCGAGTATTAACGTGTTTAAATGGCCATAAAATATATTTTAGTACTAACAATGGTTTAATTTTGTTTCAGGTGGGTTACCGTTACGATGTAAAGTATCGTTGGTAAGTAGAAATGAACCTTACAAACAATGAACTGTTGACACCGGTTATAGTGAACTCTGATATAGTCAACCCTCGGGTATAGTGAACTTAAGTCAATGGTCTCGTTTCACTTACATTACAAATAATCATAAGAAGATTCGGTTAATAACGGTAAATAACCTGAGCCTCTGTTAAGGTGATCGTTGGAAATATGTCCTGGATGTTAATGGGATATCTTATGTTATTACAGCCGATTAAAAGCTCCTTCTGAGTGTGGGATGATGTTCAAAGAGTGCAACAGGCATTGAAAGGTGTGAAGACTTCATTACGATACTTCGAGACTGAGGACAATGCAGAATCAAGTATGGAGAGATCACGAACTGTGGAGAAAAATGTAATGAAAATGTAGGAAACAAACAATTGAAAATATTTTTTTACGTACAAATAAAGACATTGAAATTTTCAGTTCCTGCTGTTAATGAATTTTGCGATATACTAATTTTGATTTGATTTATTTGGTCAAATACAGTGAAAACTGTATATGACATATGGGGGAGAAGATTATTTGCGCACGTTTTCTTAAGTTCCACAATCCCTTCCCAACGTTTTAACTAAAAATACGATAGTTGACAGATGAATAAAATATTAAAACGATATAATAATAAATTTAAAAAAGTGCAATATTAGCAACATTTGAAAAACTAGATATTTCTTTCCCGAGTTATAAAAAACATACTTGCAACGGTGAACGAAATGCAGATGCGATTTTTTTGCATTGCTAACAAAATAGTAACTCACCCTCAGCTCTACTCCTACCACTAAAAGCAAAAGGAGTGCTCAACAAAACGTGCGCGTAGTGAAGCTAATTAAATGAATCATTGTGGAGAAATTCCATTTAATTTTGACATCATCGGATATAGTGAACCAAACAAGTTAGTCCCCAGAAATTGTACTCAACAAAACGTGCGCATAGTGAAGCTAATTAAATGAATAATTGTGGAGAAATTCCATTTAATTTTGACATCGTCGGATATAGTGAACCAAACAAGTTAGTCCCCAGAAATTGTACTCAACAAAACGTGCGCATAGTGAAGCTAATTAAACGAATAATTGTGGAGAAATTCCATTTAATTTTGACATCGTCGGATATAGTGAACCAAACAAGTTAGTCCCCAGAAATTGTACTCAACAAAACGTGCGCATAGTGAAGCTAATTAAATGAATCATTGTGGAGAAATTCCATTTAATTTTGACATCATCGGATATAGTGACCCAAACAAGTTAGTCCCCAGAAATTGTACTCAACAAAACGTGCGCATAGTGAAGCTAATTAAATGAATCATTGTGGAGAAATTCTATTATTAAAAGGAAAATTATTTGACAATTGACAATTGAATTTCAAAATTATTTGACATCATCGGATATAGTGAACCAAACAAGTTAGTCCCCAGAAAGTGTACTCAACAAAACGTGCGCATAGTGAAGCTAATTAAATGAATCATTGTGGAGAAATTCCATTTAATTTTGACATCATCGGATATAGTGAACCAAACAAGTTAGTCCCCAGAAGTCCACCATAGCCGGAGTCGGCTGTATGAGGAACAAATCCTGTCGCAATCACGTTGTGAAATTACCCATGCATTAGACGAGGGGCGCGCCGCGTTGCTGCTCTCTGGAGCCAAGGCCGGTTGCTGCCGGCTCTCAGCGGCGACCTGGGGCGCAACGGGAGCGCTTTCAGAAATTTAAAGGACAAATTCACATTAGGTATGAGAAATTCATCGGTCAATCCACGCCGCCGTTGCTTGTTCCATATTGCGGCAATGTGTCCTGCGCAAACGACAGCATGGAAGCCTACGAGCTCAGATACCAAACTAGCAGTTCTCTTTGCTTTCGGTTGGTTATTCTAGCCTGCAGGGGGCGTTAGATATCATTAGGTAAACAACCAGTTGTGTCGAGAAAGGTATTTCAATGGATAACTACAGAAAAAAAAGGTTTCAGGTGGGAGAGTTGAATTGTCTGAATATATTTATCTAAAAATATTTTAGGCTATCCTAAGTGGACATGGTTGGATGAGCATTCGCTGAGTTATCCTGTAGCGATTTCCAATGATGATTGATTATTTCTTGCTTCCGGGCTTGCGGACTTTTCCTCATCCAGGTATCTCCCATCAGCGGGCACACTACCACAGTAGGGACAAGCTGTAGGCTCCCGACTGCTCTCCCGGGACGTGTGGGTTGTGTAGTGCCTGTAAGTGTGTGTACGTAAAGGGTGAGGATAGGGTATGGAAGTGAAAGGAAACTTAGCACGCGTTCCATAGGCCATTTGTCAAGGTACTGCCCCAAATTTCGCCTCGCGTTGAAACCACGGAAAACTAGTGCTGATGATTGTTAGCTATTCATATCGCATTAAGAGACAACCCCAATCTTTTTTAAGTATACAGCGAATGAAAAGTATTTTAATTGAGTCCTTGTGAAAAAATATAGTTTCAAAAACACACGTTTCTTTTAATGTCAACAAAAATATTTACGATTATACGTGAATATACGTATGTACTCGTAAATAATGAACTCGCCATTGCGAGTGTCGCATATTTTGCAGCAGATCTTGAATAATTAACGAAGGAACAAGCGAGGCGAGGTTGTGTTTTTAACATGGCCTGCCAGCATTTCGTCCGTGTGTAACTTTGTTACAGTTACAACCAAAAGCGTAGTTCGATTTGGCATGAATGTTTCATAAATCCATTAAAAACAACGTAATGTACGAGTAAGATTTTTATTTATTTTGTATTCCTTTTCAAGATAGTTGTCAATTTAGTTGTTCATTTTCATATGAAGTTCATTTTTTTACTCATTCTAGTCCCACTGAATTCGATCGTTTCGTTCGTTCAAGATTTGACGACAACGATGAAGAGCAGGTGTAACATTTTTACCGCCAGATCTACTTAGCTAACGTACTATTAAGTAACTAACACACCATATCCATAGGTTGGAGAGCTTTATGATAGTCTAAGTTATTTCAACAAGCATTACAACCGCTGGCCCACCAAGTAATGTATGTTAAAAGGTCTGTTTCTTTTTGGTCTTTTCTCTGACACTCTTTATATATTTTTCCCACTTTCATTCTTTGTTTGCTCTTCGTGCCTCTTTCTCTGTATTTTTGTCTGACATTCTGTCTGTTTCTTTCTCTATTTGTGTCCTCTTTCTCTCTCACTTCTCTCTTCTCGGACTGTCTCAATTTTTCTGTCAGAGTGAAAACCGTGTATAGTAAGCAACCTTCCGAGCGCAGGCAGAGCTCTGAGTTGCAGTCGGCTGCATGTCGCAAGTATTCAGTCAACCTCTCCTCTCCCCGATCTCCCCTTCTCCTAACCCTGCTTTCCCCTACCCCTTCCTAACCTTGTCATCGCCACCTATGCCCATATTTGTTTCTCCATTTCAATCTTCCTTTGCTCTGTGTATCCATTTCTCAGTATCTTTTTCTGTCTCACATTCTCTTTCACTATTTCTTTCTCTATCTTTGGCCCGCTTTTTTCCTTTTCTTTCTTCCTTTCTCCCTCTCTTTCTCCGACTGTCTCAATTGCTTTCTCGAAGCGAACGCCGTGTAGTAGACCACCTACCGTGAGCAGGTAGGGCTCTTGAGTTTCCGTCGGCTGCATGTCGCAGGTGTTCACCGCAACTCCCTTTCCCCATCACCTCTTCTAACCCTTCTTTCTCCCACTGCTCCCTTTCTCTGTCATCGCCGCCTACGCCTCTAATTTTTTCTCCATTTCACACTTTGCTCTATGTATATCTTTCTCTATATATCTTTGTGTCGCACATTCTCTGTCACTCTATTTATTTCTCTACCTTCGCCCCCTCCTTCTTCCCTTTCTCCTTTTTCTTCTCTGACTTTCAATTTCCCTCTCGAAACGAACGCCTTGTTGTAGGCAACCTGCCGTGCGAGGGCAGAGCTCCGAGTGTGAGTTGCAGTCTGCTGCATGCCGCAGGTGTTCATCCGAACTCCCTCCCCCCTCCTCTTTTCCTTCTCCACCCACTACTTCCCCCACCCCTTCCCCTTCCTTTCACCGCCGCCGCCGTGTCGCTGGGTGGCAGTTTGTCGCGGTGGATGCTGCTGAGCTGGCGCTAGAGTAGCGTCTCCGACTCCCCCGCTCCCCCGCTTCCCGCAAAGGTGAAGCTGTGCCGACATTTCGCCTTTCCTCCGGCAGCCGCGCTGGCGTCGCTATGTCCCGTGGCGTGAAGCTGGCTTCACGTGCACCGGCGACGGTTTCTCATGGGTTGAAGTCGTAAAGAAAAAGACTGAACTCGGTGTTGAAGGCATGGTGCACTGGAGTTGTGCGTACGAAAATGGTGGGATGTACGGGGTATGCACGAAAACCTCGGCAGCTAATCGGC
>JAHLJT010005437.1:66950908-66971161 GCA_031308135.1 Acheta domesticus
TCATTCCTTCTCCCCCCTCTTTCTCTCATTCCTTCTCCCCCCTCTTTCTCTCATTCCTTCTCCCCCCTCTTCATTCCTTCTCCCCCCTCTTTCTCACATTTCCTCTCCCCCTCTCACTTCCTCTCCCCTCTCGTCCACCCCTCCCTCCTTCTTTCCTTTCCCATCTCTCACTCTCTTTACCTCTCCCCTCTCACTCTCTTTACCTCTCCCCTCTCTCACTCTCTTTACCTCTCCCCTCTCTCACTCTCTTTACCTCTCCCATCTCTCACTCTCTTTACCTCTCCCATCTCTCACTCTCTTTACCTCTCCCATCTCTCACTCTCTTTACCTCTCCCATCTCTCACTCTCTTTACCTCTCCCATCTCTCACTCTCTTTACCTCTCCCATCTCTCACTCTCTTTACCTCTCCCAAATCTCTCCTCTCTTTACCTCTCCCATCTCTCACTCTCTTTACCTCTCCCATCTCTCACTCTCTTTACCTCTCCCATCTCTCACTCTCTTTACCTCTCCCAATCTCTTCACTATCTTTTCTTCAATCTCTCTCTCTCTTCTCTCTCTCTTGTGTGTGTGTGTGTGAAATTTGGTTGTTACTAACATGACTATATTGACATTGAAAACTACCTTCAGTGACTCGCGAAATTGATCGTGCACATGATATGTTTACAGGGAAAAAATTACAATTTACAGCGAGGGCAATGAGAAGGTAAGAAGGGCGAAGTTGCTAAATTGGATCTCGATACAGTCGAAAAAGTTTTTCTTGAATAAAAACGCACCAGTGTCTTCAACCGCTTTAAGGAAGCAAAATAATTCAGAGGTCATCTGAAGCATTTTTAATCGTATAAATTTCTAAACCACCTTGATACATGTAAATGAAAATTTGCAAAATAATAATTATAATAATACATCAAGAGTGAGATTGCACTGAAAATACTCAAAAGACTTCATTTAAACTGTTGCATAATTTGTTTACTCAGAATTAAAGTGTTTACTTTACGATATACAAAAGCTTCCTTTTCCGCATGATTTCTGTTGCATTCATGTAGTTTACTGATGTAGTAACCTGAAATTATTTCAAAGCTTTTGTTATAAAGAAAATCGTAAACTATATGAAAACGTTGTTTGCTGAAGAGGATTCTCTCAGGTTTCATTGTTTCGATTAATTCCAATTTCGTCCACACAATACGTTGTCTTTCGATTTTGATATCGCCTAGTTGTGGATTAGGCCTCTACGGAAGCGATTTGTCTCGAAACTCAAGAACTTAACGTGGGCTGTCTAATTTGACTTTAATATCTTAAATAAACATCCTTGGAAGTAAGTTAACGCTCCAAAATCGGGTCAGGACAAAATTCAAACTCCATTAAAGTTTCGGCTCACCATGCGAGAGATAAGATGCAATTAATAACGTTAAACATTTAGATAGAGCAAAAAAATCGTTCTATGAATTAAATTTCATTTTTTTGTAATTTTATATCTTCCTTTTCGGATACGTATTTCTTTAGGTGTCATGCGGTATTATCGCTAATTCTTTCTCTTTTTTTCCTTCCTTTTTTTTTCGTAGCGACATTTTTGTTCCGATTCTGCTCTAAAATTATGGGTACTTAATCCCCACAGATACGGCCGTTCCTGACTGTGGGGGAATGGGGAGCGGGTGGAAGGAAGGAAAAAAAGATGAGCAGTAGGATGGGGTGGAGAGAACATCAAAGCGATAAGGCTTTTTGTAGAGCTGGCAGCGATGGCGTAAAGGATAGAATGGAAAAGAGAAAAGAGAGGAAGGTTTGTCGACTTAAACAAGTTAAAGAATCAGTAAAGGAGCATGGGTAATGTGTGGTTCGTACTAGTAGAAGGCAGCATTTTCATACCAGTGTAAAAATGAATTCAGTTTAAATGCATTACATCGGTAAATATTTAGTAACGAGGACCAATGGTCCAGAAAATTCGACCAAGTTTCTGGTCGGTTAATGTTTTGAAATAACGTATTCATTAGATACTTGAAAGTTGCATAACAATTGAGATCCTTTGCAACTAAACTAATGTAAGTAAAACAGTTTTCTTAAACCTATAATGATTTATCCATTTTCCGTGAACATTTTAAAACCGTCTATGTTTTTTATCTTTCATGTATTTGGTAATTTCATGTCATGGTAATTTTTTAGGTTAAGTTTAAAATTAATAAGTAGTAATCTATATTATTTAGAACTGGACAAAATTAGGAATTGTTGCATATTTTCAGTATTGTCTACGAAATTTAAACGTAAGAAACGATTTCCACAATATATCGGCAGAAATCAAAGTTTATACACACGAGTTTCACTTGAGCACAGATGCACGTTCAAATATTTTGTTTAAACATTCTCGTTTCCATTTGCGAAGCGCTTATATAAACAAAAGTACACTCGACAGTAAAAACCATTTTATTCATTCGTTAAAAAAAAGGCCTTCGTTCTTCATTCTCGTCTAAACTTATTCATTCGTGAAAGCAATCTAATACCTCCCTCTTGTAGCACAATTAGTTTTCAAACACACTCTCTGTACTGAGAGTGTTTTCAGTTCAGTTTGACGTGTAATATTACAACCCAAACTCCCAGTATTTCCCAGTTTCCTCATAAGAAAAATTTTTGTTCAAGTTGTTTATTGTGTTTATTGCAAATTGCGTGCTTATTGTAACTTCAGCAAACTTCCATATTCTAAATTGACCGTACAATCAAGTTCTGAAATTTCCGAATGCGATGTTGCGAAACTCTAATTGCATTTCCTTGTGCCGTACGTTACATTCTTATCCTTATTTTGGAACATACTATTGGAAACACGTGTCCTGTTTCATTTGGTGGGTATCATCTGAAAATATTTTTTCGTAAAGTTTTACGGCTATAATGTAACTAATCAGAGGCGTCTTTTAAGGATTTTTTTAATGCTCCGCCTTGTTCCCCGCTAGACGATGCCACGATCTTGTGATGGGGTCAAACAGTAGAGCTCAAAGAAACCGCATCATTTAAAGAAAATGGTCCTTCTGTATTTTCCTAATCCAATATGCTCTCAAAAATGGTAATCATATATTTTATGTAGATTTTATGATGTTTCTGGTTCCATTACCTTCATAACTCACTCGATTGTCGCAAATCAACTGGTGTATTTTCAGGATTATATTGCAGATTACAACTATGCTGTTTTTTTAGCACTCAAAGAGATGTCCCTGCTGGCGGGAAATCGGAATGTCAAGCACGTTTGCCCAAATTCCCAGTGAGGTAGGCCACAGAGAGGAAACAGAACCTGGGCTACGTGCCCCCTGTTGCACTCCCCTGTTTGTCAAGATCCTTTTAAACACCATAGTTTTCGTGAAGATTGGACGTACAGGAAGCATACAATCCAGACTGCACGATTTCTGCGCGAAAACATTTGACCAAGTTCCATTCTTTTTCATCCTTTTCAAATTTGTGGAGAGGTTTGGTGCGATTCGTGAGATTTTGTGTATTGGCTTGGAGGATTTGAGTTCTTAGATTTTCTGCCTTGTGCAAATGCGAGGGTACTGAAAATCATTTCTACAGCCAAGAGCTTCAATTCGGATCGTTTTTCCTGCACACTGGTAAAAGCCACCGCAGTCACAACTATGCTTATAGCAATAACGATAATGGCCTTTGTATTTTTTCTCCCCATATTTCATTAATACATAAAGGATTAGTAAAGTATCTCAGAACGCACGTACAGAAATGTCGCGAATGGATGTACTCGGCGCAATTTGGGAATTCATTCGTGCCGGCAAAGTGCCTGTCGGAATACACTGGCAACTTGTAAAGAAAACTTGTCGAAAACCTCAGAACGCACGTACACAAATGTCACAAATAAACGTAATCGGCCCAATTCGGGAATTCATTTGTGCCGGCAGAACCCCTGGCGGCGTATAGTGGCAACTCATACAGAAAACATGCAGACCGTGTACACATTTCTGGCTTTTATACTTCCAGTTTGGGATCTTGAAGTTTCTGTAGGAGAATCTGCACGAAAACTGTGCGGTGTAAAAGGGCCTTCACGGTGGTGCTTGTCGCTCCTGTGCAGGGATTTGTCTCGAGCGCACTAAGCGGCTCAGGTACCCGGAAAATGAGAAGTCTTGAGCTGGCGAGACGGTTTCAAATGTGCAGAGTTAGGTCTGTGTTATACGGATGTTTGGCTGACGTATTGATTATTTGACTTCGTGGGTGAAGTTTTACTTTATCTACGTTATTTTGCTAACACTGAAGCATATTTTTAAAACAAAAATACATATCTAGGTTTCTATTCAAAACAATATACAGCACACGTAATTTACATCGAATTACACTCACCCTTCCTCTGAAAGATAACACGTGGTGCACTGTGGCATTGCTCACCTGAAACAAGAAAATAATGCATTTCAAACTTTCGAATTAAATAATTATATTGAAACATGCTACTCCCATTTTCGAGAGCGAATTCACGCGATGCTCATTTTCGTCAGATGCCCGTTTCGCTTCATGCCCGCTGCTGGAGCCGAAAATCCTTCACTGTAGGTTTCTCGATTTCTAGGACATCCCGGTCAAAGTCTCTGAAAAGACAGAGGAAATGCTGTCCCTGAGATATACTCAGCCGGTTACCCTTTAGATATATGGTTCAATAAAAGGGCAGGAAGAAACATGAAAACGGTTCGGGAAGAAAGTATAGGATGAAGAAAAAACACGAAGAAAAATCAGGAAGAAGAAAAGAAAAAAGAAAGCAGGAATAGGATGAAGAATATAAAGAATAAATGGGAAAAGACTAGAGGAAACGACGAAACAAGAAGAAGGGAAGAAGAAAGAACGAAGAGACAGGACAAAGAAACCTTTTTGAAAAATTAAGTAAAAAGAGGATTCGAACGAAAGTACGTGATGAAGAAATAGCAAGAAGAAACCCGAAGAAAAATCAAGAAGGAAAAAAAGAAATACAATGAAGAAAATACAGAATAAACGGGAAAAGAAAAAAGAGACGGAGAAAAAGTAGAAGGGAAGAAGCAAGAACGAAGAACCTGGACAAAGAAACTTTCTGAGAAATAAGTAACAAGAGGTAGGCGATGAAGTACGTAATGTAGAAACAGCATGAAGAAAATAAAACGGAAATAAACGGAAAAAGAAAAAGGAGACGACGAAAACGAAGAAGGGAAGAAAAAAATAACGAATAAACCGTTCAGAAAAATAAAACAAGGGGGTTCGGGAAGAAAGTACGTGATGAAGAAACAGCAAGAAACTAACCCGAAGAAAAATCAAGAAGAAAAGAACGCAGAAACACAATGAAGAAAATAAAGAATACACGGAAACAGAAAAAGGAGACGACGAAAACGATGAAAACTATGAAGGGAAGAGAAAGAACGAAGAAACGCTTTTCCGAGAAACGCGTAACAAGCCACAAGAAACGGGCAGCAGTCGGCGGCGCCGAGAAACAAAAAAAAAAAAAAGTCACGTAAGCAGGCAGTGCGTGCGAGAAACAAGGCCGAGCGGCGGTGGCAGCGCAGACAGTAAAAGCGCGATGCGTTATTAATGAGGCGAAGCACCTAAAGCTGCAAAGTGCTCGCCTCGCTAGGACCGCGCATTCACTCCCCGCGCGATCGATTCCCGGCGCCCCGTGACAAGTGAAACGCGAAACCCGCGCGCGAACAGACGGCCCCTGGCGCACTACAACAGCACTGGGGCCAAAACTATCGCAAGATGAAGCGCGTCATGACTAAGAATTGAGGTTTTGCGCCACACCTGGACGAGCTAGTCAAATATACGACGCGGCTGGCGATTAATAAATATATGTACATAATATTATTAAAAAAAGCTTAAAAATAAAGAAAACATCCAATTACCTGTAGCTGTAAATTTAATTTATTTTCTTTGATGAGAATTAAAAATATAATAATAATAATAATAATAATAATAATAATAATAATAATAATAATAATAATAATGTGGAAGATGCATGAAATCTAATAGTAAAGTTTAACAAAAATTGAAAGTCAATAAATCAAGAATCCAGTTTTTATTTTTATTTATTTACAAAACTCACACGCGGACTTACAATCTCTAAAAAGTCTAGGCACACTGTTTTGATATAAAATGGTGTACTTTTCATGTTGCCTTAAACAACGGTCGATTCCTACCCCGTGACAAGTGAAACGCGAAACCTGGGCGACAATAGACGCCCTCTGGCATACCGATCTCTCTACAGCACTGGGTAGGGTGTTGGGCCAAACCATCGTGAGTGGGGGTGATGCAAGATGAAGCGCGACATGACTGTAAGAATTGAAGTTTTGCGCCTTATTTTGGAGCGGACGTCAAATTTACGAAGCATTTGGCGATTAATTAGTCCATATTGCTGATATTTGTGCATAGATTTTTTTTTTCGGAGCGAGGCACAGTCTCAGCCACAAGCTCTAAGATCCGGACAGGCCTCTCGGATTTGTGGTAGTGTAGTGCATGTTTCGTGTGTGTGAGTGTGTGTCTGAGGGGAGAGGATAACACAAGGAAGGTGAAGGAAAGGCAACGCGATGTTTGAGGCTCGTTTGGTTAAGAGTACTGCTCCGGCATCTGCCTGGTAGACCACGGATCATAGGAGAAACCACGGAAAACTACCGATCAGAGCTACCAGCCGCTAGAATTCTACTCCAGACCGCGGCTGGATTCGATCTAGCTATGTCGAAAAGCCCGCCTGCGGCTTGTCGATGTCGCATCCTTAGTAGTGATGGGACATCGACAACAAAACATCGAGGTTGCACGTTGCATGCATGATGTTTTAAACATCGATGTTTTAAAGCTGGTTTAGTAATCTCTAATATTAAATTCGTGGGCAACATTTCATTAATTTATAATTAAAATTTAACTGAAAAAGTTTAAAACGCCTTCATGCGTAAAATACAAGAAAAGACAGAGTAAATATCAGGATATAAGCAGCAGTTCGGGCGAGGAATAGTCTGCTCGATGAAGGTAGTACAAATCACGTTGTTTGCTTCAAACATATCAACTGATGTAACATCAGTTGTTATTTCATATTTTAACTTTGACAAAATTGTGATTATGGCAATTTTTCGGTCCACAACCAAAAATCGAAAACTAAATAGTAAATGAAATAAAAGCATCGAGCCAAAACATCAATGTTGAAAAAACATCGGCTTCAAACCATCGATGATTGAAACCATCGCTGATTCAAACCATCGATGATTGAAACCATCGCTGATTCAACCATCGCTGATTCAAACCATCGCTGATTCAAACATCGCTGATTCAAACCATCGCTGTTCAAACCATCGCTGATTCAAACCATCGCTGATTCAAACCATCGCTGATTCAAACCATCGCTGATTCAAACATCGCTGATTCAAACCATCGCTGATTCAAACCATCGCTGATTCAAACCATCGCTGATTCAAACCCATCGCTGATTCAAACCATCGCTGATTCAAACCATCGCTGATTCAAACCATCGCTGATTCAAACCATCGATGATTGAAACCATCGATGATTGAAACCATCGATGATTGAAACCATCGATGATTGAAACCATCGATGATTGAAACCATCGATGATTGAAACCATCGATGAGTGAAACCATCGATGATTCAAAACTATCGATGATTCAAAACATCGATGATTCTAAACATGGATTATTCAAAACATGGATTATTCAAAAACATGGATTATTCAAACATCGACGATTCAAAACATGGATTATTCAAAACATCGACGATTCAAAACATGGATTATTCAAAACATCGACGATTCAAACATGGATTATTCAAAACATCGACGATTCAAAACATGGATTATTCAAACATCGACGATTCAAAACTCGACGATTCAAGACATCGTGATTCAAACATCGATGATTCAAACATTGATGATTCAAACATCGGTGATTCAAAACATCGATGATTCAAACATCGGTGATTCAAACATCGGTGATTGAAAACATCGATGATTTAAAGGAAAATCTATGTTTCGAACACATCGTCATCGATGACGCATGCCTAGAGGAGATGGTGGAAGAGGCGGAAGCGCCAGTCGCATTCCGCCATTGGGGGCGTCGCGCAGCGCGTTTCGTGACGCGCGGGAGCGCGAGTGGGAGGGGGAGGGGGAGGGGGCGGGGGGCGGAGCGGTGTGCGTGGGCGTGCAAGTGGCCGCCATTAGCGTCTGGTGGTGGCGCAGCTCCACGCAGGAGCACTCGAGCTGTGGGCGGAGACGGCGCAGGCGGCTCGGCACGAACCTGCCATCTCGCCACCACCCCCCGCCCCTCCCCACTCCGCTCCACTCCCCGGCCCCTCCCACCACTGCCGGCGAGGCGCCCATCTTGATGCAGCAGCTGCGGATCTCGTGCGGGAACGCATCCGTCAAGCAGAGGGTTCATCGAGGAGACGGAGGCCTTAAACGTCGGCGACGAGAGAGAGAAGCCTGCGAAATTTGGGCAGGCACTGCAACGTCGCTACTTCGAATGCAGGTGAGAAGGTCGAGCCTTAAAATAGTTCAACTTGAATCTATTTTTTTTTTTTGCGACTAAGGGCCGAAGTTGTGCTTAAAGGCCGAGAGCAGGGGGATGGAATCGTTTTCGAAGGTTTTCGTCCAGAAACGCATCCACGAATCCTATGATCCATCCATCAATCCAAAGAGCGAATCCTCGCAATAATTTCGGTACGCACTGCAACATCCGTTTCCTGCAAACGAAAGAGAAAAAGAAATAGGGCGAGTTACAAAGTATTTCTGCCAATCGGGATCGTCCGAAGTTATGCTTAAAGGCTGAGTGCAGGGGGTGGAATAATTTCGAAGGTTTTCGTCCAGAAACGCATCCATCAAAGGAGAGGGTGAATCGGAGGAGACGAGTCCTTAAATGTCGGCAACGAGAGAGAATCCTGCGATATTTGGGCAGGCACCGCAACGTTGCTATCTCGATTAGAACAGGAAAAGGTGCGGTATAGGGCGAGCCGTGAAATATTTCAACTTAAATCGACTTAATTCGTCTATCAGCCGAAGTTGTGTTTAAAGGCAGAGTGATAGAGGATGGAATCATTTCGAAGATTTTCGGGTGGTAACGCATCTATTAAAACTAGAAAGTAGATCAGAGGAGACGAGGCCTTAAAAGCCGTTCGTACCAACTGCGAATTCTGAGAATCAATTGTGTGCGCGCACTGAAACATCATTACCACCAATCGAAAGATGAAAATATGCAGGTCAAACTAGTAAAGTATTTCTACTTAACGGCATCAGCCGAAGTAGTTGAGCTTAAGGGCTGAGAGCAGGGGGATGAAATCATTTCGAAGCTTTTCATGCAGTAACGCATTTGTAAGGAGAGGGCAGATCGGAGGAGACGAGACTTTAAACATCGGTACGAGAGCGAAAATTCTTCGAATTATTTTGTATTCTATACTGCGATTTTCTAACTTTGCCCCACAAGGCCCATCATAACGATTGAATATGTGACGGTATTTCGTATCTTTCTCACTCGTGTCGCTAGATATCGCATGATCGCGATCGTATGATGCAGTGCTTGCAATCATGCGACTTCTAGCGGAACAATCGAGAAAGCAACGAAATGCCGTGTGATATTCCATCGAGGCCATAGGGGCTATGAGGGGCAGAGTTAAAAAAAATCGCACTATAACTGCAACATCGCTACCTTGATTCCAGAAGAGGAAAAGAAATACGGCGAGCTATAAACTAGTTCTACTTATCGGAACCGGTCAAAGTTGTGCTTAAAGGTGGAGTGCAGGGGGATGAAATAATTTCGAAGGTTTTCATTCAGCAATGTATCTATTAAGGGGACGGTGGACCACAGGGGACGAGTCCTTAAACGTTGGCTAAGAGAACGAATGCTTCGAATCAGATGTGTTCGTTGTAGAACATCGTTACCTCAATTAAAGAAAATAAGAACAAAGTCGAGTTAGTAAACATTTCGACTTATCGGGTAAGCCAGGGGCGAAGAGTCCTTATAAGTCGTCCCCGAGAGCAAATGGTTCGAACCATTCGTATATATACGTGTAGAGGTTCCGCATAACTGTCCTTATGCGCAGGATGCGAGTGGAAGAATTTCATGCGGTAACAGAAAGGACAGATCGGAGAAGGATCCTAAATGTTCACTCGCAGACGGAGTCTTTCGAATCCATCGTGAATACACTAGAACATCGCAGAGGTGCCCCATGTTATGTTGACAAGAGCACTGGCTCCCTTTTAAATCAGAGCACTTAGGACTTCACATAAAAGTATTAGTCATCAGAGTTCTATAGTAAACATTACTGGAGCAAATAATGATGTATCCGCTAATGGACTTTTTTGACACAGCGCCCGTGTTCCTCGTCATCGTCATGCACTACCATCTTTGCCTTCGACTTGCAGCTACATCGTCCCCTTCCATCGCCGCCTTCCTCCACCATCGTCGCCTTCCTCCACCATCGTCGCCTTCCTCCACCATCGTCGCCTTCCTCCACCATCGTCGCCTTCCTCCACCATCGTCGCCTTCCTCCACCATCGTCGCCTTCCTCCACCATCGTCGTCTTCCACCACCATCGTCGCCTCTCCTCCACCATCGTCG
The DNA here is from genome assembly GCA_031308135.1 of Acheta domesticus. Taxonomy (NCBI): domain Eukaryota; kingdom Metazoa; phylum Arthropoda; class Insecta; order Orthoptera; family Gryllidae; genus Acheta; species Acheta domesticus. The sequence continues at coordinate 66,961,449 of JAHLJT010005437.1, forward strand.
TCTTCCACCACCATCGTCGTCGTCCTCCAGCATCGTCGTCTTCCTCCAGCATCGTCGCCTTCCTCCAGCATCGTCGCCTTCCTCCAGCATCGTCGCCTTCCTCCAGCATCGTCGCCTTCCTCCAGCATCGTCGCCTTCCTCCAGAATCGTCGCCTTCCACCACCATCGTCCGCCTTCCACTACCATCGTCGCCTTCCACCACTATCGTCGCCTTTCACCACCATCGTCGTCTTCCTCCACCATCACCATCGTCGCCTTCCTCCACCATCGTCGCCTTCCACTACCATCGTCGTCTTCCACCACCATCGTCGCCTTTCACCATCATCGTCGCCTTCCACCACCGTCGTCGCCTTTCACCACCATCGTCGCCTTCCGCCACCATCGTCGCCTTCCACCACCATCGCCGTCTTCCACCACCATCGTCGCCTTCCTCCCCCATCGTCGCCTTCCACCACCATCGTCGCCTTCCACCACCATCGTCGCCTTCCACCACCATCGTCGCCTTCCACCACCATCGTCGCCTTCCACCACATCGTCGCCTTCCACCACCATCGTCACCTTCCATCATCCTCGTCTTCCCTCGTCGCCTGCGAACCTCATCATGTCTTCAATATTCACCATCAGCTTGTCTTCCCGCACAGCACTCGCAGTATCGTCATCTCACTTGCCCAGCGTCCTCGTCTTCTTCATCCGCCTACATCCCTACTCAGTGGGCTCTTCCTATTGCAACATCTTCCTCACCGTCCTCGTCTCCCGCCGTCAAACCGTCCTTGTCGACGACGTCCTCGTTCCCCCGCGTCCCCGACGTCGTCGCCGTCGCCCCCGCCTCCCGCGCAGGCGTTTGGAACCGGCGCGGGCGGCGGGAGATAACGCCCAAGTTCCTTGTGCGAGCGAGCGCGCACCGGCGCCCCGCCCGCCCACCCCACGGAGCAGCAGGAGCACGGGAGAGCGCGCGTCACGGGGATTCAAGGGGAGCCGGCACGCGCGGCGCGCTCTACGCACTATGCCGCGCTGCCCATTTTATGCAACTTCCCACAATTTTATCGGTTTTGCAGAGCAATTTGCAATTCTTTTCTGATCAGTAGAGCCCGGAGATCTATGCAGTAAAATGCCAAAAATATGTCTAAAATATGGGCTAAAAATATGTCTAAAGTAAGCCTAAAATAGTCTAAAGTAAGCCTAAAATATATCTAAAGTACGCCTAAAATATATCTAAAGAATGCTTAAAATATGTCTAAAGTATGCATAAAGTATGTCTAAAGTATGCCTAAAATATGTCTAAAATGTGCCTAAAATGTGTCTAAGGATGCCTAAAATATGTCTAAAGTATCTCTAAAATATGCCAAAAATACGAGTATGTCTAAAATAAGCCTAAAATATGTAAATTCACAAAGAAATAAGGGTTTATTACTAAAATGCTACGCAAAATTCTTGTAGAACATTTTGAATTGTGATACGTTATTGCAGCTTTGAAACCTGAACAAAAGAATGATGGGTAGAAAAAATACATTAGACTCCGGTTGTAGTTAACTCGGATATAGTGAACCCTGAGTTATAGTGTACTTACGTCACTGGTCCAGTTTCTCTTACATTTCACATAAAGAGTAAGAAGATTAGGTTACAGTGAACCTGAACCTCGTTTATAGTGAACCTCGGGTTATTGGATATACAATGATCTGGAAATTAAATCCTTCCTGGAAAGAACATATCGTCTCCGTGCTACAAATTCCAACATTAGGCAGCTTGAAAAAAAATATCGCTGGCCAAGGGTCATAATCGAAGAAGTCTCCCCTGAGGTGAAGGTAGGGAACGCGGAATGGGGACCTTACTAATGACCCCTTGCCACTCAATTTCACTGCGGAAACAAGGCCGTGTCCTGCGTGGGCTACAACTGCCGGCGGCGACACAGAACTGCTTTAAGACACAGTGGACAATGTTCATTCAAGAATGGAGCACCAACTCTGGAGAAGGACCTAGAGAAATTACTAATGAAAAATGTACGAAGCAAACAAATGAAAATAAATTATTTTTAAGGACAAATAAAGACTTGGAAATTTTCAGTCCATGGTGTTAACATATTTTGCTTTATCTGTAGATTAATAAAATCAATCATTGTGGAGAAATTTTAGTTAATTTTCACGTCATCTGATATAGTGAAACAAAAATGTTCGTCTCTAGAAGTTCATTGATTTCGCCGTGGCAAAGTACAAATTAACAATATTTTTTACACCAAATAACAACTGAGCAAAAAATAACACTGAACTAATGTTTAGAAGTAATAATATCTAGTTTCATAACCCTCTCAAAAATTTCCTTGATAGTACTAACGATTCTTCTACAGATTCCTTGATTTTCCCTGACTTTTCCAGAACCAATGTAATTCCTTGATTTTTATTCGGTTTTTCATGTTTTCCAAAAAGTGGCCACCCTGCATGCTCTGCAGTTTGATCGACGAGCAGGGCTGAAATAGTGTTAGTAAATAAAAACCAAGTGAACACAGTTCTTTCATTTAATCTAGTTTTTTGTTTAAATTATGTTGTTGAAATCTGTCTTTTAGTTAAAACATTTTTGTTAGAATAAGTATTGTTTTTTTATTAAAATGGCAACCGTTTTCTGGTGAAACCAGGTTCTAGTTTCTAGTTAAATATAATAATATAAAAATAAAATAAATTTAAACAATAATTATAATAATATTAATAATGGCTTAGATACGGTATAAATCAAAGGTGAATACTACAAAATGTTAATTTAAAGATAATTCAAATGAATTAGAACTACTAATTAAAATAATTAGTTCCCAGGGAACTTTAATAAATCTAAGTATTAACTACATGTCAACACATACATTGGAATTTAAAAAAAATAAAAATCTTCAATATAACACACGACTTAAACAAAATAGCTTTTACAGAACAAAAGATTCAAAGTCAAAACTTCAAATGCATTAATAACCTGAAAGTAAAAAGATAGTGGTATTTAGCTTTCACAAAATATTACTACATCCATTATAGATTCGGAGTCTCAAGTAGTTTAATAACTGGGAAATGTATTTTTTTTAAAAAACAGCACGTGAATGTGCACCAAAATCTAAGAAATGCACTGTTCTGAAATTTTCAGACGAGTTTCAATTTCCCTGTTCGTTACATAATGATTTCACCCAACGGTCAGACTGAGAAAAAAAAGTAAGAAGGCTATGTCGACATCCGAAGGGAAATTATGTTTTACTGAAAGACATTTTAGAGTTATACTCGGAGGCGAGGCTTTTGGACATTGAGATAATGGTTTATAGAAGGTTTGTATTCTCTTTCCTTAATGCAATTGCTATTATAATGAATGTATTTGTTACTTTACATTTTTTTGTTCATATTTTAATTGTTTAATATAATTATTAAATAGTTAATTCGGTGCACTTATTCCTGAGCTGAACAAAATTGTATTAAAATATTCAATTATTTCTGGCTGATTCATTGTGAAATTACGGGATTTAAATAAATTGCAAGCAAAACAGTTTGTAAAGTAGCGTACTTCGTTTTTATAAAATTATTGAAACATGTTTAGTATACCTGCAATGTCTCTAACGTTGATCCAACTGAATTCTGGAAGTTGGGAACAAACAAATTGCAATGAAAAGTGAAACTAATTCAAGCTCATTTTCTTCAACGAGATGTCACAACTGCAATTATAAGAATTTGGAACTATCGGTAACCTTCCTCATTTATCCCGTGAATAATGTTTCAAAGAACAACCAGTGATATTAATCTCAGGGCAATGGAAAAATATTTTATAGTTTCTTCCTTTTTTAAAGTTTTATTTTAGAGTTTCGTCTCAACCGACCACCAAACTCGGCGTGAAAACATGTAAAACATATCCAGTCATTCTTATTTTGCTATAAATTCTTAAAATGGCTGCAGAACGCGGTGCAACACTTATGATTGCACAAAGTACATTCTGGAATCGCACCGAAAGTGTTACAATGACATTCGCCGAAATATAGTAAACCTTCGTTAGTACGAACTCGCTTACCACGAATTTCGCCGTAACACGAACAAAACGTCGGTCCCGGCAAGAGATGGCATTTATAATGCTCGGATAACATAATTTTTTTCTGACACGAACTCCTATTCCTTGGAATTCGTGTTAATGAGGGTTTACTGTAACACCAACATCAGAATATTCATGTATGGCGAGGAAGTGCGACATCGATGTATTATACGTAACTCCCAGCGCACTCCGAAACAGAGATCTTGGCTGCCCGGGTGACGCCGCGAACAAGGCTTTGTAGCCGACGTTTCGACCATCTGGTCTGCACACCAGCCCTGATGAAGACCTCAAGAAAGGGGCGAAACGTCGGCTACACAGCCTTGTACGCGGCGTCACCCGGACAGTCGAGATCTCAACTCTGCCCGTGAAAGACTAAGACTTCAATCTTCACTAAGAAAACAATCTGCGAGCAACACTTTAAAGAAATACATTTTGCGGAGGAGTCCCATTTGACTGAAAACTACTGCGATAAGCAGATACAAACCGAGAAGGAAGTTCAGCGCAATACGTGACTGAAACGTTTTGTGCTTTTTCAAGATGCAACTGCGTGGAAACTATAGGAAATATACCCATAATGGTAGTCACGACTTCGACTTTATTTGATGTGTTATTTGTATACCAGAAACATGAAGAACGTGTACGAACACTCTGTATAGTACGAATTTATATAAATCAAGTCAAAAAGCGACGGAGAACATTAAAACTTATTCTCTGACAGAGACATTTAAAGTTAGGCATGCACATCAAAGGTAAGTGCAGCCTTCACTCACACTCCGCGTTTTCAGGTGTGAAAAAAAATTCATTTACTCTCGTGAGCGAAATTATGCATCCTCAATTTGTTAACAAAACCTAGCAAGAAAGAAAGAAAATATTAAAAATTATTTTTTGGACTTGTCTATACTTCAAATAGTTTGTCGTCAAGGTAATGTGAATACTAATTACATTTCGGTAAACAAAATGTTTATTACCGGTAAAACAAATATTTTATAGTGAAATATTGCGCAGAATCATAGAGACACGGATATTATCGATAACAACAGAAATAGATAGTAATTTGTAGTGGCAGTGAATAGACAAATGAAAATTATAATGTAATTAATACGACACAGAATTAAATGCAATAAACTAGAGTTTTCGGTCAGTATGAATCACTAAATGGTGCAACGTCACTTTATTTTCTGCATTCATGTGCCATTTATCAATTTGCTTAACAGTATCACTTATTTGCTAAAACGCAGAAGTCCCTTAGAATTTCAACTGCCAATCGATAGTGTCCCCGAGAGAAATATGGGATGACAGACGGGGGATTACGTAAAAAATATTACCTGTCAGTTTGGCACGGAATCATAGCTGTCCGTTTTCTTCTACGTTTTGGTTGCCTCTGCTAAATGCAGAAAGCGGATTTAGTTCACTCTCCAACAGCATGTATTGTACTCGAACTTCAGGTACTGGAGATTGCTCATTACATCAAGTAAGAGTTCAACTCTTCAGCATTGATTGGATACTGAAGAGGCATTTTTGAAATTTCTTAGTAACGAAATCGATCCATTTTCTCTTTTCTCTCCTCCTCCTCCTCCTCCTTCTTCTTCTTCTTCTTCTTCTTCTTCTTCATTTCTTTCATGACCTTAGCTTATAATTCAAAAGTATTCCAATTGTTCATCGGTGTTCCGGGCTATTTTGTCGAGTGTCATCTTCCTACTGCTGAAAGCACATCATATGCATCATACACAGCAACACATGACGTAACACGGTAAACCAATCATCACCAATTAGACATTAACTTCTGTGAATAGCGGTCCGCTTCTTGTGGTGTCGGTTTCCTAGTGCTCCATGCTCTTCAATTAATCGACCGTTCTTTACGAATGTTTTGTTTGAATAATTAAGGAGTTTCTGCACCCTCCAACGTGAAGCACTATCGATCTTCTGCTCATGCGCAGTTCCAGTTTCGCATCACTTTAGTGCATCTGCGCATGCGCAGAAGATCGATTGTACTTCCCGTTCGAGGGTGCAAAAACTCTCTATTAATAGGGAGGTTTTGCACGCCTCAGCGGGCAGCAATCGACTACCATCGCGATCTTCTGCGCATGCGCAGAAGAACAAAAGTGAAGCGAAACTTGAACTGCACATGAGCAGAAGATCGATAGTACTTTCGATTGCTTTAACGTGCGAGGGAGCAAAAACTCCCTATGATTCCGGCGTGTCAACTGCTAGGGTCATTAGATCCGAGGTGGGTGGATGAAGAGAATGGTTTTATTGTGAGAGGTAGTTGTGATCTTTCCCAGCTGGATAGCGAGATCCGGCGAGACCTAAACGTCGGTTAGCAAGGGTTTCCCCAACCAGGTATCTCCCACCAGCGAGGCACTGTCCCAACCGGTATATAGCCTAAGCCGCCAACTGATCTCCGGACGTGTCTGGTAATGTGATGCATGTAAGGGGTGAGGATATAACAAGAGGAAGGAAAGATTGCGCGGGGGTCTGCAATCCGTTTGTTAGGGTACTACCCCGGCATTCGCGAGGTATTGAGCGGAGAAACCACGGAAAACTAACGATCTGAGCAGCCGCCCGCTAGAATGCTCCTCCAGACAATGGCTGAATCGATGTAGCTATGTAGCTTGTGTCGAAAATCCTGCCGCCGCCACCACCGTCGGGACTGGAACCCTAGGACCATAGGCACTACACTGATATCAACTGGCACTGATATCAGCCGGTAACAACGGTTTCCATTCCAAGCGTTTCACACACATGAATACCAATGAAGTAGAAACCGCCATCCCCGGCGAAGGATCAGTCTCGGCGCCGACGGAGACGCAGTGCCAGTAAGTTTGGAGGAGGAGGCGGCGGCGGCGGTTGGACGGGGGTGCGGGAAGGGAGGGGTAGATGAACGCTTCCCGCATATCCCCGCGCGAGGGTGGCGAGCGGCGCGGAGGTGAGGTGGGGAGGGTTGGGGAGGGGGGAGGGGTCAAAGGGGGGAGGGGGAAAGGCTCGTTAGCGTGGCGAGCGCGCCGAACGTCAGTGCCGACGCCGCTCGCGAGCATGCTGGGAGGGGAGGGGAGGGTGCGATAATCGCCCTCTAGCGGCGCCCAGAGGAGGGAGAAGGGTGGGAGTGGAGGGAGGGGAGGAGGCCTCGGGTGAGAAGGCATCGCCCTGGGGCCGCTGCCGTCGCTGCTTCCCTTGCCTGCTCCAGGTAGTGTTCTCCGATTGGAAATGGTGACTTATAAAGGGGGCGAATTTTGATGACCTAAAACATCGCCAAAAATGTTCAATAAAATGCTCTAAAAATGCTTTAAAAATGCCCGAAGACCGAAGAAAATGACGTAAAAAATCTTATCAAATCAGTTCGGATGAACAACTCAATCTGTTGAATACTTATTGATGTAATCCAGGATTCTTCCATTCGTTCGAGTGAACTCAGCTGCAAACTTCTGGTTTGGACTGTTCTTTACCACGAAATCTCTATCTTTAGTTTTCCCGAAAGTCGTCCCGAAAGGACAATGGCGCGACGCAATACGTCACAAGAATTATATACTCACAACGGCTGTCAAAACAATTTCTGACGAACAAATCGAATAGACTACTGAGTAATTCTGTGAAGAACATTTGTTGCATCTCGTTCAAATATTATTTGAAGCAAGTAGCGTTAAAAATGACATTCAAATCTATGAAATCAGCAAAAAATGCATTAAAAATTACGTTTAAAAATGGGTCATTTCCTTAAGTCTGTTAAGTTATTAAAACGAATTTCTATACTAAACGGCATTGTTCTAAAGTGAAAAGGAAAACACGATATTACATTAAAATCCGCCCCCTACTTATGATTATACTGCGGTTTTTCTAACTTTGGCCTCTCAAACCCCGTCTTCACGATGGAATATGTAACGAAACTCGCGACGTTCTCAATCGTGCCGCCCGATATCGCACGATCGCGACCGTATCAAGCAGTTCTTGCAATCATGCTTCTTCTAGCGGCATGACGGAGAAAAGACGAGAAATGCCGTGTGATATTCCATCGTGGCCGTAGGAGCTTGAGGGGCAGTTAGAAAAATCGCACTATAGACCTCGGATCTCAGGACAAATGCTTATTTTGTTGATTTAGGATGTTGACGAAAATAGTTGCAAATATTTACGAATCACGAGAAAACAGATCTACTGAAGGCATCTAATTGTGTCTAAAATGCTCTAAAACGTGGGTTGATGTTTATTTTAATGTTTTTGTTATTTACGTCGTTAAACACGTGCTTAGCGCCTTACCAATCAACCATTTAAACAACACTTTAAGAACGCGTCCATAGCAACGGCCACAAAAATGCTCCAGAGTCAATTAAAAATATTTTAGCCGACTCCCGAGATTAGATTTTACGTGTTCATTAATCCTTGGATAAATGTCCCTTTTGTCCCACTTGGCTCTTGTCTTTTTGTCTGAATTCGTCAATTTGTTCCCATGTCCCACTGGTCCCACTTACCCCATATGTCTCCCTTTTCAGCTTGTCCCGTGTCCCGTGTTGTCCCGATGTCCATCCTGATCATTTTGACTCCTAGCCCCATTTGGTCCTCTGTCCCATATTTTGACGTTTCATACTACATCTTTTCCGGCTCCAGTCATCACTGTTGCAAGTATTAGCCCGCCCCTCTATTTCCTTCTCTCCCATCATCACACTGCGACTCCATCGTCATCTTCGTCGCCATCCTCACCTTCTCCTCTGACCCGCTTCCGCCTCCGCCGCCTCCTCGTCCTCCGCCCTCCGAGAATTGTTGCCCACGCGAGACCCTCCTTAAGGCCGCTCCACAATAGCCCGTGGACGGGAACGGCAACGCGAACGCGAACGCAAAGAAAGTTGAAAGGCGGACATCTCAGGCAAGCGTTCACAACACGACGGGAACGCGAAGCTTGACGGGAACGGGAACGCGAAAGATGGTCAACATTTATCTCGGCCCGGAACGGGAAGCCTCTCGACCAATGAGAGTACAGCAAATGGAGGCGAAGCTTTCCAGCTGATCGAGCGCGCGGCTGCGCGCGAAACTGGTCTGGAGCGGTGTTGAGGTTACAGCGTGGATTTGCGAGGTTAGGGTTTGAGGTTAGTTAGTCGTTGTTGAATTGTTTTAGTTCTTTTTAGTGAATTCAGTATTTTTCGTTTTCTATTCATATTAATATATAGAATTAAAATTTCCCACACATTTTTTTATGTTTCATTTAAGTACATTAGAGTTTTTTGTTTATTGATTAAACTTTCGTTAGTTGTATTTTCCATAAGTTCTTAGTAGTTTTTTGCATTTTTCCATTCTGATGAATTATTTTTTTAATTAATATTCTTTCGTTAAAGTATTCATTATTCATACTACCACACGCAAAAAACTGACAGATGGCATAGCAAAGAGTGAACAGAGTAGCGCAGCTAGAAGTGCTTTGGTTTCGGCGACTCTCCTGAAGTACTCGCCGCTACAGGTTCATAGCGCTGTTCCTCTTCCCGTTGGCGTTTATTGTGAAGCGCACGTCCCTCGCGTTCCCGTTGCCGTCCTCGCCTTCGCGTTGCCGTTCCCGTTCGCGGGCTATTGTAGAGCAGCCTTTAGCTGCTCACGCACAGCAACTCGGTGCTGCGCCCACCCACGCGACATCGAAGTCGATTCAACGGACGTCACTCACGTGACTGCCTCTGACCGGGAGGATCTGCGATTCG
>JAHLJT010005437.1:66972161-67014387 GCA_031308135.1 Acheta domesticus
CGCCACGCGCCTCCTGTGGCTTTTGGCCCCGGTCGAGCCCAGAATAAATTTGCTTGTGAATTGAAACGAATTCGATGGAGTTTGCACAGTTGGTATTGAGGATGCATTATTACATAATTGCGATGCATAATGTAATGCATTATTTGCATCTGTAAATTGACAATGCTATTAATATATTAATGCGGCGTTGGTATCTAATTTAGGAAACACATAGACAATGAGTGGTCTGCTCATCGACCAGCGGCTGTCCATTCTGATTGATTGTATTGAATTCTGAGCATTTTGCAGTTTCGCTGATGCGCTTAGAGAATCGTGAATTCTGCACCAACATTTTCTGTGTGTTCATTAAATATTCTAAATATTTAACTTTAGTAATCTTAAGGTCTGGTTTCAAGAATAATTTTTACAGAAGTATCGTTTATGAAGGTAAAAGTTGTGTTCTTTCGCATCATTTGTTTTATTCGTAAATAAACTCCCGTAGAAACAATCAAAGACGTATTACGACGGATGCAACTGTTTTTGGAAGATACTTGACTTTACCGTATCCCAAATTTCTACGGAGCATTTAGAATTCGTTAGTTCAGCCCCACCTGTTTTGTAGACACGGTGTCGGCGCATAAATCCCGAAGAGCACCTGGAAAGTTGGCATCTCCGCATCCACGCAGAGATGTGGCGCGGCCCACAACCTCCTCGGCAGCGGCGAGCGCGCTCCGACCTCATCGGGTAAAAAACTCGCCATAAATAAATCGCAGAGTCCCTGCGGCAGCGGGAGCGGCGAACGGGCGGACGGGCAGACGGACGGGCGGGCGGGAGGTCGGTCGATATCTCCGCCTCGTCACCCCTCCTCCCACGCGGAGCGGCCGCGCATCGCTCGCGGAAGAAAGGGAAATTTTAATAACGACCTCCCCGCCTCGCCGCGCCCAACCGCGCTCCGCCCCCGTACACCCTGCTGTGCCCTGCCACGCCTCGACCTCCCCGCCACGCCACACGCCGACCTCACCGCCTCTGCTCTCCAACTCGAGCTCCCCGCCTCGTCCTCTCCGCCTAGGCCCCTGTCTAGCCTTCCCCACTTAGACCTCCCTGTGTAGAACTCCCCGCTAGGCCTTTCTGTCTATAACTTCCTGTACAGGCTTGCTCGCCTACATTGGCTCCTCGCTAAGACCTCATCTTCCTTGCCTAAATCTTTCCTTCCTAGATCTTCACGTATCGATATTCCCTTTTCGAGCACCCCGCCCTGATGTCTGTGCTGCCCTCCACATCACGCCACGTCCTCCCGCCTCAGTTCGCCATCCAGTGCCACGCCTCGACCTCCACGCCTGCGGCATTGTCGGATGTCGCATCCTTAGTAGTGATGTGACATCGACAACAAAACATCGAGGTTGCACGTTGCATGCATGATGTTTTTAAACATCGATGTTTTAAAAGCTGGTTTAGTAATCTCTAATATTAAATTCGTGGGGCAACATTTAAACTTGACAGTGAACGAATACATTAATTTATAATTAAAATTTAACTGAAAGGTTATAAAACGCCTTCATGCGCAAAATACAAGAAAAGGACAGAGTAAATATCAGGATATAAGCAGCAGTTCGGGCGAGGGATAGTCTGCTCGATGAAGGTAGTACAAATCACGTTTGTTTGCTTCAAACATATCAACTGATGTAACATCAGTTGTTATTTCATATTTTAACTTTGACAAAATTGTGATTATGGCAATTTTTCGCCCACAACCAAAAATCGAAAACTAAATAGTAAATGAAATAAAAGCATCGAGCACAAAACATCAATGTTGAAAAAACATCGGCTTCAAACCATCGATGATTCAAACCATCGATGATTCAAACCATCGATGATTCAAACCATCGATGATTCAAACCATCGATGATTCAAACCATCGATGATTCAAACCATCGATGATTCAAACCATCGATGATTCAAACCATCGATGATTCAAACCATCGATGATTCAAACCATCGATGATTCAAACCATCGATGATTCAAACCATCGATGATTCAAACCATCGATGATTCACAACTTGGATTATTCAAAACATCGATGATTCAAACCATCGATGATTCAAAAACATCGATGATTCAAACCATCGATGATTCAAAACATGGATTATTCAAAACATCGACGATTCAAAACATCGACGATTCAAAACATCGATGAATCAAACCATCGACGATTGGAACCATCGACGGTTGGAACCATCGATGATTCAAAACATCGATGATTCAAACCATCGATGATTCAAAACATGGATTATTCAAAACATCGACGATTCAAAACATCGACGATTCAAAACATCGACGATTCAAAACATCGACGATTCAAAACATCGATGAATCAAACCATCGACGATTGGAACCATCGACGGTTGGAACCATCGATGATTCAAAACATCGATGATTCAAAGCATCGATGATTCAAAGCATCGATGATTCAAAGCATCCATGATTCAAAGCATCGATGATTCAAAACATGGATTATTCAAAACATAGATTATTCAAAACATGGATTATTCAAAACATGGATTATTCAAACCATGGATTATTCAAAACATCGATGATTCAAAACATCGATGATTCAAAACATCGACGTTTCAAAACACCAATATTTCAAAACACCGACATTTCAAAAACATTGATGATTCAAAACATCGATGATTCAAAACATCGATGATTTAAAGGAACATCGATGTTTCGAACACATCGTCATCGATGACGCATGCCTAGAGGAGATGGTGAAGAGGCGGAAGCGGCAGCCGCATTCCGCCATTGGGGGCGTCGCGCAGCGCGTTTCGTGACGCGCGGGAGCGCGAGTGGGAGGGGGAGGGGGAGGGGGCGGGGGGCGGAGCGTGTTGCGTGGGCGTGCAAGTGGCCGCCATTAGCGTCTGGTGGTGGCGCAGCTCCACGCAGAGCACTCGAGCTGTGGGCGGAGACGGCGCAGGCGGCTCGGCACGAACCTGCCATCTCGCCACCCCCCCGCCCCTCCCCACTCCGCTCCGCTCCCCGCCCCTCCCACCACTGGCGGCGAGGCGCCCATCTTGATGCAGCAGCTGCGGATCTCGTGCGGGAACGCATCCGTCAAGCAGAGGGTTCATCGGAGAAGAGACGGCAGCCTTAAACGTCGGCGACGAGAGAGAGAAGCCTGCGAAATTTGGGCAGGCACTGCAACGTCGCTACCTCGAATGCAGGTGCAGAAGGTCGAGCCTTAAAATATTTCAACTTGAATCTATTTTTTTTTTTTTTTGCGACTAAGGGCCGAAGTTGTGCTTAAAGGCCGAGAGCAGGGGGATGGAATCGTTTTCGAAGGTTTTCGTCCAGAAACGCATCCACGAATCCTATGATCCATCCATCAATCCAAAGAGCGAATCCTCGCAATAATTTCGGTACGCACTGCAACATCCGTTTCCTGCAAACGAAAGAGAAAAAGAAATAGGGCGAGTTACAAAGTATTTCTGCCAATCGGGATCGTCCGAAGTTATGCTTAAAGGCTGAGTGCAGGGGGTGGAAGCATTTCGAAGGTTTTCGTCCAGAAACGCATCCATCCAGGAGATGGTGAATCGGAGGAGACGAGTCCTTAAATGTCGGCAACGAGAGAGAATCCTGCGATATTTGGGCAGGCACCGCAACGTTGCTATCTCGAATTAGAACAGGAAAAGGTGCGGTATAAGGCGAGCCGTGAAATATTTCAACTTAAATCGACTTAATTCGTCTATCAGCCGAAGTTGTGTTTAAAGGCAGAGTGCAAGAGGATGGAATCATTTCGAAGATTTTCGGGTGGTAACGCATCTATTAAAACTAGAAAGTAGATCAGAGGAGACGAGGCCTTAAAAGCCGTTCGCACCAACTGCGAATTCTGAGTATCAATTGTGTGCGCACACTGAAACATCATTACCACCAATCGAAAGATGAAAATATGCAGGTCAAACTAGTAAAGTATTTCTACTTAACGGGATCAGCCGAAGTAGTTGAGCTTAAGGGCTGAGAGCAGGGGAATGAAATCATTTCGAAGCTTTTCATGCAGTAACGCATTTGTAAGGAGAGGGCAGATTGGAGGAGACGAGACTTTAAACATCGGTAACGAGAGCGAAAATTCTTCGAATTATTTGTATTCTATACTGCGATTTTTCTAACTTTGCCCCTCAAGGCCCGTCATAACGATTGAATATGTGACGGTATTTCGTATCTTTCTCACTCGTGTCGCTAGATATCGCATGATCGCGATCATATGAAGCAGTGCTTGCAATCATGCGACTTCTAGCGGAACAATCGAGAAAGCAACGAAATGCCGCGTGATATTCCATCGAGGCCATAGGGGCTGTGAGGGGGCAGAGTTAAAAAAAATCGCACTATAACTGCAACATCGCTACCTTGATTCAGAAGAGGAAAAGAAATACGGCGAGCTATAAACTAGTTCTACTTATCGGAACCGGTCAAAGTTGTGCTTAAAGGTGCAGTGCACGGAGATGAAATAATTTCGAAGGTTTTCATTCAGCAATGTATCTATTAAGGGGACGGTGGACCACAGGGGACGAGTCCTTAAACGTTGGCTAAGAGAACGAAAGCTTCGAATCATATGTGTTCGTTGTAGAACATCGCTACCTCGATTAAAGAAAATAAGAACCATGTCGAGTTACAAAACATTTCGACTTATCGGGTAAGCTAGGGGCGAAGAGTCCTTGTAAGTCGTCCCCGAAAGCAAATGGTTCGAACCATTCGTATATATACGTGTAGAGGTTCCGCATAACTGCGCTAATGCACAGGATGCGAGGGAAAAATTTCATGCGGTAAAAGAAGAGGACAGATCGGAGAAGAATCCTAAATGTTCACTCGTAGACGGAGTCTTTCGAATCCATCGTGAATACCCTAGAACATCGGAGAGGTGCCCCTTATTATGTTGCCAAGAGAACTTGCACCCTTATAAATCAGAGCGCTTGGAACTTAATATGAAAGTATTAGTCATCAGAGTTCTATAGAAAACATTACTGAGGCAAATAATGTTTTATCCGCTAATGGACATTTTTTTGACCACGCCTGTGTTCCTCGTCGTCATGCACTACCATCTTTGTCTTCGACTTGCAGCTACATCGTCACCTTCCATAGCCGCCTTCCTCCACCATCGTCGCCTTCTTCCTCCATCGTCGCCTTCCTCACCATCGTCGCCTTCCATCACCACCATCGTCGCCTTCCTCCAGCATCGTCGCCTTCCTCCAGCATCGTCGCCTTCCTCCAGCATCGTCGCCTTCCTCCAGCATCGTCGCCTTCCTCCAGCATCGTCGCCTTCCTCCAGCATCGTCGCCTTCCTCCAGCATCGTCGCCTTCCTCCAGCATCGTCGCCTTCCTCCAGCATCGTCGCCTTCCTCCAGCATCGTCGCCTTCCTCCAGCATCGTCGCCTTCCTCCAGCATCGTCGCCTTCCTCCAGCATCGTCGCCTTCCTCCAGCATCGTCGCCTTCCATCACCATCGTCGCCTTCCTCCACCATCGTCGCCTTCCTCCCCATCGTCGCCTTCCACCACCATCGTCGCCTTCCACCACCAGTCGTCGCCTTCCACCACCATCGTCGCCTTCCCACCATTCGCCTTCCTCCACCATCGTCGCCTTCCACTACCATCGTCGCCTTCCTCCACCATCGCCGTCTTCCTCCCCCAACGTCGCCTTCCTCCCCCATCGTCGCCTTCCACCACCATCGTCGCCTTCCATCACCATCGTCGCCTTCCTCCACCATCGTCGCCTTCCACCACCGTCGTCGCCTTCCACCACCATCGTCGCCTTCCACCACCATCGTCGCCTTCCATCACCATCGTCGCCTTCCTCCACCATCGTCGCCTTTCATCATCCTCGTCTTCCATCGTCGCCTACGAACCTCATCATGTCTTCGATATTTATCGTCTTCATCTTTCTCCTTCGACACCAAGCTCCCCTCTTCACCATCTGCTTGTCTTCCCGCACAGCACTCGCAGTATCGTCCTCTCACTTGCCCAGCGTCCTCGTCTTCTTCATCCGCCTACATCCCTACTCAGTGGGCTCTTCCTATTGCAACATCTTCCTCACCGTCCTCGTCTCCCGCCGTCAAACCGTCCTTGTCGACGACGTCCTCGTTCCCCGCGTCCCCGACGTCGTCGCCGTCGCCCCCGCCTCCCGCGCAGGCGTTTGGAACCGGCGCGGGCGGCGGGAGATAACGCCCAAGTTCCTTGTGCGAGCGAGCGCGCACCGGCGCCCCGCCCACCCACCCACCCACCCCACGGAGCGGCAGGAGCACGGGAGAGCGCGCGTCACGGGGATTCAAGGGGAGCCAGCACGCGCGGCGCGCTCTCCGCACTATGCCGCGCTGCCCATTTTATGCAACTTCCCACAATTTTATCGGTTTTGCAGAGCAATTTGTAATTCTTTTCTGATAAGTAGAGCCCGGAGATCTATGCAGTAAAAATGCCAAAAATATGTCTAAAATATGGGCTAAAATATGTCTAAAGTAACCCTAAAATATGTCTAAAGTAAGCCTAAAATATGTCTAAAGCAAGCCTAAAATATGTCTAAAGCAAGCCTAAAATATGTCTAAAGCAAGCCTAAAATATGTCTAAAGTAAGCCAAAATATATGTCTAAAGTATGCCTAAAATATGTCTAAAGCAAGCCTAAAATATGTCTAAAGCAAGCCTAAAATATGTCTAAAGCAAGCCTAAAATATGTCTAAAGCAAGCCTAAAATATGTCTAAAGCAAGCCAAAAATATGTCTAAAGTAAGCCAAAAATATGTCTAAAGTATATGCCTAAAATATGTCTAGAGTATGCCTAAAATATGTCTAGAGTATGCCTAAAATATGTCTAGAGTATGCCTAAAATATGTCTAAAGTATGCCTAAAATATGTACAATTCAAAAAGAAATAAGTGTTAATTACTAAAATGCTATGCAAAATTCTTGTAGAACATTTTCAATTGTGATACGTTATTGCAGCTTTGAAACATGAACAAAAGAATGACCGGTAAAAAAATACATTCGACTCCGGTTGTAGTTAACTCGGATATAGTGAACCTTCGGCTATAGTGAATTTAAGTCACTGGTCCCGTTTCTCTTACATTACAAATAAGAGTAAGAGGATTAGGTTACAGTGTACCTGAATATGGTTATAGTGAACCTCGTCGTTTAAAGGATATACAACGACCTGGAAATTAATTCCTTCCTGGAAAAGAATATTATCGACTCCGTGCCACAAATTCCAACATTAGGCAGCTTGAAAAAAAACATCGCTGGCCAAAGGTCATAATCGAAGAAGTCTCCCCTGAGGTGAAGGTAGGGGCGCGGAATGGGGACCTTACTAATGACCCCTTGCCACTCGATTTCACTGCGGAAACAAAGCCGTGTTCTGCGTGGGCTACAACTGGCGGCGGCGACACAGAACTGCTTTAAGACGCAGTGGACAATGTTGATTCAAGAATGGAGCACCAACTCTGGAGAAGGACCTAGAGAAATTACTAATGAAAAATGTACGAAGCAAACAAATGAAAATAAATTATTTTTAAGGACAAATAAAGACTTGGAAATTTTCAGTCCGTGGTGTTAACATATTTTGCTTTATCTCTATATTAATAAAATCAATCATTGTGGAGAAATTTTAGTTAATTTTCACGTCATCTGATATACTGAAACAAAAATGTTCGTCCCTAGAAGTTCACTGATTTCGCCGTGGCAAAGTACAAATTAACAATATTTTTTACACCAAATAACAACTGAGCAAAAAATAACACTGAACTAATGTTTAGAAGTAATAATATCTAGTTTCATAACCCTCTCAAAAATGTCCTTGATAGTACTAACGATTCTTCTACAGATTCCTTGATTTTTCCCTGACTTTTCCAGACCAATGTAATTCCTTGATTTTTATTCGGTTTTTCATGTTTTCCAAAAGCGGCCACCCTGCATGCTCTGCAGTTTGATCGACGAGCAGGGCTGAAATAGTGTTAGTAAATAAAAACCAAGTGAACACAGTTCTTTCATTTAATCTAGTTTTTTGTTTAAATTATGTTGTTGAAATCTGTCTTTTAGTTAAAACATTTTTGTTAGAATAAGTATTGTTTTCTTATTAAAATGGCAACCGTTTTCTGGTGAAACCAGGTTCTATTTTCTAGTTAAATATAATAATATAAAAATAAAATAAAATTTAAACAATAATTATAATAATATTAATAATGGCTTAGATACGGTATAAATCAAAGGTGAATACCACAAAATGTTAATTTAAAGATAATTCAAATGAATTAGAACTACTAATTAAAAATAATTAGTTCCCAGGGAACTTTAATAAATCTAAGTATTAACTACATGTCGACAAATACATTTGGAATTTAAAAAAAAATAAAAATCTTGAATATAACACACGACTTAAACACAATAGCTTTTACAGAATAAAAGATTCAAAGTCAAAACTTTAAATTCATTAATAACCTGAAAGTAAAAAGATACTGGTATTTAGCTTTCACAAAATATTACTATATCCATTATAAGTGGTTTAATAACTGGGAAATCTATTTTTTTTTAAAAAAACAGCACGTGCATGTGCACCAAAATCTAAGGAATGTACTGTTCTGAAATTTTCAGACGAGTTTCAATTTCCCTGTTCGTTACATAATGATTTCACCCAACGGTCAGACTGAGAAAAAAAAGTAAGTAAGAAGGCTATGTCGACATCCGAAGGGAAATTATGTTTTACTGAAAGACATTTTAGAGTTATACTCGGAGGCGAGGCTTTTGGACATCGAGATAATGGTTTATAGGTTTGCATTCTCTTTCCTTAATGCAATTGCTATTATAATAAATGTATTTGTTACTTTACATTTTTTGTTCATATTTTAATTGTTTAATATAATAATTAAATAGTTAATTCGGTTCACTTATTCCTGAGTTGAACAAAATTGTATTAAAATATTCAATTATTTCTGGCTGATTCATTGTGAAATTACGGGATTTAAAACAAATTGCAAGCAAAACAGTTTGTAAAAGTAGCGTACTTCGTTTTTATAAAATTTATTGAAACATGTTTAGTATACCTGCATTGTCTCTAACGTTGATCCAACTGAATTCTTAAGTTGGGAAAAAATAGATTGCTATGAAAAGTGAAACTAATTCAAGCTCATTTTCTTCAACGAGATGTCACAACTGCAATTATAAGAATTTGGAACTATCGGTAACCTTCCTCATTTATCCCGTGAATAATGTTTCAAAGAACAACCAGTGATATTAATCTCAGGGCAATGGAAAAATATTTTATAGTTTCTTCCTTTTTTATAGTTTTATTTTAGAGTTTCGTCTCAACCGACCACCAAACTCGGCGTGAAAACATGTAAAACATATCCAGTCATTCTTATTTTGCTATAAATTCTTAAAATGGCTGCAGAACGCGGTGCAAACACATATGAGATAGCACAAAATACATTCTGGAATCGCGCCGAAAGTGTTACAATGACATTCGCCGAAAATACAGTAAACCTTCGTTAGTACCAACTCTCTTAACACGAATTTCGCCGTAACACGAACAAAACGTTGGTCCCGGCAAGGGATGGCATTTATAATGCTCGGATAACATAATTTTTTTCTGACACGAACTCCTATTCCTTGGAATTCGTGTTAATGAGGGTTTACTGTAACACCAACATCAGAATATTCATTTATGGCGAGGAAGTGCGACATCGATGTATTATACGTAACTCCAGCGCACTCCGAAAACAGAGATCTTGGCTGCCCGGGTGACGCCGCGTAACAAGGCTATTGTAGAGTCGTTTCGACCATCTGGTCTGCACACCAGCCCTGATGAAGACCTCAAGAAAGTGGCGAAACGTCGGCTACACAGCCTTGTACGCGGCGTCACCCGGACAGTCGAGATCTCAACTCTGCCCGTGAAAGACTAAGACTTCAATCTTCACTAAGAAAACAATCTGCGAGCAACACTTTAAAGAAATACATTTTGCGGAAGGAGTCCCATTTGACTGAAAACTACTGCGATAAGCAGATACAAACCGAGAAGGAAGTTCAGCGCAATACGTGACTGAAACGTTTTGTGCTTTTTTCAAGATGCAACTGCGTGGAAACTAGAAATATACCCATAATGGTAGTCATGACTTCGACTTTATTGATGTGTTATTTTGTATACCAGAAACATCTACGAACGTGTACGAACACTCTCTATAGTACGAATTGATATAAATCAAGTCAAAAAGCGATGGAGAACATTAAAACTTATTCTCTGACAGAGACATTTTAAAGTTAGGCATGCACATCAAAGGTAAGTGCAGCCTTCACTCACACTCCGCGTTTTTTCAGGTGTGAAAAAAAATTCATTTACTCTCGTGAGCGAAATTATGCATCCTCAATTTGTTAACAAAACCTAGCAAGAAAGAAAGAAAATATTAAAATTATTTTTTGGACTTGTCTAATACTTCAAATAAGTTTGTCGTCAAGGTAATGTGAATACTAATATTACATTTCGGTAAACAAAATGTTTATTACCGGTAAAACAAAATATTTTATAGTGAAATATTGCGCAGAATCATAGAGACACGGAATATTATCGATAACAACAGAAATAGATAGTAATTTGTAGTGGCAGTGAATAGACAAATGAAAATTATAATGTAATTATACGACACAGAATTAAATGCAATAAACTAGAGTTTTCGGTCAGTATGAATCACTAAATGGTGCAACGTCACTTTATTTTCTGCATTCATGTGCCATTTATCAATTTGCTTAACAGTATCACTTATTAGCTAAAACGCAGAAGTCCCTTAGAATTTCAACTGCCAATCGATAGTGTCCCCGAGAGAAATATGGGATGACAGACGGGGGATTACGTAAAAATATTACCTGTCAGTTTGGCACGGAATCATAGCTGTCAGTTTTCTTTCTACGTTTGGTTGCCTCTGCTAAATGCAGAAACGGATTTAGTTCACTCTCCGAACAGCATGTATTGTACTCGAACTTCAGGTACTGGAGATTGCTCATTACATCAAGTAAGAGTTCAACTCTTCAAGTATTGATTCGATACTGAAGAGGCATTTTTGAAATTTTCTTAGTAAACGAAATCGATCCATTTTTCTCTTTTCTCTCCTCCTCCTCCTCCTCCTCTTCTTCTTCTTCTTCTTCTTCATTTCTTTCATGACCTTAACTTATAATTCAAAAGTATTCCAATTGTTCATCGGTGTTCCGGGCTATTTTGTCAAGTGTCATCTTCCTACTGCTGAAAGGCCATCATATGCATCATACACATCAACACATGACGTAACACGGTAAACCAATCATCACCAATTAGACATTAACTTCTGTGAATAGCGGTCCGCTTCTTGTGGTGTCGGTTTCCTAGTGCTCCATGCTCTTCAATTAATCGACCGTTCTTTTACGAATGTTTTGTTTGAATAATTAGGAGTTTCTGCACCCTCCAACGTGAAGCACTATCGATCTTCTGCTCATGCGCAGTTCCAGTTTCGCATCACTTTAGTGCATCTGCGCATGCGCAGAAGATCGATTGTACTTCCCGTTCGAGGGTGCAAAAACTCTCTATTAATAGGGAGGTTTTTGCACGCCTCAGCGGGCAGCAATCGGACTACCATCGCGATCTTCTGCGCATGCGCAGAAGAACAAAAGTGAAGCGAAACTTGAACTGCGACATGAGCAGAAGATCGATAGTACTTTCGATTGCTTTAACGTGCGAGGGAGCAAAAACTCCCTATGATTCCGGGCGTGTCAACTGCTAGGGTCATTAGATCCGAGGTGGGTGGATGAAGAGAATGGTTTTATTGTGAGAGGTAGTTGTGATCTTTCCCAGCTGGATAGCGAGATCCGGCGAAGACCTAAACGTCGGTTAGCAAGGGTTTCCCCAACCAGGTATCTCCCACCAGCGAGGCACTGTCCCAACCGGTATATAGCCTAAGCCGCCAACTGATCTCC
This sequence comes from Acheta domesticus, assembly GCA_031308135.1. Taxonomy (NCBI): domain Eukaryota; kingdom Metazoa; phylum Arthropoda; class Insecta; order Orthoptera; family Gryllidae; genus Acheta; species Acheta domesticus. The sequence goes on from JAHLJT010005437.1 coordinate 66,984,105, forward strand.
GGACGTGTCTGGTAATGTGATGCATGTAAGGGGTGAGGATATAACAAGAGGAAGGAAAGATTGCGCGGGGGTCTGCAATCCGTTTGTTAGGGTACTACCCCGGCATTCGCGAGGTATTGAGCGGAGAAACCACGGAAAACTAACGATCTGAGCAGCCGCCCGCTAGAATTCTCCTCCAGACAATGGCTGAATCGATGTAGCTATGTAGCTTGTGTCGAAAATCCTGCCGCCGCCACCACCGTCGGGACTGGAACCCTAGGACCATAGGCACTACACTGATATCAACTGGCACTGATATCAGCCGGTAACAACGGTTTCCATTCCAAGCGTTTCACACACATGAATACCAAATGAAGTAGAAACCGCCATCCCCGGCGAAGGATCAGTCTCGGCGCCGACGGAGACGCAGTGCCAGTAAGTTGGAGGAGGAGGCGGCGGCGGCGTTGGACGGGGGTGCGGGAAGGGAGGGGTAGATGAACGCTTCCCGCATATCCCACGCGCGAGGTGGCGAGCGGCGCGGAGGTGAGGTGGGGAGGTTTGGGGAGGGGGGGAGGGGCAAAGGGGGGAGGGGAAGGCTCGTTAGCGTGCGAGCGCGCCGAACGTCAGTGCCGACGCCGCTCGCGAGCATGCTGGGAGGGGAGGGGAGGTGCGATAATCGCCCTCTAGCGGCGCCCAGAGGAGGGGAAGGGGTGGGAGTGGAGGGGAGGGGAGGAGGCCTCGGGTGAGAAGGCATCGCCTGGGGCCGCTGCCGTCGCTGCTTCCCTTGCCTGCTCCAGGTAGTGTTCTCCGATTGGAAATGGTGACTTATAAAGGGGGCGAATTTTGATGACCTAAAACATCGCCAAAAATGTTCAATAAAATGCTCTTAAAATGCTTTAAAAATGCCCGAAGACCGAAGAAGAATGACGTAAAAAAATCTTATCACAATCAGTTCGGATGAACAACTCAATCTGTTGAATACGTTATTGATGTAATCCAGGATTCTTCCATTCGTTCGAGTGAACTCAGCTTGCAAACTTCTGGTTTGGACTGTTCTTTACCACGAAATCTCTATCTTTAGTTTTCCCGAAATCGTCCGAAAGGACAATGGCGCGACGCAATACGTCACAAGAATTATATACTCACAACGGCTGTCAAAACAATTTCTGACGAACAAATCGAATAGACTACTGAGTAATTCTGTGAAGAACATTTGTTGCATCTCGTTCAAATATTATTTGAAGCAAGTAGCGTTAAAAATGACATTCAAATCTATGAAATCAGCAAAAAATGCATTAAAAATTACGTTTAAAAATGGGTCATTTCCTTAAGTCTGTTAAGTTATTAAAACGAATTTCTATACTAAACGGCATTGTTCTAAAGTGAAAAGGAAAACAACGATATTACATTAAAATCCGCCCCCTACTTATTATACTGCGGTTTTTCTAACTTTGGCCTCTCAAACCCCGTCTTCACGATGGAATATGTAACGAATACTCGCGACGTTCTCAATCGTGCCGCCAGATATCGCACGATCGCGACCGTATCAAGCAGTTCTTGCAATCATGCTTCTTCTAGCGGCATGACGGAGAAAGACGAGAAATGCCGTGTGATATTCCATCGTGGCCGTAGGAGCTTGAGGGGCAGTTAGAAAAATCGCACTATAGACCTCGGAATCTCAGGACAAATGCTTATTTTGTTGATTTAGGATGTTGACGAAAATAGCTGCAAATATTTACGAATCACGAGAAAACAGATCTACTGAAGGCATCTAATTGTGTCTAAAATGCTCTAAACGTGGGTTGATGTTTATTTTAATGTTTTTGTTATTTACGTCGTTAAACACGTGCTTAGCGCCTACCAATCAACCATTTAAACAACACTTTAAGAACGCGTCCATAGCAACGGCCACAAAAATGCTCCAGAGTCAATTAAAAATATTTTAGCCGGACTCCCGAGATTAGATTTTACGTGTTCATTAATCCTTGGATAAATGTCCCTTTTGTCCCACTTGGCTCTTCGTCCTTTTTGTCTGAATTCGTCAATTTTGTTCCCATGTCCCACTGGTCCCACTTACCCCATATGTCTCCCTTTTCAGCTTGTCCCGTGTCCCGTGTTGTCCCGATGTCCATCCTGTATCATTTTGACTCCTAGCCCCATTTGGTCCTCTTGTCCCATATTTTGACGTTTCATACTACATCTTTTCCGGCCTCCAGTCATCACTGTTGCAAGTGTTAGCCCGCCCCTCTACTTCCTTCTCTCCCATCATCACTGCTGACTCCATCGTCATCTTCGTCGCCATCCTCACCTTCTCCTCTGACCCGCTTCCGCCTCCGCCGCCTCCTCGTCCTCCGCCCTCCGAGAATTGTTGCCCACGCGAGACCCTCCTTAAGGCCGCTCCACAATAGCCCGTGGACGGGAACGGCAACGCGAACGCGAACGCAAAGAAAGTTGAAAGGCGGACATCTCAGGCAAGGCGTTCACAACACGACGTGAACGCGAAGCTTGACGGGAACGGGAACGCGAAAGATGGTCAACATTTATCTCGGCCCGGAACGGGAAGTCTCTCGACCAATGAGAGTACAGCAAATGGAGGCGAAGCTTTCCAGCTGATCGAGCGCGCGGCCTGCGCGCGAAACTGGTCTGGAGCGGATGTTGAGGTTACAGCGTGGATTTGCGAGGTTAGGGTTTGAGGTTAGTTAGTCGTTAGTTGAATTGTTTTAGTTCTTTTTAGTGAATTCAGTATTTTTCGTTTTCTATTCATATTAATATATAGAATTAAAATTTCCCACTACATTTTTTTTATGTTTCATTTAAGTACATTAGAGTTTTTTGTTTATTGATTAAACTTTCGTTAGTTGTATTTTCCATAAGTTCTTAGTAGTTTTTTGCATTTTTCCATTCTGATGAATTATTTTTTTCATTAATATTCTTTCGTTAAAGTATTCATTATTCATACTAGCACACGCAAAAAACTGACAGATGGCATAGCAAAGAGTGAACAGAGTAGCGCAGCTAGAAGTGCTTTGGTTTCGGCGACTCTCCTGAAGTTTGCCGCTACAGGTTCGTAGCGCTGTTCCTCTTCCCGTTGGCGTTTATTGTGAAGCGCACGTCCCTCGCGTTCCCGTTGCCGTCCTCGCCTTCGCGTTGCCGTTCCCGTTCGCGGGCTATTGTAGAGCAGCCTTTAGCTGCTCACGCACAGCAACTCGGTGCTGCGCCCACCCACGCGACATCGAAGTCGATTCAACGGACGTCACTCACGTGACTGCCTCTGACCGGGAGGATCTGCGATTCGCGTCCCGGCGGTGCGTGGCAGGATTTTCGACAATCGCTAGGTCGAATTCAGCCGCTGCCTGGAGGAGAATTCTAGCGGCCGGCTGCTCCGATCGGTAGTTTTCCTCAATTTGCCTCATAAACACCAGCGAATACCGGAGCACTACCCGAAGAAACGGGGTCGACGGACCGCGGACGATCTTTCCTTCTTCTTACTAGTCCTACCCCTCACCCCTATTTACACACACACTTACACCACTATACTGCCTGACGAATCGGGAGACAAGTTGAAAGCTTACAGGTTATCCCGACTGGGGCGGTGCCACGCTGGTGGGAGAAACCTTGCTGAGGGAAAACCCCGCGAACCTACATGTATGTCTCACCATGCAGCGGGGGAAGATCATCGCCACCTCTCACATTTTGTTGGAAATGTCGCATTCCTAGTCCCACGCCCAAGAAAGGACTTACCAAATAAAAAATGAAGACCTCGGGGCAATAACACGCTATGCCACAATACGTAAGTTCTGAGAAAATGGAGAGTAAAGGTTTAGACATTGCATTCTACACATAGGGATAAAGAATATTAATTTATGAATTATACTGCCATCTTGCGGGAAATCTCTAAAATAAAAACCCAATATCTAGATACATCGATGGGGGCATCGAAAAACACTGATATCTCAGATTCATCAGACGTGTGGCATAGTATGTTATTGTCCCAAGGTCTTCAAATATCCATACTAATCCAAAATAAAGGATGCGACTGCCCAGAATTTACAAAAGGAGTAGCTTAAACGTTAGAAAACAGAAAAAATCGCCTCAACCTAATTCTATTACATCCCCTGACGAACCGTATCCAAAGTAGTCTCGTGTCCCCGAAGGCCGAGTTCCGTACAGGCTGGCTGACGTCAACATCTCTGGCGGGCCGACGGAACTTCCTCCTGCATAAAAAGGTAATTTTGAAGAATTATCATATTTTAATTACTCATTTTTTAAATTTTCTTCCACTTCAAATTCTTCAACCCATCTTACTCCCTTTTTCCTTACTCCTTATCCAAATCCTACTTCCTATTCATTTCCATTGCAATGCCTATCTCTATGTGAATATCCTCTTTCATACTTTCTTCCACTCCTACAGCTCTTCCACATCAACAGATTTATTTGTTTACTTTTCAAATCAACGCACATGTACACACGTACCTTTGTTAACCCAAAAATGTTTTGTGACACATTTCAGTCTAATTCATTGGATTTTATATTAAATATTTCATGTTTATCTCCTACATAAGTATTATAATTACTGTTTTTATTCATATTACTATTCTTATTCTTATTGTTACCATCATACATACATTTTTTTAAAATGTATTACGAGAATAAATTACGGGAGATTTTTGTAAGTACTTTCACACCAAAAAATTCACCAATTCTATTATAGTTCCACCAACTTAAGAATGATGTTTACAGGAGCGCGCCACCGTCTGTGTTTACAACCGAAACGACAGAGACAGAGATAAAAGGATACTCAGTTCAAATTAAAATGGTACCGTGCCAAATTATTGCGAAAGAAAGCGCGATTTATTTCGTTGCAAATCTATAATCTTCCCAATTAATATTTTAACTATTTAGACATGTCTGCATCTCATATTGGAATAAATAAAAGTATACTTTTCTCGGCAAAACGATTCAAACTTTTGAAACTAATTCTTTCGATGAGCAGTAACATTCATATAAATCGTTTATTTTAACTTAAGTAGTTTCTAACAATATATACAGAATAAAATTCTTTTTTATGTAAGGAGTAACTACCACCATTATGAAGAATATTGCAGATACTTATGACAGTAAAGTTAATGTTTTGGTACTTTATTGCATACCTAACAAACCGTCTAAAGCCCATGGAAAAAAGATGAATGAAGGAAAATACAAAACGTTTACATTCAATGAATAAGTATTAAAAATTCAATATAAATAGAACTTTTTATTAAAGTTTTGTACTAGAACGGTGGAAAGTAAAGAAAGCAACCTAAAGGGACAAAATAAAACAGTCAGTGCAAATCTTACATGATGTGTCTCTGAAGTTATATTTTATCAGCTGATTCACAACCTCTAGGGAGGCCATGGTGATTCCGTAGGAGCAGTCTCTGAACTCGCTTCCCGCTCCTGGCAACTTTTGTTAGCTAAACTGACTGTACGGACCCGTGTTTTCACTGTTAGTTCCACGACGCGTCGCAATCGCAGCCTTCATTCTTCGCTTGGTCGAGTTATACCCACACCGACGAAACGCGTCCAAAGTAGTCTCGTGTCCCCCAAGACCGAGGTCCGCCGCGCCCTTCACCTCGCTGACGTCAACTTCTCAGGCGGGCCGACGAACTTCCACTGCCTTTTTATTCATTTATTTGTTTGTTTACTTTTCAAACCAACGCACATGTACACACGTACCTATGTTAACCTGAAAATATGAGTTTTTTTATATATCTCGGTCTAATTAAATGGCGTTGTATATTATTTAATATATTACATGTTTATCTTCTACATAATTATTGTTATTACTATTCTTCTTATTATTGTTGTTACCATCATACATACATTTGTTTTTAAAATGTATTACGAGAATAAATTACGGGAGAATTCTGTAAGTACTTTCACACCAAAAAAAAAACCTAAAGTTTAAGAAAACTTCAACAATCGACTCAACCTAATTCTATTACCCCCACCGACGAAACGCGTCCAAAGTAGTCTCGTGTCCCCCAAGACCGAGGTCCGCCGCGCCCTTCACCTCGCTGACGTCAACTTCTCAGACGGAACTTCCCTCGCCTGCCGCTTCGCCGGCGCGTCTTCCCAGACACATTACCCCGAGTGCTCGTCGGCTGTTCCCGCGCGAAAGCGGCCGTCTCCGGGGAGAAGTCGCGAGGCGGCAATGGAGAACTGCCAGTCGCCGCGAAGACTCAATTGTCTCGGGCGTCATTGCCTCGAAACGGGCAACAACAGGACGACAGGCAAGCCGGGCTACACACAATGCGGGATGCAAGTGGAGAAATGGAATTGGAGGATGGAAGTGATGTTTTTAACTTGGCCATATATAAGTATTCATGAATCTCCGCCCAGCGAGAAGGGCTATGTTTTTCATTTTTGCTTTTCTTCTTCCCTTTACTTTTCCTCCTTCTCTTCCCTTCCCTCTTGCTCCTTCTCTTCCCTTCCCTTCCCTTCCCTCTTGCTCCTTCTCTTCCCTTCCCTTCCCTTCCCTCTTGCTCCTTCTCTTCCCTTCCCTCTTGCTCCTCTTCTCTTCCCTTCCCTCTTGCTCCTTCTCTTCCCTTCCTTCTTCCTCATTCTCTTCCCTTCCTTCTTCCTCCTTTCCTCCCTTCCCTCTTCCTCCTTCTCTTCCCGACATCTTTCTTTTCTTCCCTTTCCTGCTGTGTTTCCTTATTTTATTTTCAATTTCACTTCCTTCCTTGTTAGTTTAATTTTATTTTTCGACAACCACTAGTATTGAAACGCTCTTCTTTCGGCTCATGTCCACCGTGCTAAAAGTTCTATTTGTATCACTAGTGCTAAAAGTAAGACGCCGCTCAAATGTTCAGATAAAACTGGGAATACAACGCAGGGAACTAAATACTTTTCTATGATCGCATCACCTATTATGACCTTAATGTAACATAGTGATTTGTACGCTTGAATTACAATGAAATGAAAATCAGTAAGGCTGTCTTAAAGTAGTGTACGACACAAGTGATTTTTTTTAACTCGTAGGATTGCAACACTCACCTCTCAGCCTTGTGTCGCAACATTTCCTATTCGCAAAATAAAATGCAATTTTACCAATCATAAAATAAATAATTATTATTTCTCCTCAAAAAATAATGTAAACTAAGTGACGTATATAATTCAATACATTCCCTCTTCGTTCTCCTCTTCTTCCTTTCCCTGCCGTTTTTTTATCTTCTTCCTTTTATTTTCCCTTACATCTGCACTGCCCTCTTCATGCTCTCCTGGATTTGTACGTTCTATTCAAATGAACTTCTTTTTGTACAATCCAACAAGTGTAAAACAGCTCCTTGTAAGCTCTCGTTTCTAGGGCACAGCAAACTTCTCCATGTTCCTTCTCGGATCGACGCCCAAAGGACTTGCAATGACCCAGACCTTCTATTTGGCGTAATAGGTAGTAAGATACCCTAACCATCCCAGTCTTGAAACTACCTTAATGTTCACATGTTTGAAAATAAGCCCTGGCAGAATTTCAATTCACATCTTCTTACCACATTTTACGCGGCCTTCTAGATACGTACAATGTATGTTGCGCCAGTAATGTATTCAAAGCAGGAGGGATAGGAATTAATGACAATGAATAAATAAGAGTCTTAAAGAACACACCCAGGCACACACTCGATAACACCCAAATATTACCGATTAGTATTATTACTATTATTATTTTAGGTTTACACATTGCTGGTTCACAGGGACACCTGGTTCTCAAACAACGGGTGTTGTGAAAAGTGCGTTATTTGCTATTTATTTAAGAATCTGTTTAAGAATTTAAGAATAATAATTGTTAATATTATTATCCTCATCACCATCACATCGAATGACTCATGCGTGCCAGCCTCCTCTGACGTGGGTTTCTATTCCCAGTCGGGGCAAGAATGAAGCTGTAGCTTTTTAATAAAAAATCGTCTCAGTTTCTAGGTTTCAGGGTGGCGAAAGAAAAATCTCAATCAGGCCAAGTAAGCTGGATACGGTGATACGAATACGTCATGTCTGCCACATGCCTCCTTCCCTCATCCTCCAGAGTGGCTCATCATTAAAAACAGGGTCCCCGTCGGGAAACGTCGCCAGGCGGCAAAAGTCGGATTAAACCGAGGCTAAAACCTCAAAAAACAATACATCATTAGATTATTATATTATTGTTTTCAATACATTTCTGATGGCCGATTGTTTACAACGCTCAGGAGCTGCAGCTTCTTACTGTACATTTACGCATGCAGGAGAAGCGAACTAGACGATTACCTACAGCCAGCTCAACAGAACAACGCTCCCATCAGCAGCGCCGAACTTCAAGTATATACGTATTGATCCTACTTTTGCCGGTCCAATTCTATCTCGCAGATTACAGAAACAATAGGGTTCGCGCGATCACGGAATCGGGTCGGGTCCATTTCGGTTTCTGGTTTCTAGGCCAACGCCGACGACAATGAGGACGAGGAGTGGCATCGCCTCGCAGGGGGCTTTGAGCGTTTAGATAGGAGGCGGCGCAATGGCGGGGCTTCCGACGGCCTTTCCCACATCGCTTCCGGCCTTCCTCGGCGGGGGCGAGTGGCGCTTTCGGCGGGAGAAGGAAGGGAGATACGGAGGGGTGGCCCGACAGAGAGAGAGAGAGAGAGAGAGAGAGAGAGAGAGGAGAGAGATGGAAGTAGTTGAAGGAGGCGACGATCTGCCGGATGCAAAATGGTTACGGACAACGTCGGTGAAGGGATTTAGTAGGCGGTGAGTGGATTAAGTAGGCGGTGAATGGATTTAGTAGGAGTAGGTGGGGAGGAGTAGGAGTAGCGTTGTAGGTGTTGGCCTCGATGCCAGAAGGTGAGGTGATGTTTGGTGACCGGTAGATGGTGAAGACTGCTGGACGGTACCACTGTGTTCCAGAGTGGGGAACGTGACAGGGACTGGTGGATCGGAGGGGGGGAGGGCAAGTGGGGCTTTCGGCGGGAGAAGGAAGGGAGATACGGAGGGATGGCTCGAGAGAGGGAGAGAGGAGGGAGATGAGGTGCGAGGTGGGAAGTAGTTGAAGGAGGCGACGATCTGCCGAAAGCAAAATGGTTATGTACGCCGTCGGTGAAGAGATCTAGTAGGCGGTAAAGGGATTTAGTAGGCGGTAAAGGGATTTAGTAGGCGGTGAAGGGATTTAGTAGGCGGTGAAGGGATTTAGTAGGCGGTGAAGGGATTTAGTAGGCGGTGAAGGGATTTAGTAGGCGGTGAAGGGATTTAGTAGGCGGTGAAGGGATTTAGTAGGCGGTGAAGGGATTTAGTAGGCGGTGAAGGGATTTAGTAGGCGGTGAAGGGATTTAGTAGGCGGTGAAGGATTTAGTAGGCGGTGAAGGGATTTAGTAGGCGGTGAAGGGATTTAGTAGGCGGTGAAGGGATTAAGTAGGCGGTGAAGGGATTTAGTGGGCGGTGAAGGGATTTAGTATGCGGAGAAGGGATTTAGTAGGAATAGGAGGGGGGAGTAGGAGTAGCGTTGTAGGTGTTGGCCTCAATGCCAGAAGGAGGGGGTGATGTTTGGTGACCGGTAGATGGTGAAGACTGCTGGACGGTACACTGTGTTCCAGAGTGGTGAACGTGACCGGGACTGGTGGATCGGCAGAGGCAAGTGACACTTTTAGTGGGAGAAGGAAGGAAGAAACGCAGGGATGGCCCGAGAGAGAGAGGGGGGAGGGAAATGGGGTGCGAGGTGCGCGGGGAAGTAGTTGAAGGAGGCGACGATCTGCCGAAAGCAAAATGGTTACGGGCGCCGTCGGAGAAGGAATTTAGACAGTGGGTCGGGTAGTGTTGCAGGCGGTGAACTGGATTGCAAGGGGGGGTGATGGTGACGGGTAGACAGTAGAAACTGACTGCTGGGCGGTACACTGTGTTCCAGAGTGGTGAACCATGACTGATGTGGTGATAACTGGTTAACCATGACCATGACACACGGTAAATGACAGGTAACAGATGACGACTAAGGTTGGCGTAAAAAATGCCTGGCATTGTGTTGATTGGTCAAATGAATAACCAAGTGACCAATGTCGGACGTGACCGCAGTCGGAAGTGACCAATGTCGTCTGTTGGTCGATAAATAAATAATACCCCTCACGACGCTCGTGGTCAGCGCGCTAGCTTTCCGTGCCGCGATCCTGGGTTCGATACTAGGTAGAAGCAAAAATAGAGCTGCAGCTTTGTAATACAATCTTCTCTTTTTATATAGCTGTGTGACGAAAATAAAAGCGCTGGCAGACCAAGTACAGTAGGTACGGTGATCCGAATACGTCCAGTCCCTCTGACCGGGAGGTCCTAGATTCGAGTCCCGACGGCGCACATAGGAGTATTTGAGATGGAAAACCGGTCATAAGTCAAAATCGTGAAGTTAATCTAATGCCACCCAAAGTGCACGAGTCTTAATCTAAGATAAACCCTTCCATGAAGCTGTAGCTCCCTGACCCTCCCACAGGTAGCATCCAGCCACAGGGTCAGTCCGAACTCAGCCATTGTCTGGACCGGGTGTCTTTCTTTTCCTTGCTTCAATTGTAACATATAGTTTTCTGTGCTGGCATGGCTTCCTATAGCGAACTACAGAAAAAAAAGTACTTCGACGTGGAAGTAGGTTTGTGCCCTATAGTAAAGCATTTTCATTTGATTGCTCCGTATTTTTTTGTTGTTAGAGTCAATATTAAAATCCCCTAATTAGAGTCCGTTTCTTGACTGAATCTTGAGATATAATAGTATTTTTGACCATGTGTCGCGCCTTGTCGCCTTAAACTTTTCATGTGAGAATTAACTATACACCTTTGCCTAGTAGAAGCTGCAATAAAATCATCCCCCACGTCCCCCATTTATTTTTGTAGTGCTTTATATTCTAAGATACAACTTTTCAATCATTCGGACAAAGGGTCATTTTCGTTTTTTCCTTGGCAGATTCCACACAAATGGTAATGAAAATCACTAGATTGTATTTATATAATATTTTGAAGGAATTCAAAGGGGAAAAAGTTAAGAAAAATTTTCTTTGATGGAAGAAAGACTCGTGCAGTTGACTTTATGTCCCTCAGAACACAGGACAATTTTAACTCGTTCCTTGAGATTATTCAAGAGCAGTTTTAAGGAAAAGTGGAAAGCTGCTAATTACACTGATAAAAGGTTTTTGCAAAACAACAAAGAGTGGCTAAATATATCTCTGGAGCCACCTACACGGTCACATAAGCTTTAGAGAAGAGATGGGCCTTCTTGTTGACATCCTTACAGCAGATTTTGGAAAAGTAATGAAAATCAGAAGATTTTTTTGAAAACCCAGAATGCTCTTCTCATATTACTGGTATCAATATTAATTTAATCAAAAAGTTCAAAATTGTTCTCAAGGTTATATCAAGTGGTCACGAAATTGACCATGTCAAATTTGATTCGTTTGCCCAAGAAACTTCCAAACTTTATGTTGAACTGTATGGTTGGCATCCCATGTCATCTAGAGTTCACAAAATATTGTTGCATGGAGCGGAAGTGATCTCCGAAGCAATTCTCTCAATTGGACAGTTGTCAGAGGAGGCAGCTGAGGCAAGAAACAAACATTTTAGAAAATATCGCGTGGACTTAACTAGGAAATTTTCCAGAGTGACGTGTAATAGAGATATTTTAAATAGGCTGTTGCTGCCATCCGATCCACTCATCAGTTCCAACAGAATAAAAGGGAAGAGTAAATTGAAACCATTTTCAAATGAGGCATTGAATATTTTAGTAGCTAGCACACCAAACGATGATGCATCTTTTACGTATAAGCATCGCGATGCCGATTATAGCTCCGACAGCGAACACAACAATGAGGATGCTGAAAACACTAGCGATTACGAGAGTAGCGATTCAAATTAACAATAGACTTTTCACCTGCACTTTTCTCTTTATTATTTCATTCATTTGTTTATAATGTACGGAGTTATGATACGTTATTTCCGTTCCGTTTTTCTCGTTTTTTGGAATAAAATGTGTTCAATCATTTAGCCCGGTTCTTTATTTCAAATCTGGCCGTCACAAAGGAAATGATTTCATTCTAACTGTAAACATTTTAGCTGATTTTTTAAAAATTTTCCTGATATTCATACATTTCTCATTATTTTTCTTAAATTGTCCAAAATTATGATAAGCTACCACCATTCATGTAATCAGATTGGATTAAAATGGGTTTAATAATTTTGACCGGCTTTTCGTCTCGAATACACCTATGTGCGGCGGCAGGATTTTCGACACTAGCTTGTCAGCTAGGTCGAACTCAGTCGCTGTCTGGAGGAGAATTCCAGCGACCGGTTGCTCAGATTGGTAGTTTTCCGTGGTTTCTGCGATCAACACCTGGCGAATGCCGCAGTAGTACCCTAACAAACGGGCCTCAGACCGAGCGTGATCTTTCCTTCCTCTTCCTTGTCCTATCCTCACTCCTTACACACACACTTACACTAACATGCACTACACTACCACACATGCCGGGAGACCAGTCGGGAGCTTAGAACTTGTCCCGGCTGGGGCGGTGCCTCGCTGGTGGGAGATACCTGGTTGAGGGAAAACCCCGCAAGTCGACGGTAGGTCGGCGCTGGATCTCGCCATCCGGCAGGGAAAAGATCACCGCCACCGCCCGAGAAAAACACGTACTACACTTACGGGACCAATGACCTAGTTGAATCATGAACTATTAATCAATCCGAAAATGACATGCACGTCACATGGTCGCCTTATCCTCAGTAGTGGATAATAAAAGCAGGGCTTAGGGCTGTGGACACCGCTGGCTGAAATATTAAACCGATCCCAAAACGCCAAATACAAAAATAAATAAACACTCTATTGGTGGCGAGGTTCAGGCTACTCGGCCTGCTCTTCCGCTTAGCAGCTTTGAAAAGTTTAATTCAGAAGCACGTAATAAAAACGAGGTCGTTCAAGGAAAATATGTACGCAATTAGCGGAATGGTTTTCTCGCATGTTCGACAGGAGTGAAAACGGGGAAAGCTGGGAAAGCTCTCATTTTTTCGCCTGGTTTAAAAAAGATATCAAAACATATCCTTCATTTGCAAAAGTATTTTATCTTCTATAGAAAAGAAGAAAAATCGCGCTTCGTGACAAGGTCTTCCTAATCAATGAACGTTCACAAGTAAATAGATTCTATGAAAACACGAAGCGTTTTAGAGATAAGTCTACATTTTAACAACGCAACAATGCAAATACGCAACATATGCTCCTATAATTACGCGAATATGCATCAACAGGAAAGATCGGCCAAATATGCACTAGCATATTAATCTACATAGCATCCACTTGTAACCAAATATCAAGAAGTTTCACTTAGCTATATCCTGAAGCAACGGACAAAAATATGAAAATCATATTCATAGAAACCCTCTCCCTACAAATATCACGAAGTGTAGGGCGAGTTGTGGAAAGCGATAAAAGTTTCGTTATGACGTCATACCGAACGTGAATCTTTCGATATTTTATTTACGCTGGTTCCAGAGTAATTTCATTTCATTTTTCAGTTCGTTTTTATTTCATTTTATAATATATTAATCAGCAGCCAGTCACTGGATATGTTTGCTTCGACAATAACGACTTTCGTTTGTTTTATTGATTAGGCGTTAGCATGAAACATTGTAAAATGTTAATTTACAGTGATTTTTTATTTAATGGGTATTAATAAATGGCCTTGGGTACTGTAAAATAGTTTATATCAAACTCTGTTGAACTGCAAAAAGTTGATAACTATAATACATTTTTGCAGTTATGTTTAAAATTATATTAATGACCTATTACATCTCTGGGCAAGAAAATGTTATTATGAACCAATAAGAACACGCTTTTCATTATAACGTTCAGAATAATACCCGAAAGGTTGCGGTATTCAGTTGTCAGCGCACCGTCGACGCTACAATTACGAACACAAATATGTAATATGTATGATAGAAACGAAGATATTACATACTAATTTACGGGGCGAGAAAGTAAGTCGGTCAATAGCAACCTATTTATAAAATTTCAACAATAATAATTACGGTATTGAGTTATTCAAAGATAAATAATTCGAGATATCTTTGAAAGACACCATTGTGTCGAAGTACAGCGGAAGAGAGAATTATTATACACGATTCATACGGGCTTCATACTCACTAAAAGGTGATGTGAGTCAGGTCGAAAAACTATGAGCTCCCTGAATTCATAAACCAGTTTCCATGCATACAAAAATAACTACCAGATGAGCCACAAGGCAAACAACTTTCTGGACCAAGTTTTTTTTCACCCGCAGAGATTAGTTCTCGCAATTATTGGACAGCGAGCAGAGCTAATCTCCTAGAAACAGTGAGAAAACATTTGCGTGAACGAAGTAATAAGGGACGGATGTATGCCGTATGTCTTCTGAGAAAGAACCCTTGGTCCCAGCTCTCTCAAAAAGAATTACTCCCTTCGCAATAATAAATTTCAATAATTACAATGCAGTATACTACACATCGATAACTCTTACTTTACTCATTCAAAATCTTTGGTATTTCGGGTGACTGATGTCTCCCGGCGCGTCACCCGCTAAGGTCATTCGTCCTGTAAGTGTAGTGCACGTTTTCTGATCGTGGGAGGGGGTTGTGATCTCCCGCTGGATAGGATTTTTCAATAGGGTGGGAGTTTATTCATGTTCGGGAGTACATATTGCTCCAGCCAATTAGGCTTTTGGAGATTGGGGGCGGGCTTTAATTTAAAAAAACTACTTAATTCTAACTTAAAAACTATACATGGCGGCCTCTTTGGGCCTTGCCCAGTTTATTTACAGGTCTTATTAAAAAACTGTTTGGGTGAAAGTTCTTTAAACTCTTCTTTTCTTTTTGTAACATTGACTCTCTCAATCATTCTTAATCTATTTGTACAACTCATTCTCTCACTCATTCATTCTCGCATTCATACACAATATACACTACACATCGCTATTTACACTACACTATGTACACTCGCTCGCCACGGCGCCGACTTCACTCGAGCGTCCGTGGCGCCGCGACGGCTTCGGCCCCATGCGGCCCAGGCCCGGCGCGCGTCCGCGTTCCGTGCTGGATAGGAAGATCTGGCGTCGACCTACACTTCAGCTTGCGGGGTTTCCCCTGCCAGGTATCTCCCATCAGTGTGGCACCGCCCCAGCCGAGTCGAGCTCAAAGCTCTCGACTTGTCTCCCGACATGCGTAGCATAGAGCATGTAAGATGCGTGTGTGTGTGTAAGGGGTGAAGATAGGACAAGGAAGAGAGAGGAAAGATCGCGCGCGGTCCGTGGCCCGTTTGTTAGGGTACTGCTCCAGCGTTGGCCTGGTGTTGATCGGAGAAACCACAGAAAAATACCCATCAGAGCAGACGGCCCCAAGTATTCTCCTCCAGGCAGCAGCTGAATTCGACCAAGCCATCTAGCTTGTGAGAAAATCCTGAAACCGTCGGGAATCGAACCTTAGAACCTCTGGGAAGGACACACTACAATGGCATCATGGCAAATCGAATATTTGTTTTGCCCATCTTATTCTTATCACATTTAAGAATTGGACAGTTGATCTTCGGTAAGTGGGATTGGTCGGGAACTAGGAATTTTTGTTGTTGTTTTGTGTGTGTGTGTGTGTGTGTGTGTGTGTGTGTGTGTGTGTGTGTGCGCGCGCGCGCGCGCGTGCGTGTGTGTGTGGGTTTTACGAGATTTTAAAGTTCTACTGAAGAATCACTGATAAAGGAACGAGTATGTCCTAACTCACAATATTTATCTATGATGTTCCGTCATTCACTTTAAGTAAACCTAGAAAATTCAAGAAACCATGAAAAAGAGTATTTTGAAATATATCAATAACATTTTTCTCGTCGTCTCCCAGTTTTCAACGTCTAACATTTCTCTTCTGCTTTGCTTCCTCAAATTACATTTCTTATACGTTTTCTTTTTTAGGATTTTCGTCATCCTATCTCAAACTCTGCGGATCTAATCCTATTAGCGGATCCTCCTCTTTCCTTCCCAGAATTAATACGCCTTCCCTTAATTTTCCCGCCGTCTAAAAATACGCCCAGCCATCAACGCCGTCTATCAGTAGAGAGTGGCCTCTCTGCATCTCTTCCACAGAGAGCTGCGCCTCGCCGCACAGCCAGTTCGAACTAGTGGTGCTAAAACAGCACGGACTTTCTTGCCCGTGCATTCACTCAAAATTACGCAAAAAGTACTCAAATTTTCGAAAAATTGTACATGGTCTTATTTCAAAATTTATCTTTAAGGAACAGATTTCATTTAGGTAAAAATCTGTATCTTCATAACAGTAGTTGTAGGAAGACGTCGAGGAATTTTTGAATTTTTGCAATTTTCGAAATCAGTTTTCAAACGGTTTAGTCGCCAGAGAAAGAACGGTTTAGCCGCTAGCGTTGTTCATAAACGGAACGCCCGACGGACAGACGTTTTGTCGTCATTTGATTTTTCGGTATCATGTATCCACGGAACCCACGATACCAAGTACCGTGATTCTGGCTATAACAAGAGTTAGAGGATTTGTTTTTTTCAAAATTCAGTAACTGGATTTAACCATTTTCGTTTGCAGGGCCCTGTAATACGAGTTTGTCTGCGGAAAATTCGCAGTTTTTTTCGCGCAGAATTACATAATTTTCTCTCTTTGCGTAAGCGGTATCGAGAAAGTAAAAGCAAGAATAGAGACGATCTTTAATAAAATGTTCACTTGGCGTGCCACTTCAGGCAATTATTTTCACGGTAAAAAGTTTCGTTTGCGCAAAACAAGATCGTAATGTATAGAAATGTTAAACGTAATACAGGTGCCTGGTTCGTTCATCCTCAGGCCTAAAAATAAAAGCAAGAATATTTTTATGCATGTCACCACCGTTGGAAGTTTAATAATTACGTCGGTATAAGTACATACAATGTACTTCATTTGAGCATGCACAATGTATTCAATATCAATAATTCACGTTGATTTTGACATTAAAATTTTAAAAAGCACACTTTTTTTAGTATAAACGCGCATGATAAATGTAAATTTTCATTATCAATCATAATAAATGAGGAAAGCATCAATTATTCATACTACGCTCTTGTCCATTTTTACAACAACTAACAAGGCGGCTACTACTATTGGAAAAAAGGAAATCGTATTGACATTATTTGTTAGTAAATACTGCAGCATCACTTTATGAACCGAGTATATAGTTTTTTTTGCAAAGTGACTACTAACACTTTAGTATCCTTGTTCTCTAGTAATTAAATAAAATCGATGTATTCATGACTTATCTAGTGGTTTGTCTTTCCGTCATATTTTCTAGGGTTGCCGCAGGTCTGACATGTCTCCGGTATGTAATTTTTTAATGCGCTCACAGCGAATAATTCTGAAAGGCACTAGCGTTAAACTCAATTTTATATATGTTTAATATACTCACCCAAAAGTGCATCGAATGCTGTTAAAATGTGTGCTGACTCACCTGAAACAAAGAGAAAAAGACATTCAGAAATAAGTTTCTAATGCTTGCGTGACCATTTATTCCACCATTCAAGTATTAAGATCATCACGTACAAGCATTAATTGCAGGAGCGAGATAATCACTTGCCACTTACAAGACCGAAATTAATTGCGTTGAAGAAAAGCATGTGATATTTCTTGGCCGCGATTTTTTATTTTTTTATTCATGCTAAACTGCAGAGGACACTCGTGGATTCGAAACAGTATTTTGAATTCGAGAGTTTTAAGAAAATATTGTCTACTTTGAAATTCTTAATGGACTATCCTTCAAAGATTTTTATTTCATAGATATTTTATTTCACCTTTCCATGGCAACTGCTGGTCTTTTGAATATCCGTACAGAAATCTACACACGATTATTAAGATTTACGGCGGCTGCACACTGCATTTCAAAATGCTGCCAAGTAAATTCCTTGCCCACAACACACACTGCTTTTGCAGATAATTAGTATTATTGAAACGTAAAAGGAAACCTATCTCCTTAATTTGATAGCAAAATATTTCGATTATTATTTAATAATTTATGCAACAAATGTGTATACATATTTTCCCATTTTAAATTTTAAAATTTAATGAATAAAAATTCTCAGTAAGAACATACGGTTGGGAATCAATATTATTTCAATAATGGCGCCGGATCCTGAAAAGAAACTTCCAGATTAGGATAATGACTACCTGAAACAGGGAGTGGTGTAGAAACTACCACAGGAGAAAAGACCCTGATAAAATCCGATACAAAAACCATTAAGAGGGGACGTGAGTTGTGAGGTATTGAAAAGAACGCGATAAAAGAAAATTGTTGACGAAATTACAACAAATATCGCGTGAAGTTTTCAACTCAAGGAGCGGTTAAAGCATCAGTATTATTTCACATTTATAATTAGTTATGTAATTAGAAAAATGCATATCGTAAGAACTAAAAAACTTTGTATTCGGTTGGTATAATTAATTTTTTCAAACAGTCGCGGGCCGCACAAAACGATGGGCCTCTCTCATCAATATCTTGTATACAAATATTTGTTGAAACACCGAAGTGCGTTGGAAGCCGTCTTTTCGGATCCCTCCCCCCCCCTCCGGCGACGGCCAAAGGCTCTCCCATCCGAAGAGAGAGAGAGAGAGAGAGAGAGAGAGAGAGAGAGAGAGAGAGAGAGGCGGACGCTCCCGCTGGGAAACGAGGTGCGACGGGTCGCGCCGCGGGCAGGTTAACGAGCCGACGGCACGCGAACGCACCGCCCCGCGCCCGCCCCCGGCCGCCCCCGCAGGCGCAGCCGCTGCTCACGGCCGCGGGCGGAGGGGTTCCCAACACTCGCATCGCACCTAAGTGCTGTTTGAAAAAAACAGCCGCTTCCAATCACGGTGGAGGACTCGATGATTGCTGGTTCACCTCTTCCTTGTGTTGAGACTCGTTTTCCCTAGGAATTGGAGATTCCAAGAATTCGATTTACACACTTACGGGCTAATTCGAGTTATCGGGCAATACGATTTATCGGGCAATACGATTTATCGGTCAATACGATTTATCGACAGCTTGACAAATTGACCGACAGCTATCAGTCAATGCGAACTGTCGGACAATACGAGCTATCGGTCAACACAAGCTATCGGTCAATACGAGCTATCGGTCAATACGAGCTATCAGTCAATACGAGCTATCGGTCAATACGAGCTATCAGTCAATACGAGCTATCGGTCAATACGAGCTATCGGGCAATACGAGCTATCGGGCAATACGAGCTATCAGTCAATACGAGCTATCGGTCAATACGAGCTATCAGTCAATACGAGCTATCGGTCAATACGAGCTATCGGTCAATACGAGCTATCGGGCAATACGAGCTATCGGGCAATACGAGCTATCGGACAATAAGAGCTATCGGGCAATTCGAGCTATCGGGCAATTCGAGTTATCGGGCAACACGAGCTATCGGGCAATTCGAGTTATCGGGCAATTCGAGTTATCGGGCAATTCGAGTGATCGGGCAATACCGCGAGCGCAGCCGAGGCTTAGGGCCTCGGGGGGCGAAACGAGAGGATAGGACGGATGGATTCCCAAACCGGCAAAATGCCCCATCTCACGGAACTGCTGTTCAACACAGCTGTCTCCAATCACGGAGGCGGATTCAACGATTGCTGACTGACCCCTTCCTTGCGTTGGGGCTCGTCTCCTTAATGCTGTACACCAGCATTCGAGATTCCAAAATTTCAATTGATCGACTTACAGAGTTATCCCGTGATTCGAGTTATCGAGCGATTCGTGTTGGCCTGCAATTGCAGTAACCGTTTAATTCGAGTTATTAGTTATTTGGGTTATCAAGTAATTCGAGATGCAGAACGCAGAATTGATCACAGTAACTGGTAATGCAATTGCTCGGACTAGTAAAATCGCTGAAACACCTGGCGTTGCCCAAGCATTTCTTTATCTTAATATATTAGAAAAAGGAATCAATTATATTCACAGTACAAAAATGAAGCCATTTGCTTACATACCAGCCTCGTTTGCCCCACCTCTCTACGCCTATGCTGAACCCCGATCCGCCCTCTTCCCACCCCGCCCCAACCAGCCACGCCCTGCCCAGCCCTCCCTGTCTCACCGCCAGGCCAGGCTGTGGCCTACCATGTCTCACCCCATCCTAAAATACTACGCATTGCATTACCAATTGCACAGGCAAACATAGAACGTGTTTCATCCTATTGAAACTATATTTTTAAAAAAATCACAGCTGAAACTAAACACTTTAAATTTCAGTGAGAATCACGTGTAAAGTATTGTATTTCAACTGAATAGTTGCGCTCACAAAGAACATTAGGGTTGCTGCAGCACACTGAGTAGATTGTGAAACGCAAGTAGAGATGAGAAAATGGTGCAGAAGGTTCTGAACTGCGTCTAACTTCCCTCAAGTGCAGTATTCGCATCTCAATATGATTGAAATTTCGCGGAAAGTCAACATTTCCAGATATTTATATACCTAACAGTCTATTCAAATCTCTAGGCTATAATAATGGAAAATTTCGATTCACTCAGTGAAGTATTCAGGACTCGTATAAAGGATAAAGCAACAAAAATTCATTTTTACAAAATGTGATTATTCTCCGATTCAAATTTCTTTACATATCACGAGTTGGGAGAGAGGGGCACTGTTATCTAATCGGAAGTTTCAATTTCAAAAACCCATTTTTTTAAATCGAAACTGATTTTACATAAATACATTATTTTTCCAATAAATTACACTCTGGTGTACATTGTAATATTCATCTCAGCAAAAATATAAGTTTAAATTCATTTTGTCCTGAGACCGCACCAGCTCCTCTCATGAATTTCAAATCGACGAAGCGAGGAAAGCCCAATATGCGGATGAATATCTAAAGACACGAAGGTGTTCTCACCGACCACGCAATCGATGCTTATTGACCATCACGCTACGCCTCGGGCGTCAAAATTAAATACCAGTTGCCTCGAGGGCACGCGGATTCCCAAGACTTCAACAAGATGCCACATAATAATTTATTATTAGTACTTAGGACGTGCCGACCTGGATTGCAGAGGTGGCTGAGAGCGTTTACCCACTCAGTGCTTCGTTTCGAAGGGTTGAGGGTTCGAGTCCCGCCTGGGGCATGGTTGTTTGTCCGTTGTCTCTCATGTATGTGTTTTCGCGGAGGGCCTCGCGTTCTGCTGAATCCAGGTTAGAAAAGTTCACAAGTGTGTTGGTGTCTAGTGTTTGATCGCATTAGCGTCCAATCGGGACGTATAGGGTAACTTGCTGTCGACTGGATATAATCCCTTAGGGGGGGGGAAATACATCAAACTTACGAAATATATGTAGCACTTTCGCATTAGATAATTTAATCTGAAATACAATCAACGATAATTCTGCCTAATTCTTCCATTTTTAAATCAGTTTCAAAAAGATGCATGCAATTCCATTTATATTTGAATATTTGTACGTCAGAATTTTACTAATTTAATGTTCTTTTAAAAATACTAAAGGTTAAAAAATTAAAATGGTTACACAATTTGAATCTTAGGAAGTTTATAATTTGATAAACTAACTTTGACAAGATCATCAAACGCATCATCGACGAAAAGTAATTCAAAAGAGACTAAAGAGTGCAGCAGTCTTTTCAAGCAATAAATATCCAAATAAACTTCAACCAGCTCAATGAAAATTCCATGCTGTGAAAAAAATCGGTAAACATTCCGCATTAAAGGAAACATACCAATTCAATTGCAATAAATAAATCGATTTTCTATTCAATAATTGAATGAGAAAAAACAGCACAGCTTCGAATACCATATTTTAAAGAATTGTTTCGATATAATGTCATTATAAAGGAGCATAAAATCATCTTATCAGCTTCCTTTCATTGGATTCAAGTAGGCTTTAGATTTGTAAGACAAGGAGAACAATGTCCCTTTTAAAACAAAGCCCCATTACCTCGAACTGTGAATTTCTAATGAGTACTGATCAGCTTCCTCATCGATTCAATTGCCCCCTGAGTATTATATAAAACTTAAAATAAAATTGGTTTGTAATCACACGAATCGCTCGGCGAACAAAAACTTAAAGAGGACTGGAATAAAATGTATCAAAAGAATTATCTAAGGTCACCGATTTCTCAGAGGTACAACAACTATGCCTGAATATTAACTCTGGTTCAACTCCATCCAGAAAGTAATTCAATATCCATCTCCCAGTAATTACTAAAAGGTAGCGCTGCAGTTAATGCAACCAATACCTCCGGAGGATCTTGTGGAACGCTCGAGATGTAAATTTGCTTAATGTGGGCTTCGAAAGAAATTAGTTCTCCAGGGCCCACTAATATATACATCTAGCATCAGTAATTGATATTTAACAATGCCTACATTACCATGTACGGAAGCAACCAAAGCGTATCAACTCTTTTCGAAAGTATAAAATAACCAATCGTTGGCTCACCTTTTATTTTGGTGATACCTGGTCTCTTCGTCATTTACAATACATTAGGCAGAATGAACAAAGTACTGTCCTTGTTTTAAAGCACAGTGAACCAATACACGTCTCCTACATGAAGAAATAGGAGTTAAATATGTTAATGTCTAGATTATGCCTTTGCTGTTATGCCTAGACATTATGTTGGTTTCTGCTCAGATCCTCTAATACAGCAGCAGCTCCTCTTTTAAATTCATTGAAGATCAGCTTAATAAATAGAGCGACGTCATGAAATTGAATATGTTTTTAATTGCTTTTCTATCATTTTTAGACGTGCGTATAGATTAAAGATTGTATTAATTTGGGCTTTCAGGAACGCACCAATCTTTCTCGCGACTTTCTTCAATACTATTAATGTTTTTAACTACGTTAGTTTCTTCTTGTTTTTTGGTAAAGTGCATACCCACATCGGTAGAAAATGTGCAGCCATCGACCCTTGGGGAACGCCGCTTGTTGGCTGCGGAGCTCGAATCGTGTGCCATTGAGGGAAGAGTACGCTCACGGCAGGTAAGAAATACAGCTGCTATATGTTAAAATATCAAATTTTCTTAAAATATTATTTTCTTTCCTGTCTGAGGATTTAACAACTTTGTCAGAATGTATTTGGTCTATTTTACAGACAGAAAATTGTTTCTTGGATAGCTGTTTCACATAAAAATACAATATAATCCCAATTTATTAAAATATGTATCACATATATTAGTACATTGCAATCATATTGTAGTTTATGTAAAACAGCTCAATTTTCTTTCTATAAAATTAAGAACGAATACACTCTTTCAAATGTTCTTCCCTGAATTTTCATCAAATCACTATCCCTTTCCCACTGCTTCACATTCATGACTATCTGTCTCAACTATTCCTAGCCTTCATCATGTTAGATAATTCAATCACTTCTTCACAATGTTCAAATTTTCTACATTCTCAAATTTTAAACTCCGCATGGTCATCGTTTCTCATTGCTTGTTGAAAACAGGGTGGTCATTCATTTTCTGGAAAACCATTCCCTGACTTCTCTCGGTTTTCCAGTGCATTTTTATGTTTTAACAAAATACGAAATGACCATATTTTCTCACCACATAAAAAATGAGTAAAAAATAAGGCTGTGCTAACAGCCAGCTCTCTAACCTTGGGGAATGCCGTATGTGTGTCGTGGAGTCTCGATTTCTCCGGAGTAGTGCTTCCACTGCAGATAACAAATTCAACAACTAAATGTTTACGTATCAACTAGATTTCTCTGCCTTTACGTCACTAAAAACTAACAATTTCCCACTGTTTTACATTATTGTGTCAATTATTCACATCCTTCGCCAATCCCAGACAACTCAATCACTTTTTTAAACATTCAAATTTTATTGTTATTTTTTTAACTCCGCATGGTCATCGTTTCTGCTTGCTTATTGATATAAAGGGCAAGTCCACATCGGTATAAAGTCGCCAGCCTTCGACCCTTGGGGAAAGCCGCTTGTTTGCCGCGGAGTGTTGATTCCTGTGGGGTTGTGCGAACCTGCGAGCCAACGGCGGGTAACAAATACACCAACCAAAAGTTTACATCTCAAATATTCTTCTCATCATTTACATCAATAAATCACTAACAATTTCCCACTACTTTACATTACTGTGTTAATTATTCACATCCCTCGTCCATGTAAGACAACTCAATCACTAATACCCTCGAATTTTCTATATTATTCTCAATGCTTTTCAAAGTCCGGAATTTTTACACTCTTTGCTTATTGTTAATATGCACGCCTACATTGTAGAAATGGCCTTGGGGAACGCCAAGGCTGATCGACTCCTGCGGCGTTGTGCGGCATGAGAGCCAGCGACGGGTAACGAATAGAACTAAATTTTTTATATATCAAACATTGTTCCCTGCATCTACTTCAATAAATCACTAACGATTTCCCAATTACTATCTCAATTATTCATTTCATTCAACGTTCGATAACTCAACTACACGCTCAAAATTTTCTACAATATTCTCAATTTTAGAATACATACACCGTCATCGTTTCTCCTTGCTTGTTGATAATCTTCTCATTGGTAAAAAATGTCCTTGACCCTTGCGGAACGCCGCTCGTTCGCCACGCGGCACTGCGCGCCCACGACGGGTAAAAATACAGCAACTAAAATTTTACTCATGAAACATTCTTCCCAGCATTCACACCATATAAATCACTAACGATTCCCCACTACTTCACATTCTGCCACAATTATTCATATCCCCCATCCATGTTAGCTCAAATTACATACACCTTCAAATTTCCTATAATTTTCTAACGTTTTTTAAACTACGGAATTTTTCAACACAATACTTACTGATAACGCGCACGTCGACATTGAAAGAAAATGCCCAACCCTCGAACCTTGGGGAACACCGCTCGTTCGCGCCCGCGACGAATAAAAAATACAGCAACTAAAATTTTACGCATGACACATTTTTCCCAACATTCACACTAATAAATCTCTAGCAATTCCCCACTACTTACATTCTGCCACAATTATTCATATCCCTCATCCATTGTCACACAGCTCAAGTCACTTATACCCTGCGATTGACTATAATATTCTATTTTTTCTGAACTACGGATTTTTCAACTCATAGCTTACTGATAATGCGCAGGTCGACACTGGCACAAAATAACCAAGCCCTCGAACCTTGGGGAACGCCGCTCGTTTACCGCGTTCGTCGCGTGGCATTACGCGCTGGCGACGAATAAATACAACTAAAATTTTACGCATCTAACATTCTTCCCTTCATTTACATCAATAAATCACAATTCCCCACTATTTTACATTACTGTCACAATTATTCATATCCCTCTTCCGTGTCAGACAGCTCAAGTCACTTATACCCTGAGATTGAGTATAATATTCTAATTTTTTTTCTGAACTACGGAATTTTTCAACTCATTGCTTACTGATAATGCGCGGGTCGACACTGGCAGAAAATGCCCAAACCCTCGAACGTTGGGAAACACCGCTCGTTCGCGCCCGCGACGAATAAAAAATACAGCCACTAAAATTTTACGCATCAAACATTCTTCCCTTCATTTACATCATAAATCACACACCCCCACTACTTTACATTCTGTCACAATTACTCATATCTCATGTTAGCTCGAATTACGTGCACCGTCAAATTCCTATAATTTTTCTTAAGTTTTTTTAAACCACGGAATTTTTTCAACCCATTGCTTACTGATAATGCACATGTCAACACTGGCAGAAAATAGCCAGCCCTCGAACCTTGGGGAACGCCGCGCTCGTTCGCCGCGTTCGTTGCGCGGCAATACACGCCCGCGACGAATAAATACAGCAACTAAAATTTTACGCTTCAAACATTCTTCCCCGCATTCACACCAATTCCCCACTACTTTACATTCTGCCACAATTATTCCTTATCCCCCATCCATGTTCGCTCAAATTACTTCCACCTTCAAATTTCCTATAATTTTCTAAAGCATTTTTTAAAACTATGGTCAGCCCTCGACCCTTGGGGAACGCCGCCGCGCTCGTTCGCGGCGTTCGTTGGGCGGCAATACGCGCCCGCGACGAATAAAAAATACAGCAACTAAAATTTTACGTATCAAATATTTTTCCACTCATTTACATCAATAAATCATAATTCCCGACTACTTTACATTACTGTCACAATTATTCATATCCTTCTTCCATGTCAGACAGCCCAAGTCACTTAAAGACTGAGATTGACTATAATATTCTAATTTTTTTTTCTGAACTACGGAATTTTTCAACCCATTGCCTACTGATAATGCGCAGGTCGACACTGACAGAAAATGGCCAGCCTCGACCTTGGGGAACGCCGCTCGTTCGCCGCGTTCGTTGCGTGGAACCTATGCGCCCCGCGACGATTAAAAAATACAGCAACTAAAATTATACGCATAAAACATTCTTCCCAGCATTCACATCAATAACTCACTAACAATTCCCCACTACTTTGCATTCTGTCACAATTATTCACATCCCTCGTCCATGCTAGAAAACTCAAATCATTTGTACCCTCAAATTCCCTATACTATTCTCAGGTTTTTTAAACTACGGAATTTTTTCAACTCATTGCTTACTGATAATGCACAGATCGACACTGGCAGAAAAATGGCCAGCCCTCGACCCTTGGGGTGCGGGCGCTCGTTCGCCGCGGGGGCTCGTGATTCCTGCGCGTGGGGCCGCGCGGCACTGTCGGCCCGGCGGCGGCGTGTGAGGGCTTCCCCGGGGCGCGCGGGTGGCTGGTGGCATTCCGTGCCGCGCCGAAACCAGGCATGCGGTTAATCGGCAGCGAGCGGCCCTCGCCACCACCAGCAGCGGCAGCAGCGCCGGCGGAGCTGCGAGGGGGGGGGGGAGGGGCGCGGAGCGCGGTGTTTCGACACCGGCGGAATATTAATTCTGGCGTGCGGGGAGCGAGCGAGAGAGCACTGGGCGGCGGCGCCTCGGGCGTCGAGTACTTCCCCTCCGCGCCCCTCCACCCGCGCCCCGGCAGGCCTCAGGCGTCGACGCCCGAGGGGCCCCGCGGCGGTGGGGAGGATGAGCAGGCTGCCAGTGGCACTGGTTGGGAGCGAGTGTCACGAAGGCCGGGGGGGGGGGGAGAAGAAGGGATGAGGAAGGAGACCGGAAGGGAAAGGAGAAACAAGAGCAGGAGAAACGACAAGACGAGGAGACGAGAAAGAACTATCAGAGGGAAGAAGGAAGACAAAAGGATGGAGAGACAAGAGGAAGGAGGAGGAGAGGAAGACGAGGAAGCAAAGACAGGAGAGACAACGAAGGAGAGACAAGACGAAGGAGAGACAAGACGAGGAGAGACAAAGGGGGGGGGAGACAAGACGAAGGAAGACAAGAGAGGAGAGACAGAGGAAGGAGAGAAGACGAAGGAGAGACAAGACGAAGGAGAAGACGAAGAGAGACGACGAAGAGAACAAGACGAAGGAGAGACAAGACGAGGAGAGACAAGAGGAAGAGAGATAAGAGACCAAAGACGAAGAGACAAGAGGAAGGAGAAACCAGAAGCAGGAGAAACGACAAGACGAAGGAGACAAGGAAAGACAATGAGAGGGAACAAGGAAGATACAAAAGGATGGAGAGACAAGAGGAAGGAGAGGCAAGAGGAACGAGAGTCAATGAGGAAATGGTGATGTGGAAGGAGGCGAGAAAAGGATGATGAGGGGAAACAGATGTCGGGAACGGGACAATAAGGGAAAAGAAATAACGAAATGATTGTGTTCTGAAGATGGGGGATGAGAAAGTAAGAACTGGAGGAAAGGACGTGGTGAGGATAGGAGTAACACGAGAAGTGAAGAAACTGAAACGAAAATAGAGCAAAAGCAAGCAAGATGAATTTAAAGGCAAACAACAGGAAATGGTGAGAAAAATAAATTGTGAAGTGATGGACGAAAAAAGGCAGAAAAAGACGAGAAGAAGGCTACGACAAAGAAAGTTGAATACATGCTTGCAATGAAGAAAATCCAACGCAAATAACGATAAAAAAATCGGAAAAAGCGATCTCAAAAGGAACTATAATCGGGAGCGAGTTAGTGAGGCAGTGGAGAAGGTAGAGGTAGCATAAATTAAGAAGAGAAAAGAAAATGAGCACAAAGAACAAGAAGAATAAAACCATAAAGATTATAAAAAGAGCAATTAGTTGAGGGAAATCCAAGAGAATTGCAATATTAGGAACGAATAGTTATTGAGAGATTCAAGTGTGTTGCGTGACTAGAAGCAAGAAACGCACAGTAACGGAAAATATGTTCTTTGGATAGATCTTTCTAGGAATTTGCGTATTCAATTATATAGTTCTTGCTACGTTTAGTATATTTGCTTTGGGTTTATTTGAATTACAAGATTGTTGACAAAAATATATTTAAACGAAATGACAAACGTGTTGATCGGCTCGGAAATAATGTCTTCTGTAGTTTTACTCGCCGTCGCTTTGAATATCTTTCTTCTATGCTATGAACTGTGGGAATTTCTTTTACGGTGTTTTTATACGATTTCACTGTCAGTCGGAATGAGTGTTCATTCAGATGAGTGTTGTATTGCAGAACTTTCTGGAAGAATATAGCTCATATCACATCCAACAGTGATAGGAGGAAAGATAACAGCATATACACCAGTTATCTATGAAGATAATGAAACCTGGAAGTTTGATAAGATGTGTATGTCACGAAGGAACGCAATCCAATCTTGGAAACAGTATGTCGATAAATGCTCTGTCAACACCGTCTTCCGCGATCTATAGTGGTAACCATATTTGCTAATGAGATCCTGTAAAGAGATATTTTCTTACTATGCCACGAGGTGAAATCTGTGTGATATTGCTTCCGATACATCAAGATTTTTATGCCAAGAATCAGTACACTGATTGGTGAAACTAGCACACGTGTAGTGAAGGTCACAAATACAAATTTCAATGTACCTTCGTGTAAGCGAGAAGAAATTGTGCCCGTAGCTAACCGTTAAATAAAACGAAGTAGTGGAATTTTGAAATCTTGTAATGTCGAATTTAGAGATTTAAAAAAATGTAACCATAGTTTTTAAGTGGGGAAAGATATGCGACATCAGATATTTTGAACTTTTAATAAATATTATTACATCTGTTTGATGAAGAAATTACGGAAAATTCTTACCAACTTCATTCCTTTCTCATCATAGTTATAATCCCATGATGATCAGTACATTTTTGAAAGTTGAAAAGAGTGAGAATGGAGTACGTGATGTCGACAGCGATTACAACCTGGAAATGATATAGGTATCTTTAGTTTTTTGACGTTTACGGTCCGTTAGAGAAAAGGTGCATTTCACCCAAACTTTAAGGCTCGCTAAACTCCCGTTAAAAGCTAAAGGGGGCGAACTCAGCTCCGTTAGAAGCAGTAAACGCCTGGTTAGACAGTTTACAATTTTTGGTTTTGGTTGAAGCCGGAAACAGCGAGAAAATGGAGAACACACTTTAACTTTGTCATTTTAAATGAAAAGACGCGTTTTATTGTAGATTCAGAACGTGCAGCAAAATATGACATGCGAGTACGCACTTTCATTCTGTTTAAGGGGTGGGAAAGGACATGGTAGTAATTGTAGATAGTACACCTTTCAAGAATAGTACTGTTTTCTCTGTTTTGAAGGTCAACTGTAGATATTTTCTTTCAGAACTGAATAAAAATGTAGATTTGTATAAAAAAACAAGCGTACATTAATTTATTACAGAAAATAATGATCTTACAAGCCGAAATTATGCAGGAGAAAATAACTTTCAGTGAAAACGTCATGGGTTTAGGAGATACTGAGATTGTCCGAACACGGCAGACAGACACAGCCCAAATTGTAGAAATAACTTAATGTTTTTGTAACGTTAATAACAATATGAACTTATGAAAAGACAGTTATTTTTAAATCGCGGGTGGTGTCTTCAGTGTTATTAACAATCATTGAAACATTACTCTTTCTTTCAGATAACAATTCAATTATCCTTTTCGATGAGCCAGCTCTCGTTATGCGACGCAATTCTTTTCGTGTATATCAGCACTTTTTTTTAAGTAATGACTACAAAATTAGACGAATTCTCAGCGCTTTAAAGAAATGTTGCCTAGCATTTCATTTATAGTGCACAAGAAAATACGAAGCTATAATAAGCATGTCTACGTCACCTATTGTCAGGCAAATTTCAGAACATTCATACAATGACCAAGGCTGTCGTTGAAAGCAACAGTTGGCATAGCAAATTCAGTTCAAGAAACAACCCCCGAAAAACGAATGACGTAACATAGTTCCCACTCGCACTTAAAATCCTAACATGTTAAAATATGTTTTACATAACGTTAA
>JAHLJT010005437.1:67015387-67085114 GCA_031308135.1 Acheta domesticus
GGAAAGCGATAAAAGTTTCGTTATGATGTCATACCAAACGTGAATCTTTCGATATTTTATTTACAATGGTTCCAGAGTAATTTCATTTCATTTTTCAGTTCATTTTTATTTCATTTTATAATATATTAATCAGCAGCCAGTCACTGGATATGTTTGCTTCGGCAATAACGACTTTCGTTTGTTTTATTGATTAGGCGTTAGCATGAAACATTGTAAAAATGTTAATTTACAGTGATTTTTATTTAATGGGTTTTATTAAATGGCCTTAGGTACTGTAAAATAGTTTATATCAAACTCTGTTGAACTGCAAAAAGTTGATAACTATAAACATTTTTGCAGTTATGTTTAAAATTATATTAATGAGCTATTACATCTCTGAGCAAGAAAATGTTATTATGAACCAATAAGAACACGCTTTTCATTATAACGTTCAGAATAATACCCGAAAGGTTGCGATATTCTGTTGTCAGCGCTCCGTCGACGTTACAATTACGAACACAAATATGTAATATGTATGATAGAAACGAAGAGATTACATACTAATTTACGGGACGAGAAAGTAAGTCGATCAATAGCAACCTATTTAGAACATATCAACTATAATAATTACGGTATTGAGTTATTCAAAGATAAATAATTCGAGATATCTTTGAAAGACACCATTGTGTCGAAGCACAGCGGAAGAGAGAATTATTAAACACGATTCATACGGGCTTCATACTCACTAAAAGGTGATGTGAGTCAGGTCGAAAAACTATGAGCTCCCTGAATTCATAAACCAGTTTCCATGCATACAAAAATAACTACCAGATGAGCCACAAGGCAAACAACTTTCTGGACCAAGTTTTTTTTCACCCGCAGAGATTAGTTCTCGCAATTATTGGACAGCGAGCAGAGCTAATCTCCTAGAAAACAGTGAGAAAACATTTGCGTGCAGTAATAAGGGACGGATGTATGCCGTATGTCTTCTGAGAAAGAACCCTTGGTCCCAACTCTCTCAAAACAATTACTACCTTCGCAATAATAAATTTCAATAATTACAATGCAGTATACTATACATCGATAACTCTTACTTTACTCATTCAAAATCTTTGGTATTTCTGGTGACTGATGTCTCCGGGCGCGTCCTGTAAGTGTAGTGCACGTTTTCTGATCGTGGGAGGTGGTTGTGATCTCCCGCTGGATAGGATTTTTCAATAGGGTGGGAGTTTATTCATGTTCGGGAGTACATATTGTTCCAGCCGATTAGGCTTTTGGAGATTCGGGTCGGGCTTTAACTTAAATAACTAACTTAATTCTAACTTAAAAACTATACACGGCGGCCTCTTTGGGCCTTGCCCAGTTTATTTACAGGTCTTATTAAAAAACTGTTTGGGTGGAAGTTCTTTAAACTGTTCTTTTCTTTTTTTTCTTTTTGTAACATTCACTCTCTCAATCATTCTTAATCTATTTGTACAACTCATTCTCACACTCATTCATTCTCGCATTCATACACAATATACACTACACATCACTATTTACACTACACTATGTACACTCGCTCGCCACGGCACCGACTTCACTCGAGCGTCCGTGGCGCCGCGACGGCTTCGGCCCCATGCGGCCCAGGCCCGGCGCGCGTCCGCGTTCCGTGCTGGATAGGAAGATCTGGCGTCGACCTACACTTCAGCTTGCGGGATTTTCCCCTGCCAGGTATCTCCCACCAGTGTGGCACCGCCCCAGCCGAGTCGAGCTCAAAGCTCCCGACATGCGTAGCATAGAGCATGTAAGATATGTGTGTGTGTGTGTAAGGGGTGAAGATAGGACAAGGAAGAGAGAGGAAACATCGCGCGCGGTCCGTGGCCCGTTTGTTAGGGTACTGCTCCAGCGTTGGCCTGGTGTTGATCGGAGAAACCACAGAAAAATACCCATCAGAGCAGACGGCCCCAAGTATTCTCCTCCAGGCAGCAGCTGAATTCGACCTAGCCATCTAGCTTGTGAGAAAAATCCTGAAACCGTCGGGAATCGAACCTTAGAACCTCTGGGAAGGACACACTACAATGGCATCATGGCAAATCGAATATTTGTTTTGCCCATCTTATTCTTATCACATTTAAGAATTGGACAGTTGATCTTCGGTAAGTGGGATTGGTCGGGAACTAGGAATTTCTGTTGTTGTTTTGTGTGTGTGTGTGTGTGTGTGTGTATGTGTTTTACGAGATTTTAAAGTTCTACTGAAGAATCATTGATAAAGGAACGAGTAACCTAACCCTAACTCACAATATTTATCTATGATGTTCCGTCATTCACTTTAAGTAAACCTAGAAAATTCAAGAAACCATGAAAAAGAGTATTTTGAAATATATCAATAACATTTTTCTCGTCGTCTCCCAGTTTTCAACGTCTAACATTTCTCTTCTGCTTTGCTTCCTCAAATTACATTTCTTATACGTTTTTTTTTTAGGATTTTCGTCATCCTATCTCAAACTCTGCGGATCTAATCCTATTAGCGGATCCTCCTCTTTCCTTCCCAGAATTAATACGCCTTCCCTTAATTTTCCCGCCGTCTAAAAATACGCCCAGCCATCAACGCCGTCTATCAGTAGAGAGTGGCCTCTCTGCATCTCTTCCACAGAGAGCTGCGCCTCGCCGCACAGCCAGTTCGAACTAGTGGTGCTAAAACAGCACGGACTTTCTTGCCCGTGCATTCACTCAAAATTACGCAAAAAGTACTCAAATTTTCGAAAAATTGTACATGGTCTTATTTCAAAATTTATCTTTAAGGAACAGATTTCATTTAGG
Source organism: Acheta domesticus (assembly GCA_031308135.1). Taxonomy (NCBI): domain Eukaryota; kingdom Metazoa; phylum Arthropoda; class Insecta; order Orthoptera; family Gryllidae; genus Acheta; species Acheta domesticus. The sequence goes on from JAHLJT010005437.1 coordinate 67,018,169, forward strand.
TAAAAATCTGTATCTTCATAACAGTAGTTGTAGGAAGACGTCGAGGAATTTTTGAATTTTTGCAATTTTCGAAATCAGTTTTCAAACGGTTTAGTCGCCAGAGAAAGAACGGTTTAGCCGCTAGCGTTGTTCATAAACTGAACGCCCGACGGACAGACGTTTTGTCGTCATTTGATTTTTTCGGTATCATGTATCCACGGAACCCACGATACCAAGTACCGTGAGTCTGGCTATAACAAGAGTTAGAGGATTTGTTTTTTTTCAAAATTCAGTAATTGGATTTAACCATTTTCGTTTGCAGGGCCGTGTAATACGAGTTTGTCTGCGGAAAATTCGCAGTTTTTTTCGCGCAGAATTACATAATTTTCTCTCTTTTGCGTAAGCGGTATCGAGAAAGTAAAAGCAAGAATAGAGACGATCTTTAATAAAATGTTCACTTGGCGTGCCACTTCAGGCAAGCATTTTCATGGTAAAAAGTTTCGTTTGCGCAAAACAAGATCGTAATGTAAAGAAATGTTAAACGTAATACAGGTGCCTGGTTCGTTCATCCTCAGGCATAAAAATAAAAGCAAGAATATTTTTATGCATGTCACCACCGTTGGAAGTTTAATAATTACGTCGGTATAAGTACATACAATGTACTTCATTTTGAGCATGCACAAATGTATTCAATATCAATAATTCACGTTGATTTTGACATTAAAATTTTAAAAAGCACACTTTTTTTAGTATAAACGCGCATGATAAATGTAAATTTTCATTATCAATCATAATAAATGAGGAAAGCATCAATTATTCATACTATGCTCTTGTCCATTTTTACAACAACTAACAAGGCGGCTACTACTATTGGAAAAAAGGAAATCGTATTTACATTATTTGTTAGTAAATACTGCAGCATCACTTTATGAACCGAGTGTATAGTTTTTTTTGCAAAGTGACTACTAACACTTTAGTATCCTTGTCGTCTAGTAATTAAATAAAATCGATGTATTCATGACTTAACTAGTGGTTTGTCTTTCCGTCATATTTTCTAGGGTTGCCGCAGGTCTGACATGTCTCCGGCATGTAATTTTTTAACACGCTCACAGCGATTAATTCTGAAAGGCACTAGCGTTGAACTCAATTTTATATATGTTTAATAAACTCACCCCAAAGTGCATAGAATGCTGTTAAAATGTGTGCTGACTCACCTGAAACAAAGAGAAAAAGACATTCATAAATAAGTTTCTAATGCTTGCGTGACCATTTATTCCACCATTCAAGTATTAAGATCATCACGTACAAGCATTAATTGCAGGAGCGAGATAATCACTTGCCACTTACAAGACCGAAATTAATTGCGTTGAAGAAAAGCATGTGATATTTCTTGGCCGCGAATTTTTTTTTTATTCATGCTAAACTGCAGAGGGCACTCGTGGATTCGAAACAGTATTTTGAATTCGAGAGTTTTAAGAAAATATTGTCTACTTTGAAATTCTTAATGGACTATCCTTCAAAGATTTTTATTTCATAGATATTTTATTTCACCTTTCCATGGCAACTGCTGGTCTTTTGAATATCCGTACAGAAATCTACACACGATTATTAAGATTTACGGCGGCTGCACACTGCATTTCAAAATGCTGTCAAGTAAATTCCTTGCCCACAACACACACTGCTTTTGCAGATAATTAGTATTATTGAAACGTAAAAGGAAACCTATCTCCTTAATTTGATAGCAAAATATTTCGATTATTATTTAATAATTTATGCAACAAATGTGTATACATATTTTCCCATTTTAAATTTTAAAATTTAATGAATAAAAATTCTCAGTAAGAAAATACGGTTGGGAATCAATATTATTTCAATAATGGCGCCGGATCCTGAAAAGAAACTTCCAGATTAGGATAATGACTACCTGAAACAGGGAGTGGTGTAGAAACTACCACAGGAGAAAAGCCCCTGATAAAATCCGATACAAAAACCATTAAGAGGGGACGTGAGTTGTGAGGTATTGAAAAGAACGCGATAAAAGAAAATTGTTGACGAAATTACAACAAAGATCGCGTGAAGTTTTTAACTCAAGGAGCGGTTAAAGCATCAGTATTATTTCACATTTATAATTAGTTATGTAATTAGAAAAAAGCATATCGTAAGAACTAAAAAACTTTGTATTCGGTTGGTATAATTAATTTTTTCAAAACAGTCGCGGGCCGCACAAACGATGGGCCTCTCTCATCAATATCCTGTATACAAATATTTGTTGAAACACCGAAGTGCGTTGGAAGCCGTCTTTTCGGATCCCTCCCCCCCTCCGGCGACGGCCAAAGGCTCTCCCACCCGAAGAGAGAGAGAGAGAGAGAGAGAGAGAGGCGGACGCTCCCGCTGGGAAACGAGGTGCGACGGGTCGCGCCGCGGGCAGGTTAACGAGCCGACGGCACGCGAACGCACCGCCCCGCGCCCGCCCGCGCCCGCCCCCGCGGGCGCAGCCGCTGCTCACGGCCGCGGGCGGAGGGATTCCCAACACTCGCATCGCACCTAAGTGCTGTTTGAAAAAAACAGCCGCTTCCAATCACGGAGGAGGACTCGATGATTGCTGGTTCACCTCTTCCTTGTGTTGAGGCTCGTTTTCCCTAGGAATTGGAGATTCCAAGAATTCGATTTACAAACTTACGGGCTAATTCGAGTTATCGGGCAATACGATTTATCGAGCAATACGATTTATCGACAGCTTGACAAATTGACCGACAGCTATCAGTCAATACGAGCTATCGGTCAATACGAGCTATCGGACAATACGAGCTATCGGACAATACGCGCTATCGGTCAATACGAGCTATCGGTCAATACGAGCTATCGGACAATTCGAGTTATCGGGCAATACGAGCTATCAGGCAATTCGAGCTATCGGGCAATTCGAGTTATCGGCCATTCGAGTTATCGGGCAGTTCGAGTTTTCGGGCAATACCGCGAGCGCAGCCGAGGCTTAGGGCCTCGGGGGGCGAAACGAGAGGATGGGACGGATGGATTCCCAAACCGGCAAAATGCCCCATCTCACGGAACTGCTGTTTAACACAGTTGTCTCCAATCACGGAGGCGGATTCAACGATTGCTGACTGACCCCTTCCTTGCGTTGGGGCTCGTCTCTTTAATGCTGTACACCAGCATTCGAGATTCCAAAATTTCAATTGATCGACTTACAGAGTTATCCCGTGATTCGAGTTATCGAGCGATTCGTGTTGGCCTGCAATTGCAGTAACCGTTTAATTCGAGTTAAGTTATTCGAGGTGCAGAACGCAGAATTGATCACAGTAACTGGTAATGCAATTGCTCGGACTAGTAAAATCGCAGTAGAATAATTCAATTACTAGTACTGTGATTTTGACATTCTAGCTGAAACACCTGGCGTTGCCCAAGCATTTCTTTATCTTAATATATTAGAAAAAGGAATCAATTATATTCACAGTACAAAAATGAAGACATTTGCTTACATCCCAGTCCCGTTTGCCCCACCACTCTACGCCTACGCTCAACCCCGATCCGCCCTCTTCCCACCCCGCCCCAACCAGCCACGCCCTGCCCAGCCCTCCCTCTCACCGCCAGGCCAGGCTGTGGCCTACACCATGCCTCACCCCATCCTAAAATACTACGCATTGCATTACCAATTGCACAGGCAAACATACAACGTGTTTCATCCTATTGAAACTATATTTTAAAAAAAAATCACAGCTGAAACTAAACACTTTAAATTTCAATGAGAATCACGTGTAAAATATTGTATTTCAAATGAATAGTTGCGCTCACAAAGAACATTAGGGTTGCTGCAGCACACTGAGTAGATTGTGAAACGCAAGTAGAGGTGAGAAAATGGTGGAGAAGGTTCTGAACTGCGTCTAACTTGCCTCAAGTGCAATATTCGCATCTCATATTGATTGAAATTTCGCGGAAAGTCAACATTTCCAGATATTTATATACCTAACAGTCTATTCAGAACTCTATGCTATAATAATGGAAAATTTCGATTCACTCAGTGAAGTATTCAGGACTTGTATAAAGGATAAAGCAACAAAAATTCATTTTTACAAAATGTGATTATTCTCCGATTCAAATTTCTTACATATCACGAGTTAGGAGAGAGGGGCACTGTTACCTAATCGGAAGTTTCAATTTCAAAAACCCATTTTTTTAAATCGAAACTGATTTTACATAAATACATTATTTTTCCAATAAATTACACTCTGGTGTACATTGTAATATTCATCTCAGCAAAAATATAAGTTTAAATTCATTTTGTCCTGAGACCGCACCAGCTCCTCTTATGAATTTCAAATCGACGAAGCGAGGAAAGCCCAATACGCGGATGAATATCTAAAGGCACGAAGGTGTTCTCACCGACCACGCAATCCATGCTTATTGACCATCACGCTACGCCTCGGGCGTCAAAATTAAATACCAGTTGCCTCGAGGGCACGCGGATTCCCAAGACTTCAACAAGATGCCACATAATAATTTATTATTAGTACTTAGGACGTGCCGACCTGGATTGCAGAGGTGGCTGAGAGCGTTTACCGACTCAGTGCTTCGTTTCGAAGGGTTGAGGGTTCGAGTCCCGCCTGGGGCACGGTTGACCGTTGTCTCTCATGTATGTTTTTTCGCGGAGGGCCTCGCGTTCTGCTGAACCCAGGTTAGAGAAGTTCACAAGTGTGTTGGTGTCTAGTGTTTGATCGCATGAGCGTCCAATCGGGACGTATAGGGTAACTTGCTGTCGACTGGATATAATCCCTTAGGGGGGGGGGGGAATACATCAAACTTACGAAATATATGTAGCACTTCCGCATTAGATAATTTAATCTGAAATACAATCAACGACAATTCTGTCTAATTCTTCCATTTTTAAATCAGTTTCAAAAAGATGCATGCAATTCCATTATATTTGAATATTTGTACGTCAGAATTTTACTAATTTAATGCTCTTTTAAAAATACTAAAGGTTAAAAATTAAAATGGTTACACAATTTGAATCTTAGGAAGTTTATTATTTGATAAACTAACTTTGACAAGATCATCAAACGCATCATCGACGAAAAGTAATTCAAAAGAGACTAAAGAGTGCAGCAGTGAAAACTGTCTTTTCGAGCAATAAATATCCAAATAAAATTCAAGCAGTTGAATGAAAATTCCATGCTGTGAAAAAAATCGGTAAAACATTCCGCATTAAAGGAAATATACCAATTCAATTGCAATAAATAAATCAATTTTCTATTCAATAATTGAATGAGAAAAAAAAGCACAGCTTCGAATTCCATATTTTAAAGAATTGTTTCGATATAATGTCGTTATAAAGGAGCATAAAATCATCTTATCAGCTTGCTTTCATTGGATTCAAGTAGGCTTTAGATCTGTAAGACAAGGAGAACAATGTCCCTTTTAAAATAAAGCCCCATTACCTCGAACTGTGAATTTCTAATGAGTACTGATCAGCTTCCTCATCGATTCAATTGCCCCCTGAGTATTATATAAAACTTAAAATAAAATTGCTTTGTAATCACACGAATCGCTCGGCGAACAAAAACTTAAAGAGGACTGGAATAAAATGTATCAAAAGAATTATCTAAGGTCACCGATTTCTCAGAGGTATAACAACTATGCCTGAATATTAATTCTGGTTCAACTCCATCCAGAAAGTAATTCAATATCCATCTCCCAGTAATTACTAAAGGTAGCGCTGCAGTTAATGCAACCAATACCTCCGGAGGACCTTGTGGAACGCTCGAGATGTAAATTTGCTTAATGTGGGCTTCGAAAGCAATTAGTTCTCCGGGGCCCACTAAATATATACATCTAGCATGAATAATTGATATTTAACAATGCCTACATTACCATGTACGGAAGCAACCAAAGCGTATCAACTCTTTTCGAAAGTATAAAATAACCAATCTTTGGCTCACCTTTTATTTTGGTGATACCTGGTCTCTTCGTCATTTATAATACATTAGGCAGAATGAACAAAGTACTGCCCATGCTTTAAAGCACAGTGAACCAATACACCATTCTCCTACATGAAGAAATAGGAGTTAAACATGTTTAATGTCTAGATTATGCATTTGCTGTTATGCCTAGACATTATGGTGGTTTCTGCTCAGATCCTCTAATACAGCAGCAGCTCCTCTTTTAAATTCATTGAAGATCAGCTTAATAAATAGAGCGACGTCATGAAATTGAATATGTTTTTAATTGCTTTTCTATCATTTTTAGACGTGCGTATAGATTAAAGATTGTATTAATTTGGGCTTTCAGGAACGCACCAATCTTTCTCGCGACTTTCTTCAATACTATTAATGTTTTTAACTACGTTCGTTTCTTCTTGTTTTTTGGTAAAGTGCATACCCACATCGGTAGAAAATGTGCAGCCATCGACCCTTGGGGAACGCCGCTTGTTGGCTGCGGAGCTCGAATCGTGTGCCATTGAGGGAACAGTACGCTCACGGTGGGTAAGAAATACAGCTACTACATGTTAAAATATAAAATTTTCTTAAATTATTATTTTCTTTCCTGTCTGAGGATTTAACAACTTTGTCAGAATGTATTTGGTCTTTATTTTACAGACAGAAAATTGTTTCTTGGATAGCTGTTTCACATAAAAATACAATATAATCCCAATTTATTAAAATATGCATCACATATATTAGTACATTGCAATCATATTGTAGTTTTATGTAAAACAGCTCAATTTTCTTTCTATAAAATTAAGAACGAATACACTCTTTCAAATGTTCTTCCCTGAATTTTCATCAAATCACTATCCCTTTCCCACTGCTTCACATTCATGACTATCTGTCTCAACTATTCCTAGCCTTCATCAATGTTAGATAATTCAATCACTTCTTCACAATGCTCAAATTTTCTACATTCTCAAATTTTTAAACTCCGCATGGTCATCGTTTCTCATTGCTTGTTGAAAACAGGGTGGTCATTCATTTTCTGGAAAACCATTCCCTGACTTCTCTCGGTTTTCCAGTGCATTTTTATGTTTTAACAAAATACGAAATGACCATATTTTCTCACCACATAAAAAATGAGTAAAAAATAAGGCTGTGCTAACAGCCAGCTCTCTAACCTTGGGGAATGCCGTATGTGTGTCGTGGAGTCTCGATTTCTCCGGAGTAGTGCTTCCACTGCAGATAACAAATTCAACAACTAAATGTTTACGTATCAACTAGATTTTTCTGCCTTTACATCACTAAAAACTAACAATTTCCCACTGTTTTACATTATTGTGTCAATTATTAACATCCTTCGCCAATCCCAGACAACTCAATCACTTTTTTAAACATTCAAATTTTATTGTTATTTTTTTTAACTCCGCATGGTCATCGTTTCTGCTTGCTTATTGATATAAAGTGCAAGTCCACATCGTTATAAAGTCGCCAGCCGTCGACCCTTGGGGAAAGCCGCTTGTTTGCCGCGGAGTGTTGATTCCTGTGGGGTTGTGCGAACCTGCGAGCCAACGGCGGGTAAAAAATACACCAACCAAAAGTTTACATCTCAAATATTCTTCCCAGCATTTACATCAAAAAATCACTAACAATTTCCCACTACTTTACATTAGTGTTAATTATTCACATCCCTCGTCCATGTAAGACAACTCAATCACTAATACCCTCAAATTTTCTATATTATTCTCAATGCTTTTCAAACTCCGAAATTTTTACACTCTTTACTTATTGGTAATATGCACGCCCACATTGGTAGAAATGGCCTTGGGGAACGCCACGGGTGATCGACTCCTGCGGCGTTGTGCGGCATTGAGCGCCAGCGACGGGTAACGAATAGAACTAAATTTTTTATATATCAAACATTGTTCCCTGCATCTACTTCAATAAATCACTAACGATTTCCCAATTACTATCTCAATTATTCATATCATTCAACGTTCGATAACTCAACTACACGTTCAAATTTTCAACAATATTCTCAATTTTTAGAATACATACACGGTCATCGTTTCTCCTTGCTTGTTGATAATGTTCTCATTGGTAAAAAAATGTCCTTGACACTTGCGGAACGCCACTCGTTCGCCACGCGGCACTGCGCGCCCACGACGGGTAAAAAATACAGCAACTAAAATTTTACGCATCAAACATTCTTCCCAGCATTCACACCAATAAATCAATAACGATTTCCCACTACACATTCTGCCACAATTATTCATATCCCCCATCCATGTTAGCTCAAATTACATACACCTTCAAATTTCCTATAATTTTCTAAACTTTTAAACTACGGAACTTTTCAACACAATACTTCCTGATAACGCGCACGTCGACATTGAAAGAAAATGCCCAACCCTCGAACCTTGGGGAACACCGCTCGTTCGCGCCCGCGACGAATAAAAAATACAGCAACTAAAATTTCACGCTTGAAACATTCTTCCCAACATTCACACCAATAAATCTCTAACAATTCCCCACTACTTTACATTCTGCCACAATTATTCATATCCCTCATCCATGTCACAGAGCTCAAGTCACTTATACACTGAGATTGACTATAATATTCTAATTTTTTTTCTGAACTACGGAATTTTTCAACCCATTGCTTACTGATAATGCACAGGTCGACACTGGCACAAAATGGCCAGCCCTCGACCCTTGGGGAATGCCGCTCGTTCGCCGCGTTCGTTGCGTGGAACTATGCGCCCGCGACGATTAAAAAATACAGCAACTAAAATTTTACGCATAAAACATTCTTCCCAGCATTCACATCAATAAATCCCCGCTACTAACAATTCCCTACTACTTTGCATTCTGTCACAATTATTCACATCCCTCGTCCATGCTAGAAAACTCAGATCACTTGTACCCTCAATTCCCTATACTATTCTCAAGATTTTTTTTAATTACGGAATTTTTCAACTCATTGCTTACTGATAATGCGCAGGTCGACACTGGCAGAAAATGGCCAGCCCTCGAACCTTGGGGAACGCCGCTCGTTCGCCGCGTTCGTTGTGTGGCACTACGCGCCCGCGACGATTCAAAAATACAGCAACTAAAATTTTACGCATAAAACATTCTTCCCAGCATTCACATCAATAAATCCCCACTATTAACAATTCCCCACTACTTTGCATTCTGCCACAATTATTCATACCCCCCATCCATGTTAGCTCAAATTACTTACACCCTCAAATTTCCTATAATTTTCTAAAGTATTTTTCAACTCATTGCTTACTGATAATGCACAGGTCGACACTGGCAGAAAATGGCCAGCTCTCGACCCTTGGGGAAGGCCGCGCTCGTTCGCCGCGGGGGCTCGTTGATTCCTGCGGCGTGGGGCCGCGCAGCACTGTGCGCCCGCGGCGGCGGCGGCGGCGGCGGCGGCGGCGGCGCGTGAGGGCTTCCCCGGGGGCGCGCGGGGTGGCGGGTGGCATTCCGTGCCGCGCCGAAACCAGGCATGCGGTTAATCGGCAGCGAGCGGCCCTCGCCACCACCAGCAGCGGCAGCAGCGCCGGTGGAGCTGCGGGGGGGGGGGGGGAGGGGGGGGCGCGGTGTTTCGACACCGGCGGAATATTAATTCTGGCGTGCGGGGAGCGAGCGAGAGAGCACTGGGCGGCGGCGCCTCGGGCGTCGAGTACTTCCCCTCCGCGCCCCTCCACCCGCGCCCCGGCAGGCCTCAGGCGTCGACGCCTGAGGGGCCCCGCGGCGGTGGGGAGGATGAGCAGGCTGCCAGTGGCACTGGTTGGGAGCGAGTGTCACGAAGGCCGGGGGGGGAGGAAGAAGGGATGAGGAAGGAGACCGGGAGGGAAAGGAGAAACAAGGAGCAGGAGAAACGACAAGACGATGGAGACGAGAAAGAAGACTATAAGAGGGAAGACGGAAGATACAAAAGGAAGGAGAGAAGAGGAAGGAGAGACAAGACGAAGGAGAGACAAGACGAAGGAGAGACAAGACGAAGGAGAGACAAGACGAAGGAGAGACAAGACGAAGGAGAGACAAGAGGAAGGAGTGACAAGAGGAAAGAGAGATAAGAGGGCGGAGAGACAAGACGAAGGAGAGACAAGACGAAGGAGAGCCAAGACGAAGGAGAGACAAGACGGAGTGACAAGAGGAAAGAGAGATAAGAGGACGAAGAGACAAGAGGAAGGAGAAACCAGAAGCAGGAGAAACGACAAGACGAAGGAGACAAGGAAGAAGACAATGAGAGGGAACAAGGAAGATACAAAAGGATGGAGAGACAAGAGGAAGGAGAGGCAAGAGGAACGAGAGTCAATGAGGAAATGGTGATGTGGAAGGAGGCGAGAAAAGGATGATGAGGGGAAACAGATGTCGGGAACGGGACAATAAGGGAAAAGAAATAACGAAATGATTGTGTTCTGAAGATGGGGGATGAGAAAGTAAGAACTGGAGGAAAGGACGTGGTGAGGATAGGAGTAAACACGAGAAGTGAAGAAACTGAAACGAAAATAGAGCAAAAGCAAGCAAGATGAATTTAAAGGCAAACAACAGGGAATGGTGAGAAAATAAATTGTGAAGTGATGGACGAAAAAAGGCAGAAAAGACGAGAAGAAAGGCTACGACAAAGAAAGTTGAATACATGCTTGCAATGAAGAAAATCCAACGCAAATAACGATAAAAAAATCGGGAAAAGCGATCTCAAAAGGAACTATAATCGGGAGCGGAGTTAGTGAGGCAGTGGAGAAGGTAGAGGTAGCATAAAATATAGAAAAGAGAAAAGAAAATGAGCACAAAGAACAAGAAGAATAAAAACATAAAGATTATAAAAAAGAGCAATTAGTTGAGGGAAATCCAAGAGAATTGCAATATTAGGAACGAATAGTTATTGAGAGATTCAAGTGTGTTGCGTGACTAGAAGCAAGAAACGCACAGTAACGGAAAATATGTTCTTTGGATAGATCTTTCTAGGAATTTGCGTATTCAATTATAATAGTTCTTGCTACGTTTAGTATATTTGCTTTTGGGTTTATTTGAATTACAAGATTGTTGACAAAAATATATTTAAAACGAAATGACAAACGTGTTGATCGGTCTCGGAAATAATGTCTTCTGTAGTTTTACTCGCCGTCGCTATTGAATATCTTTCTTCTATGCTATGAACTGTGGGAATTTTTTTACGGTGTTTTATACGATTTCACTGTCAGTCGGAATGAGTGTTCATTTAGATGAGTGTTGTATTGCAGAACTTTCTGGAAGAATATAGCTCATATCACATCCAACAGTGTTAAGGAGAAAGATAACACCAGTTATCTATGAAGATAATGAAACCTGGAAGTTTGATAAGATGTGTATGTCACGAAGGAACGCAATCCAATCTTGGAAACAGTATGTCGATAAATGCTCTGTCAACACCGTCTTCCGCGATCTATAGTGGTAACCATATTGCTAATGAGATCCTGTAAAGAGATATTTTCTTACTATGCCACGAGGTGAAATCTGTGTGATATTGCTTCCGATACATCAAGATTTTTATGCCAAGAATCAGTACACTGATTGGTGAAACTAGCACACGTGTAGTGGAAGGTCACAAATACAAATTTCAATGTACCTTCGTGTAAGCGAGAAGAAATTGTGCCCGTAGCTAACCGTTAAATAAAACGAAGTAGTGGAATTTTGAAATCTTGTAATGTCGAATTTAGAGATTTAAAAAAATGTAACCATAGTTTTAAGTGGGGAAAGATATGCGACCAAGATATTTTGAACTTTTAATAAATATTATTACATCTGTTTGATGAAGAAATTACGGAAAATTCTTATAAACTTCATTCCTTTCTCATCATAGTTATAATCCCATGATGATCAGTACATTTTGAAAGTTGAAAAGAGTGAGAATGGAGTACGTGATGTCGACAGCGATTACAACCTGGAAATGATATAGGTATCTTTAGTTTTTGACGTTTACGGTCCGTTAGAGAAAAGGTGCATTTCACCAAACTTTAAGGCTCGCTAAACTCCCGTTAAAAGCTAAAGGGGGCGAACTCAGCTCCGTTAGAAGCAGTAAACGCCTGGTTAGACAGTTTACAATTTTTGGTTTTGGTTGAAGCCGGAAACAGCGAGAAAATGGAGAACACACTTTAATTTTGCCATTTTAAATGAAAAGACGCGTTTTATTGTAGATTCAGAACGTGCGGCAAAATATGACATGCGAGTGCGCACTTTAATTTCTATTTCTGTTTAAGGGGTGGGAAAGGGACATGGTAGTAATTGTAGATAGTACACCTTTCAAGATAGTACTGTTTTCTCTTGTTTTGAAGGTCAACTGTAGATATTTTCTTTCAGAACTGAATAAAAATGTAGATTTGTATAAAAACCAAGCGTACATTAATTTATTACAGAAAATAATGATCTTAGAAGCCGAAATTATGCAGGAGAAAATAACTTTCAGTGAAAACTTCATGGGTTTAGGAGATATTGAGATTGTCCGAACACGGCAGGTACAGACACAGCCCAAAATTGTAGAAATAACTTAATGTTTTTGTAACGTTAATAACAATATGAACTTATGAAAAGACAGTTCTTTTTAAATCGCGGGTGGTGTCTTCAATGTTATTAACAATCATTGAAACATTACTCTTTCTTTCAGATAACAATTCAATTATCCTTTTCGATGAAGCCACCTCTCGTTATGCGACGAAATTCTTTTCGTATATCAGCACTTTTTTTTAAGTAATGACTACAAAATTAGGACGAATTCCTCAGCGCTTTAAAGAAATGTTGCCTAGCCATTTCATTTTAGTGCACAAGAAAATACGAAGCTATAATAACATGTCTACGTCAACTATTGTCAGGCAAATTTTCAGAACATTCATACAATGACCAAGGCTGTCGTTGAAAGCAACAGTTGGCATAGGCAAATTCAGTTCAAGCAACAACACCCGAAAAAGCGAATTGACGTAACAAGTTTCCCACTCGCACTTAAAATCCTAACATGTTAAATATGTTTTACATAACGTTAACGTAAGAGAAAAATGTTGCTTTAGATGTCAATGGCAACATTTTGAATTTAACATGCGGCATGTCAATACGAGATCGCCTTACAACGGGAAGAGGGTTTTAGTATTCTGAAACATCCACACACTTACTCACTGGGACATCTGGCGAAGCTTTATGAATAATGTGTCATTAACTTGCATACTGAAACTATCATCTCTGCGTGACGCTCATGCCGATGAAAGCACGTGGAGTTCTTGGTACTGGCATATTTCAATGTGAGACAGCGCTTCCTGTGTCGGTTATTCATTCGTGACTAAGGAAGTTCGGCAACAGAAAACGTGAGATGATGAAAGATAATCATCTGACTTAGGTTTTTTAACTGGAAAATTACTTGAAACTGTTAGGACTAAAGAGTTGTTTGTGGTTGCTCACGTTCAGTCTTCATTTGACGATTTTACGTGAGTTGCCTAAGCTGTTGGTGGGAATAACACACTCATTAAAGAACTTTCCGCAGTTTAGCACGTGTCATCGGTGTTGTATATTTTCTTTCCGTAAGATGTATGTACGAGCCTATAAACCCGGTAATTTCAATCCTATTGAGACCAAAGCTGCCGTTCGAATTACTTGATTCAATAATGTTGTTCCTATTTTATCCTTGCTCATTGTTGTGTTCCATGTTGGTTTTTTACTTGAATCTTCTTCTGGTACAGCGTACTTAGCTGCTTTACAGAACTGATTAGTATAATACAAAATACATGCAATATGTGTTCCATGTAAGTTTAGTGTTTCTAAACTTAACATAGTATTTTTCTGGTTAGAAACTGAAGAACATCTTAGAACTCTAGATAAGTAATCCAACAATTGTAAATAAACTATTATTTTCTATAAAACAACTGATCGGCATTTCGGAAGATTGAACGCATTTCCGAATAATATTCTGATAATCTTGAAACGAAAAAGAAAAATAGTTGTTACAAACCGGTATGAAACATATTTTCCATATCTTGTACTTTCTGTAGATGGACAAGGACGAAAACCAGAGTGTGTCTACGAGACTTAATATTCTGAATGCGGCGCTGTACCATCTGCTTTATAGGCTGTTTCCGAGCACGCCGACAGTCATTAGTCTCAGTTATCGTAGTGAATGTTTTATCCCCCCTCGCTGAAATGTGAGATTCGGCCCCGAGCTACTTATTACAGAAACCATGGGTGTACAGTTTATGGGGGATCTCCCCTAGGTATTTCACCTCGTGGGGCAAACTCCTAGTCGGGACAAGCTTTCAGCTCCCGACATTTGTGGTAATGGTGTGGTACATTTGTGGTCTGCCGACATTTGTGGTAATGTACTTTACTAAGTGTGAGCAAAGAGAGGGTATAGGGAAGGAAGAAAAGTTATCGCGCGGTGGGTTTGTCAGAGTACTGCTCAAGCATTCCGGCCTGTTATTAGGGAGCTTTTGCACCTCGAAGGGTTCCAGCAATCAACAGCACTATCCATCTCCTGCGCATGCGCAGATGCACAAAAGAGATGCAACACTCAAACTGCGCACGCGCAGAAGATTGATATTGCTGTCGATTATTGTAACGCTTCGAGGAGCTACATGTCTCTATTGATGAGAGAAACCATGGAAAACTATGGATCAGAGCAGCAGCTCGCCAAAATTGCCGTCCAGATTACGACTGATTAGGACCAAGCCACTGTGACGTGCGGCCACCCGCTGCCACCAGATGTGACGTGTGACCCTCGGAGCTGACTGGCTTCAGCGTATTCCTTAGGCAGCGCGTCACTTTGGAGTACTGTGGTTGACTTGGGGTATTTTATTGAGATGGGGAAAGGGAGGGCAGTTTTCTCAAGAAGAAGTCATGTCCCAAATAATTCACCATTTATTACTGTTGCATGAAGAGAGAGAGAGAGGGGGGACGATAAGTCAGATAAGGGAATGAATAGGAAGTCGAGCTCAGATGTGGCGGCCTCTTACCCCATCGAACGATGCGCAAGTCACATACGCCTCTGACTCCAAATGTCACATGGTCCCGACTGCTTCCGTCTGCTCCGCATGGTACCGTCTGCCCCTCCTGGCTCCGCGGGGCCCGTATATATTGGCCCCCGCTTGCATGCGGAAGCACTTTTTAGAGGTTGTGCCCCCGAGATGTTATGCTTGCCGATGCAAGCCGCTAACCTTCGGTGTGGAGTAATGGTGGCACGCCACACCACACAGTTACGTAGCGTCGCCTCCGTCGGGACTCGAACCCGACGATCCTCCGGTCACAGCCACTGCACAGACGGCAGCACTGCTGAATCTGAGCTATACTGCGATTTCTCTAACTTACCCCTCAAGGCCACTCAAATCCCATTTTCGCGATGGAATATGTCACGGCATTTCGCGTCTTTTCTCGGTCTTGCCGGTAGAAGTCGCATGATCGCAAGCACTGCTTCATACGGTCGCGATCGCGCGAAATCTAGCAGAACGACTGAGAAAGACGCGAAATGCCGTGACATATTCCGTCGCGAAGATGGGATTTGAGTGGCCTTGAGGGAGGCAGTTAGAGAAATCGCAGTATAACTCAGCCGGTCTTACAACTACGCGAGACGAACGCTACGAATAAAGAATTAGCCCCACCGACGGACCCTTGGGGTACACCAAGACCGCTGCAATTACACTGCGTCTTTCTTCCCCGACCCTTTCCATTTCTCACGGCTCAGTGTACACCACGCAATTTTTCAGGGCTTTTCAACGCACGCGCTCGAGCCACGGAGGCGCAACTACACTTATGCTGAGAACCTTCCTCCCGCCCTCGAGTTGTCGTTAGAAGACGCCCTCGCCCCACGTTCGAACGCGTGTGAAGAAGGCCCTGCCGAGATCGTTGCGCAGTGGCTCCGGGCGCCAAAGGGCGAGACAAAAATTGAAATGGTCACGTTGCGAGACACTGTAGGTTTGGAACATTACGAAAATGAGATAGAATTACATACTGACTGTTTACTGACATACGAAATCTGGCAAAAAATTTTAATTATAATGTGAATTAGTTGTATAAAACATCTACTGTGTCGCAAATTACTTAGCAACCTAAATTCCATAGCAACCTGAATTCTACCGTATCTCGTATACTACTTCTCGGATTGTACTCGAATTCCACCTTATGTAAAATTTCACCGTACGTGAAATTTCACCGTACGTGAAATTCCACCGTACGTGAAATTCCACCGTACGTAAAATTCCACCGCACGTAAATTCCACCGCACGTAAAATTCCACCGCACGTAAAATTCCACCGCACGTAAAATTCCACCGCACGTAAAATTCCACCGCACGTAAAATTCCACCGCACGTAAAATTCCACCGCACGTAAAATTCCACCGCACGTAAAATTCCACTGTACGTAAAATTCCACCGTACGTAAAATTCCAACGTACCCCCAAATTCCACCGAATTTCAAATTCCATCATATTTCAAATTTCACCATATAACGAATACCACCTTCGCTCAAAATCCTCCCTGCCTCCCCGATATCATGTACCTTCGCATCTCCCCCCTGGGCGCATTATCCGAGCATTACTGCGCGCATTATCATTCTTTTGACTCGGCGTTACTTTCTTTTCGATGGCGGCCCACTGCGGGCGCCAGCGTGCGTGAGGCAGCTGGCGGTGGCACCTCATCGACGCCACTTTTTGCCTCCCGCCTCCGTTGAGGGCGACGCGTCTTTGAGATCGACGGCCGGGACCGGGACGCGGAGAGGCAGATGATAGACCGGCCTCCGGGAGGGGAAGTGCTGGCGATGAGCACGTGTCTGCGTAGGTTGACGAAATGTCGCTACCGAAGGCGTAGGGGACATGGAAAAGTCATGAAACTGGACGGGGAGGGGGACTGTGTGCATTAAGGGGAAATTTTGGATTTGATTTAATACTTCTTAAATATTCGTAAAATACACTATTGTGATTCAATAACCCATTGTCTGGGATTCCTACCAATGCAAAGCTTTCAATTAAATAAGGTCGACTAATCGGTCGACCTTCTTGATTAATGATGGTTACCAATACAAGATTTCCACAAACAACTGCAAGGTACTATATTATAATTGCTGGGAAATTGAGTAGTATTAACAACGGCGAAGTCCACGGTAGACACAGGGCAGGGATCGGAGAGGAAGATGATAGACAGGGGCCCGGAAGGTACAGTGCTGGCGGTGAGCACGTGTCCGCGTACGCTATCGAGGATGTAGGTTGACGAAATGTCGCTACCGAAGACGTAGGGGACATAGAAAAGTCATGAAACTGGACGGGTTGGGGGTCCGTGTTCGATGAAAAGAAATGTTGGGCTCGATTGAACACTTCTTAAATATTCGTATAAGTCCTATTGTGATTCTGTAATCCCATTGCCTGGGATTCCTACCACTGCAAAACTTCCAATTAAATAAGCTCAATTGATTAACGTTATTGATTAACAATGAATGTTGCCAATACAAAATTTCCTCAAACAACTCCAAGGGCGGCGGGGTCCACGGGACCATCGTTGAGTTCGATAGGCTCAAAGCAGAGACTGGAGAGGCAGATGATAGACCGGCCTCCGGGAGGGTAAGTGCTGTCGATGGGCGCGTGTCCGCGTACGCTACCGATAATGTAGGTTGACGAAATGTTGCTACCGAAGACGCAGGGTCGCGGACAAGTCATGAAATTGTAGGGTTTGAGGGGACTGTGCGCAATAAACGGAAATTTTGGGTTTTATTTAACACTTCTTAAAAACAGTAAAATGCCCAATTATAATTCCATAAAACATTTGCCTGGGTTTCCAACCATTGCAAAATGTCCATTTAACAAGATCAATTAATTAACATTGTTTCTTAATGAACAAGGTTACCTATATAACATTTCCTGAAACAAGTTGAAGGTTTAATCATTGGCTGGGAAATTGAGTGGTATTCACAGCGGCCTCGTCATTGCGACAAATTATGGGAGCTACTCGATTGATTGATTCGTGTTTTCGGGCGCGCCAACTACTTTGGTCATTAGTCCCGTAAGTGTAGTGCGTATTTTTCTCGGGAGGTAGCGATGATCTTTTTCCTCGCTGGATGGCGAGATCTGGCGCCGACCTACCGTCGACTAGCGGGGTTTTCCCCTTAACCAGGTATCTCCCATCAGCGAGGCACCGCCCCAGCCGGGACAAGCTGTAAGCTCCCGAACGGTCTCCCGGCATATGTGGGAGTGTAGTGTAAGGGAGCGATTCAAACGAGCTTCACTCACTAAAGATGATGATTCTTTAATTTAGATTTTGGGCATTCCTATCATTTCTCCTAAAGACAGAAACTACGAATTTCGAAAAAGTGGTCAATGTAAAGTGATGGAAGGAACGAAAAAATACCAATGTACCAAATATAGAGAACAAAAACGCAGATGTGAGGCCTAGCTAACAAATATCCAACTACCCATATTTAACTTGTTTATACTATTCTTTTATCTGCTCGAGACATCGCCCGCTCTCCGACATCCAAACAGTTCAATGGGAACCGAAACTTTTATACAATTACATCAGTACCTTTACTTTTTTCTTTGCAAATAACCTTTTGGGAAAGCCATTGATGTGATTCTACATTTCTGTATTTTTGTTGGTAAAAGACATCTCGCAACACATGGAAGTTGAATTATTTTTTCAATTCTCAATTTTCAACAACAGAATATCAATATTAATAACATAAATTTTCATCGCCCACCTTACATTTTAAAATAGAAACTCTTTGTGATCACAAAACGTGTAATTTTATATTGCCGCATACAAATAAACGCCATAACATAACATTCGGGAAACGCAGCTAAATTGAAATGAATCTCCGAGAAAAGCTAACGGCATAAAAGAGAAAGCTGGCAAATTCGAAATCGAATCAAAATCAAAGTCAAACGAGAGATTATTTATCGACTTTCAATATATTTCCTTTTGATTGCTCTCAATAGGAATATCACAGCCGACAAGTAAAGCGATGCTTATCAATAAGCGCGTTTCGGTGAATTTGAAAAGCAATGAATGAAAGCGCGCGTTAAACGGAGGATCTCTGGAGAATCATCTGCCGATTATGTCATTATTTGTTATCAGTGCTTTCCATTACCCAGTTATCAGCCAATATTACGAGTGCCAATAAAATGCCCAATGGCGTGAACATGAAAACGAATGTGCTTAGAGTTGGCTCCCTTTTCGTTTTCCCAGCTAAGTAAATCCAGTTTGCCTCTAATAGAAAGTGGTAAGCAAAATGTTTCGATAGGGAACCAGCGAATACGGTGTTCTTATTCGGAAATATTAGAAATTTGCGCGAGCATTGGTACAGCGGAAAGGTGCATTCATACTAAATCAGGGATGTCCAACTTGCAAGACCTGGAGGGCAACGATTAAAACTTAAATACGGTTGAGAACCGTTTCATTAGGGATCATCCATAAATTACGGAACGCTAAAGGGGGAGGGAGGGGGTCTGAAGCAATGTTACGCTGCATTACATGGAGATAGGGAGGTGCGTTACAAGGGGGAGGGGGTATTGAAAATCCTCGAAATTTGCGTTACGTAATTTATAGACAGCCCCTTACTCGGGCGATCCACACCCGACTTCTCCGTATTGTTCATCTTTGCACTGTGACGTCGTCATGAGATGAAGAAGAACACAGACACGGAGTTTACTGTACATATTTATTTACAATAGTTTATTACACTATGCACACTCGTAAGGAACACTCCTAAGGAACGCTGCTCTCCACAGCACACCGACTCCTGAGACGAGCCGCCTCAGTATTTACCAAGAGAACCCCAGCTCGCTACACTAGCGCCGCCCCTGGTCTCTTGTCCCGTGGCGAAAAGCCACGCCTCGCAAGACGCTGCTCGCGATCACCTCCGCACATCGCTACGGTCAAACTCGAATGCCCAGGAAGCTTATTCCATCCGCCTCCCTTGCGAGGCATCACATGACCGACCTCCCACGCACAAAGCGTCATTTCCGCTCGAGATTTGGGCCGGCTGCAGATGGAGCCTGGCGTCCACCTGCGAACGATTTCTGTCGTCACACATCACACGTCACACATTGTGCGAACGGACAGCCGCCTTCTTAGACACACCCCCAGACCCTCGAGAGACCCCAGGGGTCCATCCGGCCGTACGCCGGACCAACCCCTCCCCCTTGCACGACTTGTGCGGTCGGTCGCGCCCAGTGCTATGACGCTACAGCACATTGTCCAGCTGCTCTGACTCTAGAGGGTGAGAGATGGAACCATGTGTGGTATCAGGCTGTACCATGTATGTCGTAGCGAACCACAATGGCATGATTTCGAATTTCTGAACTGACTAGAAAAAATTCTTTAATTCTAAACTTAACTTGTTTTTACTCTAAGGGGGTGCTGCCCCCATCACAGCGCGTGCGCTAGGCGCGTAATTAGTGGACAACATGGACGCAAGGGAGTTTCACTTTCGACTAATAATTATTAGTGTGTTAGAAACTGTGTTACAAAAATCTTTTTTTTCTTTTTCTGGATAAAAAGAGTGTGATTCTTACAGACATTTTTAAGCTGATTTCAGATTTGTGTTTATATTTTTTTCTGTCAGGGATAGTTAATGAGTTATTTTGTTTTTAATTTGTGGGTTTGTACTAACGTTTACTTACATTATTAGAAGTGAGATATGATAAGAATTAAAATCCTTTGTAATTTCAATACTTCAAGACCACCGGAATAATAACTTTAATCTTTTATCATCGTATAAACACAAGAAGAGATTGAAGAAAACTTACAGATGAACGTACATTAAGTCAAAATTCTTACACAGACTAGATTAATTTTGAAATGGAATATAACATATAGTTTATACAGTCATACGATCGTTGCTAATGCAAGAAGAGTACTTAATGTAGCTAGTGGCAGAATATTTAGCACAAAATCAGGGTAGCTAACTTTACTATATACACATTACCACTTTGCTAGAAACCTAATACGAAACTAAGACGGTATGTTTCTGTATTTGTAAAACTATCCCAGATATACTATTTTCAGCCACAAATTTGAATTTAGAATGCAAAAATCATTAAAGAACACATATTTTCACTTGAGAAAAAAAATCCCTTTTAACACAGTGTAATCATTCCCGGGCTATAAGAAATAACACCGCGGTCTGCACGCGGCCCGCAAGTTGGACAACCTTGTACTACATAACGGACTGAAAGAATCTCATAACCATCTCGAATGCTCCAACGAGTTGACTTTATATTTTGCTTCTTAATGTTTTCTGGCAGGAATTACAGGAATATATTTCATTATTATTATGAATTATAATTAGTAGAAACAACGAATAAAAACAGTATTAAACTGTATTTATTAATGGAAAGGCTCA
Organism: Acheta domesticus; assembly: GCA_031308135.1. Classification (NCBI taxonomy): domain Eukaryota; kingdom Metazoa; phylum Arthropoda; class Insecta; order Orthoptera; family Gryllidae; genus Acheta; species Acheta domesticus. The sequence goes on from JAHLJT010005437.1 coordinate 67,039,449, forward strand.
GGTCATTAGGTCTGCTCTTGTGCCGAATGAGGAAAATTAGGCAATTCACCACGATTTCAAGCACTTTTATAACTTCAAAATTGGTTCCTCCAGTTGGTATCACATTTTATTTAACATTGCTTCAGTTTCGACACGAAAATTATTATCCTCCTTGGGTCCGGGCTCAAAAGGGTTAGGAACCCCAGATCCGGAGCAATCGATTCGAAAGAAAAGTGGGTAAAGAGCGGGGCTCGGAAACGAAGGGCATTTCCCGGGCAGGAAGAGCCCAATGCGCCGACCGTCCGGCGGTCCGTTGGAGCGAGAGGGGAAGAGGGGAAAGGGGGAGGGGGAGGGGGGGCGCTGGGCGACAAATGGGCGAGCGCCTCCGGGGGCGACAGCGGCGCAGCGGAAGCACAGGCCGACCCGGGCGGCGGCGGCGGGACAGGCTGCGGCAGCACACACTCGCCCGCATACGAGCGCGCACGAACACACGAGCACATACACATACACGAGGGCGCACGTACCCACATACGAGCAAGCACACAAACACACGCGAACAAGCATACATACACACCAACAAGCATACACACACACACACACACGAACAAGTATACACACACACGAACAAGTATACACACACACGAACAAGCATACATACCCACACGAGCAAGCATACACACACACGAGCAAGCATACACACACACGAGCAAGCATACACACACACGAGCAAGCATACACACACACACACGAACAAAGCATACACACACACCAACAAAGCATACACACACACCAACAAAGCATACACACACACACCAACAAAGCATACACACACACACCAACAAAGCATATACACACACACCAACAAAGCATACACACACACGAACGAAGCATACACACACCAGAACAAAGCACACACACACACACACACACACACACACACACACACACAAACAAACAAAGCATACACATACATCCGAAGAAGCACACACACACACACCCGAACAAACATATACACACACACACACACACCCGAACAAGTATACACACACAAACAAGTATATGTACATGCGCGCACATACCCACACGACCACAAACACACAGCACGCACGCACACATGCATGCGCGCACGGTAACGTTTCGTATATTCCTAATATGTTTATGTTTCGTAACGAAGTGACGGGTGATGTACTTCACTTGTTTGGGCATTAGGATGGTAACGGATATTTTGAGTATGAATGGAGAGAGAGAATTGAACGTACGGATGTTCCTCTAACAAAAGTTGTAATATCCTAATAATATACAAGGCACGAAGATTATAATATGAAAAACTACTGAAATACATTGTAACGAAGATTTTTCAATCGTGATTTCAATCCAGTTTCGAATTGATCCTTACAGCCAAAGAATCCTTAATCCTTACATCCTTACACGGCATTGTTTTCTTCTGACAATTAATTTAGCATCACACACGACAGAACACGAATGTTGATGCAATTGCTTGTCCATGTAATTCATTATTACATAACCATTCAACTATTATTAACATTATTATTTAAAAAATGCCAATACTAATCAATGTCAGAAAATGTGGTGAACCGCAACGATCTCGACTTCCTTTTCATGTACTTTCTCGTTTCGCTTCTGGGCGCTCTTTGACTGGGCGACCTGCGAGGAGACGCGGGCTGCGACAAATGGGCGAAAGCGCCCGGAGGCGACAGCGCAGCAAACAGCACGCGAGGGCGGGGGCGGAAGGGCGGGGGGGGAGAGTCCATGCGCCAGACAAGTGGACGACGCGAAGCCCTCCAGGGACAGGCAAAACACATGACCGGCTACGGACACACGGAGAGCAAATATCCAGGCAGAAGATCCAAAAAGAAGAAGAAAAATTACTTCCTCACACGTCTCATTTGCTTTTCGCGAATGATTTGAAAGTCTGATCAATACTGCGCACTTCCGCAAATCTTTAATAAACCAAGTGTTTGGTTCGTAATAAGGAAATTATTTCGAGATATTCGCAAGTGAACGTTTTGGTTAAAGGAGTTTAAAATGGGTTTCATACAAACTAGGAAAACCCGGCAGACGTTGTTCTGCCCTTCATCTCCCTCTTTCCCCTCCCATCACCCACTCACTGTCTCTCCCTCCCTCGCTCGCCCTTTCCCTGTCTCTCTGTCTCTGCCGCTCTCTGTCCCTCTCATTCACATTTAATTGCAGATTCTGCAGGTCTCTGAGCAGTGAACTCTGAGCAGGAGAGGTAATGTCAGGAAGCGCCGGACCAGCAAAAATGTATTAGAATGTTCAAAATGGTGTGAGAAACGTTTCTATGAGGTCTTCGGCCTCAAAATTTTAGTATTTAAGGCCCTAGAACGCCTCCTTTAGGAGTTATTTAACGATTCAGAATCAAAATGCTGCCGAGTGTGAAGCAAGTTGCATTTGACGTGAATATGTAATGGATATGAAGGGAATTTGTAACGCCATGAACGACACATAAACAGAATTAAGAATTAACAACACATAAACCTCCTCTGTGACAAAACACATAGAAGTGCCAACTTTCATAGAGATCGGTCCACCGGTGTTGGAGTTTTGCTCTTATATACATACCAACATCCTTTTATATATATATATATATATATATATATATATATATATATATATATATATATAAAGAGAGAGAGAGAGAGTAAAACAACTGGGGGTCACATACTAGCCGTAACCTGAACTATAAGAGTGTCAGTATTTTAGTCGACAACAGATTGCAGGGATGCATAATTCGTATAGTACAAAAAGCTACAATTTCGAGGTTCACCAGTTTTGTACTTCTGAGCCCTTCAAATACTCAGACAATCTGCACAACTCTTCATGCTATTTTGGCTCTTGAGTATTCTAGGAAGTAATGAGGCTGGAGGTTCACATGTTGACATTCACGCGGATTATCACTATCAACGAAAATTGAAACATCACTACTGAAAATTTAGAGTGCACACCGGCACTTAAGTGCCTCCTTCGACGGTCAACCCGAACCAAATACAGCGATCCAGCGAAAAAGCAAGTACTGACAAAACAAAACTAAGTGTCTAACTTAAAGAAAACGTAAAACATCCATGTTCTTATACTTGGGTTTTTATTTCTTGACGCGCGGGGTCTTGTCTTCAAGATGGATATCTCACGGTCATTCGCGTCGCACCGCTAGGAGTCGCATGATCGCCAGCACTGCTCGGTACAGTCGCGATCATGCGACTCCTAGCGACATGAACCAGAACGAGGCGAAATACCCTGAGATATTCCATCCTGAAGACAAGATGCCACTCGCCAAGAAAAAAAAAAGCCAAGTATAATAAATGAATTATCTGAAGCACGCCACCCACAGCCTAGATATGGGGACATTCAATAGATTGCAGCAGATGAGCAAAAATCGGAACGTCACAACAAAACGGCCGGTGTGCACACCTCTAGTTAAGTGCCTCCTCCCGCAGTCAACCCGAACCAAATGCAGAGTCCCAGAGAAAAAGCAAGTGCCTTCCCCCTCTCCCCCACCCTCTGACCCCGTCGAGCACTCAAAAAGCGCCGTCCAATTGGGGCCGCCGGCCGCCGACTACGACCGGCGGGGACAGGGGAGGGGGAGGGGGGAAAGAGGAGCAGGCGCGCCGGAAGCGGCGGCGGAGGCCACTTCCTGTTGGCAGGTGCGTCCGAGCGGCGCATCACCCACACTCTCCTCTGTCTCTCTCCCTCCACCGCTCACAGAGGCCGCTTCGGCCCAGAGGTCGCTGATGGCGGGAAAGCGTCACCGCAGCCTCTATGGTACGTTCCGGCACAAAGGAGATTCTTGCGATTCGTTCGCGGAGATGGGCCGTTGTCTGTCACCGACAGGAGTGCCGATGTGGCGAAAATTCAATTCGAGCGATATTTGATGCCGATGTCACCGGTAACAAATTGACGGTGCTACCACAGGACATTATTTCTCGTATGATTTGTACCCGTTTCGTAACATCCAAATTACATACCAATGTTAACGCACAACTAACTTTCGTTTAGACGCGTATAAATAAGTTGTCCCGGTTTCGTAATATCAGACAATGGATATTAAGCGACTATAAACTGACGTATAGAAGCGTAAAAGAAACACTAAAAACGACCAGAAGCAAAGCAAGTGACCATCTCTGTATGTCAATACAGCAAAGCAAGTAACCATCTCTGTATCACAATACATCAAGAAACAATTGAATTCATGCGATGTAAGTAATACCGATGTAACAAGTACACGAATTACTGGTACTGCCACAGCACATTCTTTCTCTTAGTATTTGTACCGGTTTCGTAATATTATAATTAAACATCGGATGTTAGGGCACTCAAAATTTTAGACGTGTAAACATGGCACTAAAATCGAAGTAAAGTACGTCTCATAGTTGCTCAATTAGAAAATGAACGGAAAACCTGGTCGAATTGGGTGTCCTTGACCAATATGCTGAAGCGTAAAGACACACTTTACTACATAATACTCAATTGTTTTGTTTCTGGACGTAAGTGTATTTTAGTACCTTCGCACGTGAGGTGTTAGAGGAGAATTTAGTTTTATCTCCAACAGAACGCCACAGATTCGCAAGGGAGTGTATTTCTTTAAGGAGGGGAGTGATAAGCGATAAGATCCAAACTTTGTAGCTCATATGCTAATCCAAATACCTTCTATTAATGGGATGCGATAATTCTTATCAGATTCGGAAAAAGCCCTTTATTGTAGTAAGAGAGATTTTGCACTTCATAGCGGACAGCATTATCTATCTTCTACGCACGCGCAGATACACAAAAGTGACGCGGAACTTGAGCTGCGCACGCATGCGCAGAAGATCGATTGTGCTGTCGATAGTGCTTTCGTGACTGGAGTCGATAGTTACATGGCTCTCCGGGAAACATCGCGTTCTGCCAACGTTTCAGCATCATACTGTGGCCCTCCTCAGGGCGAAATGAATTTCGCCCTGAGCGTTGGCAAACGTTATTCAAAACGTGGCGTCTCCCTGACAGACAAGTCAGCTAGGTCGAGTTCAGTCGCTGTATGGAGGAGAATTCTAGCGGCCGGCTGCTCTGATCGGTAGTTTTCCGTGGTTTCTCCGATCAACACCAGGCGAATGCCGGAGCAGTACCCTAACAAACGGGCCACGGACCGCGCGCGATCTTTACTTCCTCATCCTTGTCCTATCCTCTCCCTCTTACACACACACTTACACTAACATGCACTACTCTACCACACATACCGGGAGACCGGTCGGGAGCTTACAACTTGTCCCGGCTGGGGCGGTGCTCCGCTGGTGGGAGATACTTGGTCGGGGGAAACCCCGTTAGTCGACGGTAGGTCGGCGCCTGATCTCGCCATCCAATGGGGAAAAGATCATCGCCACCTCCCGGGGAAAACACACACTACACTTACGGGACTAATGACCTGAGCAGTTGACGCGCCCGGAAACACGAATCAATCAATCAATCTGATGGACAAGTATATTGTTATATTTTAATTTGGAGATTTAGAATAACGTATTGAAACGTTTATATTGTCATTACAATGATGGACTGATTAATTGATTGAAAACATCAAAGAAGACGTGAACAATCATACAATTTCAATATTGTAACGAGTCAACATGGCACGGAGAATGTACACTCAGAAGATATTGTGTGCGCACGGCCTTCTTTGGCCGTTGAACACCAAGGCAATAAACAAGCTACCAAATGTGTAAAAAATCAACAGTAAGACGAAAGTTCCCGAAGTGCAGGCGAGAGGTGGACGTATCGAAGTAGAGATGATAAGTGGACGTTATGTTGAAAGGAAGCGGTTTATATTCTGGTGATTTGGAAGGACGTGCGGAGTAGAAAGTGGAGAATGTCTCTTTAAATATGAAAGGCTGAATGTTGAAACTGGAAATACGGAGTGGATACGTTGGAGAGGTGTAAGCTTCAGATTATAGATGTGAAACAGTTTACGAATGTCAACAGGGTTTTCGTATGCGGAAACACGAATGAACTGTGATAGAGAACTGCTAAATTCTAGGAAGATTTTTTTTCCCTTTCCTTTCCTTTTCTTTATGTTCATATTATTGTTTTGGGTTGTTGTTAATAAATATTCTTGTTCTATTTTGAAACTTCGAATTGTTTTGTAAATATAATTGAACGTTAAGTTGCCAGCATTCATATCTGCGGCGTGTGCCGTTGAATCATCGGCCCTCATAAATAAATGGATGTTTCTATTTTCTTTTTTTAATAAAGAACCTGATTCACTAAAGGAAAAACTTAGAACCTTCACAATACTAATTCACGTCACATGTATGTCACGAATTACCGCGGAAATCTCTGTTCCAAGTGTAAGAAGCCGCCAGCACGCTGCCTCACGGGCAGGCAGCCCAGAGCCCGGCGTGTGTCGTACCTCGGAGGCGCGGCGCGGCGGTTCGATTTCTGCCAGGAGCGGGCGCGGAGCCAAGCATCGACTCGCCGGCCTCCCTTCTTCCCCGCCTTCTTACTGTCCCGCTCTCTCATTCTCTCGCTCCCGCACTCTTTCCCTCTCTCATTCTCTCGCGCTCTCTCTCCCTCTCCTACTCTCCCGGTCGCCCGTTCTCCCGGTCGCCCGTTCTCCCGCTCGCCCGTTCTCCCGCTCGCCCGTTCTCCCCCTCGCCCGTTCTCCCCCTCGCCCGTTCTCCCCCTCGCCCGTTCTCCCCCTCGCCCGTTCTCCCGCTCGCTCGTTCTCCCGGTCGCCCGTTCTCCCGGTCGCCCGTTCTCCCGGTCGCCCGCTCGCCCATTCTCCCGCTCGCCCATTCTGCCGCTCTCCCATTCTGCCGCTCTCCATTCTGCCGCTCTCCCATTCTGCCGCTCTCCCATTCTGCCGCTCTCCCATTCTGCCGCTCTCCCATTCTGCCGCTCTCCCATTCTGCCGCTCTCCCATTCTGCCGCTCTCCCATTCTGCCGCTCTCCCATTCTCCCGCTCTCCCATTCTCCCGCTCTCCCATTCTCCCGCTCTCCCATTCTCCCGCTCTAACATTCTCCCGCTCTAACATTCTTCCGATCCCATTCTCCCGCACGGGCAAAGGTGGTTCAGTGCGTCAATTGATGTTACTGCAGTGCCTCTGGCTGGGAGGTCCTAGGGTTCGAGTCTCGACCGTGACAGGATTTTCGACTCTCGTTTGTAAACTAGGTCGAATTCAGTCGTTGTCAGCAGAAGTAGTCCAGCTGCTCTGATCGGTAGTTTCCCGTGGTTTCTTCGAGGCGACAGCAGAGCAGTACCCTAAGAAACAGGCCACATATCGCGCGCGACCTTTCTTCCTGTCTTGTCCTATCCTACACACAAACAAATATTCACTACACTATCACATATGCCAAGATACCGGTTGGGAACTTAGAGCTTGTCCCGGCTGAGGCGTTGCCCCCACTGGTGGGAGATACCTAGTTTGGGAATATTCCCTCTAGCCAACAGCAGATCTCGCCATTCAGCGGGAATGATCGCCGCCACCTGCAGCGATAAAACACACACTACACTTACGGGACTAATGACCCTGAGCCTGGAACAACTAGTAATCAATCAATCATTGTCTTGTTCTCCTGCGCACTCTCCCTCTCCTGGTCTCTTTCTCTCCCTCCCTCGGTTTGTTCTCTCTCTCTCTCATCCCCCCGCCGACACACCCACCGAGTGGGCAGCCAGGAACACGGCTCATTATCAATTGCACATCAGCGGCAACTGCCGCCACGCGCCGCAAGCCACACACAATCAGGGCGCGGGGGCCGGCCTTCGCGGCCGGGCAGCCTCCTGATGGACCACACGCTCATCGACCACTTCGCTCGCTATTTATTCAGAGGGCGGCGTGAGGTTCCTGGCGAAGAGCACAATGGTCGAAGTTCCGATGTTCGGAAGTAAGAATCTCAACACTGCGGTCATCGGGTCTCCCAGGCAAGAAAAGAACGTAGAAAATAAATTAATAAGTACAGTCGACTTCGGTTATAGTGAACTTCTGGCGACTAACATGTTTAGTTCACTATATCCCATGATGACAAAATTAAATGGAATTTCTCCTCAATAATTGATTTTATTAATACGCAACAAAATTCATCAAAAGCAAGAACTGCACTTTTTAAAATCTTTATTTGTACGTAAAAGTCAATTATTTTCAATTGCTTCGTACAGTTTTCATTAGATCCTTCTCCAGAGTTCGTGCTCTCTCCATACTTGATTCCGTATGTCCTCTGTGTCTAAGTATCGCAATGCAGTCTTGGCACCTTTGAATGCCTGTTGCACTGCTAGAACACCATCCCACTCCCGGAAGGCTCTTTCACACACCTAATGTCATAGGAGAGCCAACTGATTTTCAGGACTTATTTCCTAAGTTCACTACATCCGAGGTCTAGGTTCACTATAACCGAATCTTCTTATGCTTATTGGTAATGTAAATGAAACGGGACCAGTGACTTAAGTTCACTATAACCGGATGCAGCTGAAAGTTGATCCCTTGATTAATCACAAGCACCTGATAACGAGATAAAGTGATACTGAGCCCCGGTAAGTGCATGTAGGTGTGGTCCGAGACGGCCTATTCGCGAGTAATAATAATAATAATAATAATAATAATAATAATAATAATAATAATAATAATAATAATAATAATAGTAGTAGTAGTTTCCCTACAGTCACAGAGTCAAAGGTCGTTAAGGTCAAGAATTACGTGTGAATATGTTTCTACTTTTTCAAAAGTTGGGACCCCACAGTTGCTTAGCATGAAAATTGTTTTAAACCATGTTTCATCTTTCGAGGAATTAGAACAAGTGGTCAAAACCGAGAGATCCCAATTCCCTTCACGACCGAGTAGTCAATTCTTGTACAATTCGAAAATCATTAATAATTTTCTGGAGGATTTTTATGTGGACAATATGGGATCGCAGCAGGATTCCTGAGAGTTCTGTTTCCTCGTTCCACCATTTTCATGTTTATTACTCACATTATTATTATTATTATTATTATTATTATTATTATTATTATTATTTTTCCATTACATCACGACTAAAGATGTTATAAGTCGGCTGAATATAAAATCTACTCCAGGTTGCAACCAGCTACCTAAGGAGTAGATCCAGGGACTATCGGTGCCTCTACAGTACTTTGCGCAAAATGTGGGCTGTTCCAAATAAAGCTATTTCTTGCACTTCCCAGTCCTTTGAATTACCTGGGAGTTTAGACAAGTTCTTACTCAAATTTTGCGGAACAAATCCCAGAGCTCCGATAACTATCGGTACGACCTGTGCTTTTACGCCCCACATTCGGCTGATCTCGATTTCCAAACACTTGTATTTAAGACGTTTCTCTGCCTCCTTGGTAACGACGTTTTGATCGCAAGGTACAGCAACATCGACAAGTAAACACGATTTTTCTCCATATCCCGGATGACTATATCCGGTTTGTTTGCTGCTATCGTGCGATCAGTTTGAATTTGTTGGTCGTACAATATCGTACACAATCCAACAGACGTCACCGGTTTCGGTGAGTGTTCGTACCACTTGGGGCATGTGTTTGGAACTTCGAGGGCGGTACAGATCTGCCAGTGGAGGTAGCTACACACCCTGTCGTGTCTTTTCAAATATTCGGTCTTTGCTAGAATTGGACAAGCTGAGACAATATGATCAATGGTTTCTACGTGTTCCTGACAAATGCGGCATTTATCATCTTGGGAAATTTTGAGAACCGCTTTATCATAATGTCGTGTTCTCAAGGCCTGATCTTGGGCAGCTATTACAAGTGCTTCCGATTCTGGCTTCATTCTTCCCCTTTTAAGCCACATAAATGATTGATCTTTATTGATCTGCACCTTGTCCATTCTTTTTAGGTATTGTCCGTGGAGTGGTTTGTCTCTCCACGATTTCTTTAACATTTTCTGTGTCTCAAATTTCATGTTAAGTAGCATCAGAAGTTCAGTGTCTCTGTCATTCTGGGTGTCTTGCATAGTCTTGTTCGCAATGCTTCTCGCTACACTTACAATGCCTCTGTTTCCCATTCTTCGGTCAGATTCATGACCTGCCTCATTAGTGGGTCATCTTGATGGCTGACTACATACTTTCCCATCCCGGTTATTGCATTGTGCCAGGAGGCTTCAATTTGTCTCAGGCCTCTTCCTCCTTCCTTACGTGACACATAAAGTCTATGTACATCAGCTCGGGGTGGGCGACATGATGCATTGTAAGCAGTTTTCTGGTTTTTCGATCCATGATGCGAATTTCCTGTTCAGTCCAGTCTACTAGTCCGAAACTGTATTCGGCTACAGGCACCGCCAAACTACCTATTGCTGATATTTTATTCCTCCAAACTACCTATTGCTGATATTTTATTCCTTTATTATTATTATTATTAAAAATTTACTAAAAATTACTAAAATTATTATTATTATTATTATTATTATTATTATTATTATTATTATTATTCCTCTATATCACGACCTAAAGATGTTGTGAGTCGGCAGAATAAAAATGAAAATAAATGCGATAGAAAAGTGACAACCTCTAGATGAGAGTATACATTATGTGATTTTTCTGAATGTGTGCTCGAATTAGTACACAACGACGAGTCTGGTGTTCAATTTCACATTTTTTTCCGAATTTTGTAAATAGGCTCAAACCATGTATTATCTATGAGATCCACAGGTCTACTTTGACACGAAGTTTAGTTGCAAGTAAATCACTAGAAGACACTGGTGTTACATACATTTCTACACTTACCCTAAATTAGCAGATAGTATGCAGAGAGAACGTAACTCACCTGAAAAAAGAGAAAAAATAATATAAGAACACATTTCAAAGAGGATAAGAATAATATACTATCTCCGTTACAGGGCGGGGGTACAAAGATTATAGCATTTGTTTGGTGAAATATTAATGAATTCATTTGTCAGTTACTAATTCGCGTTTAGGGACTCCTACAAACAAATCAGATCGTCCTTCTAAACGGAGTCTTTTTATTGTTAATAAAAAAACTAATGACTATTGAAAAATTTGAAATCAAGTAATTTCAATTATTTGATTCTTCGAAAACAAATATTTCTTAGAATTGATATTTATGTACTTTTAATTTTTTTATTTCGCAATTTCGAAAGTCACACATATAAAAAGTTGTAATTGTACATGTTTCAAAAGAAATAATCACGGAATAACCATAATGTCTCAAATCTGAAGGGGAAAAAACCATATTATTTAATTACGAAATATTGACTGGTATATTGAATGAGTTACACAATACCGTTTACACGAAAAATGAGAGAAAAGGCGGCAAATACACATTTATGTAGCAAGTAAAGCAACACTAGCTGAATGTCCACCAAAATTAATTTCTCCGCTAAAATCCATTATAAACACATTCCATTTTCCCTCAGCCAGAAGTTTGACCGGAGGTGCGAACGAAACAGTGATTCTCGAGGGCGAAGGCCATTTGGGCAATCAATCTTTGAAAGCGTTTTGAAGCAGTTTGAAAACTGCAATTGTAAACAAAAAACGGAGGTCGACATTTGCTGAAATCATTTTTTAAAAATAATATTTCATTAATTCATCTTTTTCCCGCTCGTTTAAGAAAAGAAAGTAGATATCCAGGCCTTTTACTATAGATTACTATACGATCTATTTCCTTTCTATCTTCCACTGTGTTTCTTCCGTCGTATTCCCAGGATCATCTTCGATTTTACAATTTCATCCCAGATGCGACCTTCGTCTAATCTTCCAAATATTTGTCCCTATCTGAACTTTCTAACAATACTTCCATCATCCATTCTGAAAAGATGCCCTACCCAATTCAGCTTCCGGATTTTGACGTATGTATAAGGGATTCTGAACATATTTTCTAATTCTGTGTTACTTTTGATTATTCACACCAATTCTTTGATAGAGCCATCAACTCTTTCCGATCACCGACTCGCAAACGTACGGACAGTTCTTTACTTATCACTTCACAACTAAAGCAGTGCAATACTGTTGGTTTAACAATGTAAAGTACAGTTTAATTTTACTGGCTTTTTAGATATTTCTAGTTCTTAATGTCTTATATAGGTTGCATTAACACGGACTTCCTACAGACTTATAATTTGTACGTTTCTTTTAATAACAGATCGAATTCGCTCTATAAAATATCAATTCTAAACGACAGATCCTCAAATGGATAACGCAGAGAGTACAATCCTACTTAAATATTCTCCCATATGTCCCCGTTATTGGAGATCTCCAATTTCTTGATATAATTTTGCCGAGTTCCAATAGCTCAACTTAACAAATCACTCTCCATTTTTCGCCAAATGACACACAATTAATCGCGATTTCCAATTAAGGACACCTGCTCTCTTTCTACTTCAGCGATTCGACTCTCGCTCTCCATTTCGTTTGATAACCCGCCGTGTTTTCGGAGCGATCAATCGGTTCCCGTCATTTCGAATATCAACCCTTGTACGGAATGAATCGAATAACTTGTCGGTAGAGGTTTACATATCTTTCATTTAAAAAATCGAAGGATAAAACAGGTTCCTTTAAAATGCCTAACTTTTCGAAGAGAACGAGTGTGATTGAAAATAGTTCACAAGACGGAGTTGTAAATTGTGATTCTAAGGGATTCAGAATTACAATTGCAAAACATATTTTTTCGTGAATAACAGAAACTAATATACTTCATACTTCGTAATTTAAAAAGAAACTGAAATACTGTGACATGCGATATTCTCCGATTTTGAACAAGGTCACACGTTTTAGTTCGTAAGAAGTAAAATTATGACTTAAGTAAAATCAAGACTACATTTCCTTTGTTTATTTGTTCCTAACGATGAAGAGTCATTTCATCCTTACCTCAAATTTTAAATTAATTTGTGTGAATGAAATTAATGTAAGCTGATTTAATGAAGTGAAGACTTGTATCCAGTGACCTTCTTTATCGAACTATTTCACAGTTAATAGTGATTATGCATAATTTTGTTACTGAACAAGCTTAAATACTTCGTTTTCATTCAAAGCTGAAAATAGTTTTTTAACAAGCAGTTTGTACACTTCAGTAGCTTATATTTATGCTTAGTGAAGAATCTGTATTAACCACCTGTATTTCTTTCAAACATTCATGTTCTTAAGTGAATGAACGACACCTTATAAGGTGTCTTTTATTATCTGTATTTATAAACATTGTTTATTTTTAACATCATTATGACTTCAAAAACAAAAATACTTTCACAAGTCAGTAGCATGTAAAAGAGGTTTTAGAGGTTACTTTCAAGTTTCGCCTCTTTATATTATTTTATTGAAGATATTGTAATTGTTAATGCCCTTGAAAAGGAAATTTTTGTCGAACAAGGATCAGTAATTTTTTTTTTTAAGGTGTCCTAGGAAATAATATTTTTTACGTGATTCCTCAAAAATGGGCTATCAGAAGTTCGACTTGGTTTATGCGCACGTTTCTGTTGTTTTGGTCCACTGTGAACAGCCCCCACTCCCGATCTCGACCCCTTCACGTCGAAGTCGTCCTGCGACTGGCTTCTTTCCCTATCGACCTCTCGCCGTTTGGCTTCACTGCCGCGAGAGAGGCAGTCGTTTGTTTCGATACCATTTGTTTCTTTTCTTCGCGTTCTGATTCGTGAAGAAAAGGAACGTCGACTGCTACGCACTACTAAAAAAAAACAGTTTTGAATGATCAGAAAGACTCTTCCAATCTTAATAATATTGATGACGAAATAATTAATATTTTATAAATCTCATTTGGTTTGGGTGACAACTTCAAATTAATTCCAGGTTATCCGCTTTTAATATAGCTATTGTTAACTCAGATTTTTCATCTTGGAGAAATGCAAACAGAAATCTAACATAAATATTGTATAAAATTGTAACAATATAGTTTCGGATACTGAAGAGGCTTTCGCAAAAGAGACCGAAACGTCTGTTTTGCCGATGTAAAACAAACGAGAGACGCGTCTGTCATTGAAACAGAATTTTTGACTCATGTCTGGAATCATCGCCTGTTATTTAAAGCGTTACTTTGTTTTACTTATTTCATACGTTAAGCTGAATTGTATGAATCATTGTATTTAATATTCTTCTATCTACATTTTTTCGAATGCCCCGAGCTTCGATTACGTTACTTAATAGATAATGATTTTAAGTTGAGACTCCCCTACCCCTACCTAGAACTCCCTTACCGTCTTACTACTGTGACCTACTAGACAAGAATAACACAGACGACTGTTTCTGTTTGATATTTACAATATATTTACAATTATAATACAAAGATTATGATACAAAAATTTAACCCCTTGGCAACCTTTCAATTCCCTTAGCCGCGAAACCCCGCGACCGTCCCTAGGCCTAGCCCAGTACCTCTGCTCGAGAGCAGGAGAAAGCAACGCGAAGTGCGAAGCTGTCGGACATAGAGTCCCCGTAACTAGAAGTTACATGGCCTGACGCCAAAACCGATCTTCCACCTGAAGATCACGTGCAAGATAGCACTGGAGATACCACCCGTCTTTCGACACTCTAGCGTATCCCGCGAGGCGCGTGTCGGCGCCGCCTTAAATATCCCACGGCTCGCCCCCACTCCACAAGCGGCGGGCGTCATACGGCTCGCTGGCCAGCCCTCTCCAGGGCGCAACCGACATCACCCAGACTCGCGCCCGCGCTCGCCCTGTTGTCCAAGTTATTTTGGTGCCGGGATTTCCCTGCCCGGCGCGTGCCGGCGAGGCGCCCCGCGTTCCACCCCCATCCCCCTTCCGGCTTAAGACTGGGCTTCCCGAGCGACCCGCCGAAACGGCCCGCCGCAGCGGTGCGCTACTTCGCGACGCTACATTACTCTACCGCCATTTTTCATAGTATGTGCAGCAGTTTACTTTGTATGTGTTTACAAAATGTTCGTGACTAACCTTAGCCAAAAATTAACACCACGCTACGCCCCAGTTACTTTCTCTCAACATATCGCATCGCACCATACAATGCCGGAGAGACCAGAACCGGCAGAGATTGAATGTTACGTGCGGAACAATAGATACTGCGACAACTTCCCACAATCCACGACACGCGATAAATAAATAAAGCAGCGTTGGCATTGACTGCACACAAACCTACACCACCAACTAGCGAACAGGCAGGTCCCTAGAGAATGCAGAGCAATTCCTTCGTCTCTAGGGTCACTTATTTGTTTAACCACGAGTTCATTTTGAAATATTCTGCACATTTATGACGACTACAATGGCCGCCACTCTGGAGGTTCCCTACATTTCCTGCTTTGTTATATCCGTTTCCGTCAATCCGGTTGAATATCATGATGAAGGAATATCACAATTACGACAAACGATTTGTAAAATGTCATCCCCAGGCAAAGCAATACAGGATACGTTGCGAACTCAAAATTCACGTTTTCGTGGGAACTTAATTGAAAAATTGGATTATGGCGAAACGTCTGCCCGGCCGACTGTGAACAACGCTGCCGGAGAAACCGTAGGCAAATTTTCTCTCAAAATTGATATTCCCCGATCGATATGACGATGTCGCTGTACCTTGAATTTTAAACGGAATATTAATTTCTGGAAGGCACTTTACATGATGCCCCAAGGACATTTTCAAAATTTTTCCCTGAACTGGATATTTTCCTCAAATCCAGCAAAGTACGCTTATAAAAATGGCACAGGTTGGACTTTCGTTGAATCCTCTGAATTTTCAAAAGTTGCAATTAATGGGAGAAAGTATATGCTTTTGTAGCACCATTACTTCTTTTTAAATTAATAAATAACTTGAAAAACAGCATTGTTTCTCGTAAACAATTATTAAAGATAGTGCACATGACAACCGATATACTGAGACAAACATTCTACACGAACGTTGCAGATTAATGCACAGGAGTTACTCTAAGAAGGGACCGTTTTGACAGATCGGGAAACAAATGAACGTGAATTAACACGAGCTAAATGTAAACGAACTCACTGACAAAATGAGTGAACTGTCAAAAACTGCACTTATGTTGCCAGCAGTGGCCAAGCAGAAGTTGTCAAAGCGATTCCTTCTGATAGTAATCTTTCTATACAAAACTGACCTCGTACACACTCAAGGATCCAAAGGGGAGCATGCCTCCCCCTCCCAAAGGCCTAGAGTTTTCGTTTACCGCTTTTTATTTCGCAAAATTGATTTAAATATTTATGTTCGAATTATATAATTAAACAATAATATTGTTTAGTATTGTATCTGCAGTACATAAATAATATACAAATATAATAACAAATTTGTTTATTATTTAACAGAAATCTACGATCCCCCATCAACATGATCGGTTGGATATGACCCTTATAAACCGACAACTTTAGTCATGTCTCACTCTTCTTGCTCACTGACTATATATAGCACTGCTCAAAGAAACCGCATCACCAAAAGAAAATGGGCATTCTATATATCCTTAATCCAATATGCTCTCAAAAATTGATACAAATAAATTGTATGTGCATTATGTGATGTTTCTGATTCCATTACCTTTATAACTCACTCGAATTTTGCAAATCAGGCGGTGTATTTTCAGGACAATATTGCAGATTACAACCGAGAGCGAGGTGATGCGGTTTTTTCTAGCACTACTGTACCACGACGAGCTCCGTGGTGGAGGCAGTGTGCTCATGCAGCGATTTGCAGATGCAGTGTTACACTCAACTGCTCGTATCGCGGCCGTCTCCCGGCGCGCAGCCCAGCACTAAAACGCGTTCTCGTACCACGTAATTATTTAACAACTCTCGTAACAATTATTTAACACATCTACGATGACCCCCCCCAATTGATCGGCTGGATCCGCCACTGCTCCAACAAAACGACAACTGTATGGAGGTATCACTCCTTTTTACAGACGATATACAGTAGTGCTCAATGAAATCGCATCACCTAAAGAAAATGGGCATTGTTTTTCTGTTTGCAGATCTTTCAAATTTTAAGCAAAAATTAGTGGAAATTGGTAATCATACATTTTATATGAATTATACGATGTTCCCGATTCCATTACCATCATAACTCACTCGAATTTTGAGACGAATCAGGCGGTGTATTTTCAGGACAATATTGCAGATTACAACCGTGAGCGAGGTGATGCGGTTTTTTCTAGCACTACTGTACCACGACGAGCCCCGTGGTGGAGGCTGTGTGCTCATGCAGCGCCGCGGCAGATGCGCAGTGTTACACTCAACTGCTCGTATCGCGGCCGTCTCCCGGCGCGCAGCCCAGCACTAAAACGCGCTCTCGCGGGACGCACTAAAAACAATCGCGCGCTCGGTGCGCGCGGCCTGCGCCGGCGACAACGCGTCGCAAGTTGGCGAGCGCTCCTTAATCCGCTTACGACCGCCCGCGCCCCGCCTCTCGCCCGATTCAAAACGCGACGCTCGCCCCCCTCCACCTACCGCAGTCCGTTGCTCGCCACCGCCACCGCACTAGGGATGCGACATCGAAGTCGATGTTTTCGAAAAATCGATGTTTTTGTAGAAATATCGATGTTTTAAAATCTCGATGTTTTTCTATCGCACTTCGTTGCTCGCCACGTCTCTGCACTAGGAATGCGACATCGATGTTTTCAAGACATCTGTGTTTTTTTATCGCACTCCCTTGCTCGCCATCGTCTCTGCACTAGGAATGTGACATCGATGTCGATGTTTTGAAAACATCGCTTAATTCAAAACATATTCGATATATTTCAAAACATCGATGTTTCAAAACATCGATATATTTCAAAACATCGATATGTTTCGAAACATCGATATATTTCAAAACCGATGATTTTCTATCGCACTGCGTTGCTCGCCACGTCTCTGCACTAGGAATGCGACATCCATGTTTTCAAAACATCGGTGTTTTTTATCGTACTCCCGTGCTCGCCATCGTTTCTGCACTAGGAATGCGACAACAATGTCGATGTTTTGAAAACATGAATGTTTTGAAAACATCGATGTTTTTGAAATATATCGATGTTTTGAAATATATCGATGTTTTGAAAACATCGATGTTTTCAGAACATCGGTGTTTCTCTATCCCATTCCGTTGCTCGCCACCGTCTCTGCACCAGCGATGCGACATGCTCTCGTGCTCTCACACACTCTCCGGTCTTCCTCCGTTTCTCCTCCTGGCGAAGGACACCCCATCTCCGCCCAGTTTCCTCCGAGTCCCGCCTCCGTTTCACCTTCACCCTTTTCGTTCCCTTCTCTCCTCGTTTCCTCCTCCCGGAGAAGAGATCCCCCCCGCGCCGCCCCCGCGCTCCGAGCGATAGAACGGCGCGCGCGAAAATCTCGCTGTAAGTTTGCAACTCGGGGGAGAGCGAGCGCGGGGATTCTTTAGTGCGAATCTACGCTGTAACTCGACCGCATACTTGTTCGAGTTGGCTGCCGCCGCCGCCGCCGCCAGACTCAGGTAACGCGCAGTTTGGCCCCGAAGTAGCGCGCTGGGGACGGTGCGGGTGCAGGGGTGAAGGGGAGGTGCGTTGGGTGAAGGGGAGGTGCGTTGGGTGAAGGGAGGGTTGGGTGAAGGGGTGAAGGCGGGTTGGGTGAAGGAGTGAAGGCGGGTTGGGGTGGAAGGAGTGAAGGCGGGTTGGGTGAAGGGGTGAAGGCGGGTTGGGTGAAGGAGTGAAGGCGGGTTGGGTGAGAGGGGTGAAGGCGGGTTGGGTGAAGGGGTGAAGGCGGGTTGGGTGAAAGGGGTGAAGGCGGGTTGGGTGAAAGGGGTGAAGGCGGGTTGGGTGAAGAGGTAAAGGTGGGGTGCAAGTAAAGGAGGCGCGGGTTGGGGGAAAGATAAAAGTGGCGTAGACTCTGGTGGCGACGGTGATGGTGTGGTGGTGGTGGTAGAGATGGAAATGATAGTGGTGGTGGTGGTGGTGGTAACAGAAAAGGTAGTGGTGGTATAGAAGGTAATAGAGATACATGTAGTATGCGGGTAGACGGTAGGGGTAGAAATTGTCATAGTAGTGATATGGTTCTAGTAGTGGTAGTGGTTACCGTGCGCAATACATGGTAGTGGCGGTTTAGATTGTAGTGATGGAAATGATATTACTGATGGTAGTGGTGGTTCTCTCCCATGGCCAAACCACATGGGCATGGTGGTGATGGAAAAGGTGATAGTGGTTGTCCTGGTGGTTTAGATGGAAATGGTGATAATGATGGTAGTGGTGGTTTAGATGGTAGTGACGTGAATGGTGATAGTGAATGGTGTAGATGTAGAGGATGTATAGATGGTACTGGTAAAATGGTGCTTATGGTGGTAGTGGTATTTTGGTGGAAGGGGCTGGAGGTGGGTAGGTTTGGTCGTGGAGAGAGGTGGTGTTGGCGGTTTTGATGGAAGGGGTTGGTGATGGTAGTAGTGGCAGACGCGGTTGAAGATTCAAAATCTTTGACGAAATCTTAGTTCGAATTAGACGCGTCCAAAAACCTGACAAATCGAGTTACAGAGAGCCTCTGAGAACTTTTATTTTTGATTTTACTATAACCGACATTTCCAAAATATAACACATCTTTTTTTTTCTGTGACTAATATATTTCAGATGTACAGTACAATTTCCATTCGGCGCGATTTATAAACTTTAGTATGTTCATGCTTCACGGTTTATGCATTGTCCACTCGCTGCTAATATCTTAGTGTAATCCTAACAAAGAATCTTGCTCCTAAACACTATTTGTCATCACACGTGTGTTCTCAAAGACACTTTCACCGCAATCACGAGCTCCTAGCTACATTTTGTTACGTTTCAACCAACTTGTGATCTTCGTCTATGAAGTTTTCAGACTGGACACACTTGCTACCTGGAACACCTGAAGCAGCCCTAGGTAACATGTTTCGTCAATAACTTTCATTTAGCATACATTTTGCACAAAACTACTCACGAGAACCTATACTCGCAAACGCTGTGTTGTATAAATTAGCGGAACTGAGGCAATTTGTTTTCTTAAAAGTTGAGTCATTAAAACCTACGTTGAGAGTTCACCACATCTGAAACTACCTGTATGAACTCGTATTAGTTTATAAGCATCTGTACCATTGACTTCAGTTCATTCGTATAAGTGAAAATTTATAAATACCTGTTCAGTGTATTCAAACTCATATCGTGGTATGCTTATTAGCTTTTTCACTATAAATTTCCTTTTTACTTTCTCGCATAGGAAGTTCTTCGTAAGAAGAGAAGTTATGTAACAGGAAAACGGCGAATTTTCGAAAGAAAAAAACAACAACGCATATTATACTACAGGTTTTATAAGTACAATCCCTACATTAATTTTCAATGATCTGAATTACGCTTCGATTTAGGTACTATCATGTATATTTATAAACATACAGAAAAACATCACACAAAACACCGTATTTCTCATCCATGAAAAATACATTATGGGTTTAAAATATTTTCCTCATTTCTAGTGGTAATAATTTGCATACAAAACTCGCTGTTTTACGATTCATTTAACTAAATCCTGGCACAGTTATCCATTTTGTTGTTTTCAATGGTACCACATTAAATATACATTTTGGATTCATTTGTGAAACGCTAGCCCTCCCCTCCCAAATGAATATGTCTTCGTAGTTGGAAAACGATCAAAATGTATCTCACTGAATTCTTGGGAAAATAAATATTCGGTACTAAATAAACTTGCCTGAGAATAAAAAAAACAAAGAAACGGCATAATTCCTTTGACAACAAAATCTATTTTAAACGAGTTCATTCTGGAAAACAAGGAAATAATCAATGTTTAAAGTACAAACACTTTGAAAGCTAAGAAGAGATTCTTAACGTCACATATTTTATTAATTTTATTATAGAGAAGATGAAAATATATTTTATTCATAAAGAAGAAAATGCCCAGTCGCTTACAAAATTCATAAAACGAAAATTAGCGAACGCTGAAATTAGCGAAAAGCGAAATCAGCTGTTCATTGATTCTCCAGACAGTGGCTGAATTCACCCTAACCTAGCGCTAGGGCAACACTCCTATAGTGTTAAAAATCCTCTACCGTCAGGATACGGTTGCAACATTGACGTCAAAAACTTGATGTCTTAAACATTTTCAAAACGTCGATTTACTAAATCGGTTCTTCTCTACTGTATTTCACGACCATTTTCTGTAGACAATTCCATTGCGGGTTCACGGGATTTGGTCCAAAAATAATAACATATTCTAGTTTGCCGATGTTTCGGAGTTTATTATTGCTCCATCTTCAGGGCTGGACAAGTTTTCACAACACGTTTATTAAAATATTTCCACAGTGATAATTACAATTATAATTTTAAAAAAAAACTATGTATAAACATTAAACATATAAATACAAAAAAACGCAGAAGGCTGATAATATTCGTCTGTGTTCACAACAAACAAAACAATTTTTTTATTAAATCTATGTTAATAATGTATATAATAGCACTACCAGAATTACATTCAGTGTTATTATATATTCAATGTTTAATGTTTATACATAGTTTTTTTAATTATAATTGTAATTATCACTGTGGAAATATTTTAATAACCGTGTTGTGAAAACTTGTCCAGCCCTGAAGATGGAGCAATAATAAACTCCGAAACGTCGGCAAACTAGAATATGTTATTATTTTTGACCAAAACCCGTGAACCCGCAATGGAATTGTAAATCGGTTCTTCCAACACCGATATTTTTTGTTCGACGTTGTACGTTTTTGACATTTTGTTTGTGAAACAAAAAGTTAAAATATAACCTCCCATTCTTTCCGTGTTCCCGCAACGGCGAATTGAGTTATTTCTGATCCTCTCTTGAGATGCATTTGAGCCCTCAGGCTTTCTAGTTCAGTTTTTTTAAATTATTCTTAATATTTTTAAACTTTGCTTTGGTTAAATCTTACTAATCAATTAATAAATGCCGTCCCTATTAAATTAAATTCTGCTCTGTACACTATTACGTATTGCCTTAACACTGAGTTGCATTCTTGTATCTGCGATTTTTTTTACCATCTCAACTCACCCTTTGGGATATGGAACCCTAAACTTTTCTGCAAATGGCGTAGTTTAAAAAAATGGCAAATCTGCAAAACCCCACAGGCGTGTCTAGGAAAACGCTGGCCAGTCCTGAGGAGGAAAGTAAAAGCTTTTATCACAGTCGCACAGACCACTTCTGTTGCCTACTAATGCCTGAAGCTAATTAATTTCCCGCTTGTGCGAAATAGGTATTTACGCACCAAGGGCATTCTAATGAGCGGGAGTTCAACAAGGGTTTTAATGAGCGGGCGGCGACAATGATCTAATAATTCAGATTTACTCATTTACTAATTAACTAGACGTTAACTTGACTCAGTTTGTCTTTTCATGTTTCCCTCACACAATTCCCCCCCATAAGAAAACATGTTAGATTAGAATACATCAATCAATAATTAGACCAATACTAAAATATGCAGGAGAAACAAGAAGCGAAATAAAAAGTACCAACAACAACTTGAGGTCGCTGAAATGAGAGTTCTAAGAAAAATTACAAATCACACTACTGGATAAAGAAAGAAACAAAAACATCAGGGGAGTGTGCAAAATTAAGCCAATTACGGAATGGGTAGCAGACCGAAGAAAGGAATGGAACGATCATATTGAGAGAATGGAGGAGAAGAGAATCGTGAGGATTGCTAGAGAGGAAAGGCCGAGGGGAAGAAGAGAAGTTGGTAGACCAAGGAGAAGATAGAAAGACTCGTTACAATTCTTGGAAAGGAACAAGTCTTAGACTTTTTAAGAAGAAGAAGAAATGTTCAACTATTTTCATATTTCCTCGTAACCACGATACTTTCGATCGTGTAAGCTACGCAGGGTATAGTATATCAGCTCAGTATCCCAGACAACACATCAGTAAAAAAATGAACTTTTATTATTATTATTATTATTATTATTATTATTATTATTATTATTATTATTATCATTTATTTGTCAAAAAAACAGTAAAAACTGTATATGACGTGTGGGGAAAGAAATTTATCTGCGCACATTTTCTTGAGGGCCAGAAATTTTATTATATAAAAAAAAACGAAAAAATGAATTTAGAAAAATAATTATTTTAGAAAAATAAGATATTTGAAAAATGTTTTTTCCCGAGTTATAGAAAATCAATTTCAACTGTAAATGAACTACAAGCAAAAGGAGTGCTCAACAAAACGTGCGCACAGTGAAGCTACATTTACGTCCAGAAGCAAAACAAGGGGCCATCTCAGCATTTGCTCAATGGATCAGGGAAACTGGACAAAAACCTTTTGCCTCTCTTTTACTAAAACGGAGACAAGTTTGCAAAGGAAGTAAGCCACGTGGTCGTGGTCGGTTTGCCAATGAAACGACCGCGTTTCTCGTTTCGTCGTGTACGTCACAGCGCGTAATGAGAGGTCTTGTGGGACGGCGGAGATC
Source organism: Acheta domesticus (assembly GCA_031308135.1). Taxonomy (NCBI): domain Eukaryota; kingdom Metazoa; phylum Arthropoda; class Insecta; order Orthoptera; family Gryllidae; genus Acheta; species Acheta domesticus. The sequence goes on from JAHLJT010005437.1 coordinate 67,062,788, forward strand.
CGTGTGGCCATCGGCCTTCGTAACAAGCTGTCAGCGTCGGCTGCGTCGTCCAACACCGTCCAATTTGTCCTTGCGCGCGCTCTCGTGTTGCTTAGGGGACGACGGACGCTGATGAAGACAAGATCCTTTCATCCTACGTCTTATGGTCGCTCCGACGCAAGCGTTAAAATAAGACTATTTCGCTCACGTGCGTAAGTCAATCAATTGGGAGTTTTTGGCACCTCGAACGTCAAGCACTATCGATCTTCCGCGCACGCGCAGATGCACTAAAGTGATGCTAAACGTGAACTGCGCGTGAGCAGTAGATCGATAGTGCTTACCGTTCGAGGTGGCAAAAAACTCCCTACTGATGCCTTCTTTTACGTGGCGAGGCTCAGGCAAACGGGCCTGCTCTTCCGCCTGATCGTGCAAAGTTCGCTACGATCCTTTCGACCCTCTTACAGAGAAAGAACGTATCACTAGACGATTTGAATTTAGCTCAGAGGCTTTTTTTAGGCTTGAGGAGATTTTACATGCAGTAAATCTACAACATTGGACAGCCAACTTTACTTCCCCTCCCATGGAAGGCATACGAAGGATTTTTATCTTAAATATGTGCAGATTAGATGGCTTCCGAACCCCATGGCTTGGTTAGAACAGTCCGATAGGCTAAATGTTACAACACCAAAGCGGTCAATAAGTAGCAGGGCTAACGTAAAATTCAACCAAACCCCGATATCTTAATTATTGTATTTATCGTCAAAATCGCTAACAATTTTTTGCACGGTGTACGAAGATTAAGTATGAATAATAAAGGCTGCAACGAGCTTTGTTGGGAACATGGAACAAGAAATGTTCACTCCCGTGTGTAAACTATGTATGTTGCAAACGAGCTACACATTTGATTCGATGGCACTGCTGACAAAATGACTAACCTCACTCCTTTCCAAACTAGCGCAATGAAAGTTCGAGAAAACATGCGCATTTAGTGAAGACATGAGCATTTAGTAAAGACGTGTGTATTAAATAAAGAAAATACAGACGTCCAGAAGGAAAGTATGCAACTATAGCACAGCAGAAAACACGACAGGGTAACTACAATTCTGAGAGCCTTTTCCACTGAACTTTTTGATTTATATACAACGCAATTGTACTAGTAATTAGTCAATTATACAAGAAGAATGAATAACTTTAAAGACACAATTAATATCATGATTTCATGTTAATCCCTTTACACTGTTGTCAGACGACTTGGACAGCCTGTTCCACAGATGTTTAACAATTTCCCCAATTGTCAGGTTGCAAAAAGGGAGAAATCAGGGTTTTAACATACTCGAAAATGAAATGTTCTGGCTGTGGAGATTCGATTCCTTCAAAAGAATTAGGGGATGACGGCCTCCCTGTCCCCCACTCCCAGCCCCCTTGTGACAAAGGAAATTGGACGAAACACCTGACCATGATTTTTACAACTGGAACAAGAAGCGTGCGAATAACTCTGCGTCGTGCAATTTATCGATTTATGTACGGTCTTAATCAACTGCATGACACGGTCTGAAATAATCTGAGAGTCAAAGGATTCAATGTAGTACAATGACAGACAATATTTAGACGCGTTAATTAAGATTGCACGTGTTAACATACATTTGGTTCGGGGGTTTGCATCTGTGATAAACTGCTCAAGAGTGACGTCAATCCACTCTATCAATTCAAAACGAGCTCATTGAAGCGAAATTTCAGGAAATCAACAGTCGTAATGATTAGCGAGTAACTGTAGTCCCAGACCTTCACAAAAGCGAATATTCCAAAAATTCCCATAAATTGCCCGTCTTCCGACATAAGAAAAGCATTAATTTTTCTACGACTAATCATTAACACGGATGTTTTACGCATCTTGTGTTCTTTAATTGAACTCTAGTCTTGTTTTTTTCAGCACTTTCCGTACAATGGAAAGACCCGTTAGTAAAACCGAACCACGGCTTCAGTAGGTAAAAAACCCGTTCAGTTGATCATTTTGTGTCAAACAACGATGTTTTCCACCAGAAACATCGATATTTTGCTTTCGATGTTTTCTTCACATCGATATTTTGTTGCCAAAACATCGGTGTTTTTTACAAATTGTTTTTAATAAAGCAATATCGATGATTTGCGTTATCCTCTTTACCACGCTGTACATTTCGCCAGCACAATCTGGGGAAGTTTGGGATCTGCTCGCGTTATGACTGTATGTTATCGGTAGGCCTGTCATTGCCTGAACTCTACCTCTCAAGACCTGTCTTCACGATGGAATGTGTCACGGTACCTCGAGTCTATCTCAGTGATGCCGCAAGATCTCGCATGATCGCGACCGTATCAAGCGGTGCTTGCGACCATGCGACATCTAGCGGCAAGACCCAGAAAGACGCGAAATGCCGTATGATCGGCCAAAGGGGCTTGAGAGGCAGAGTCAGAAAAATCGCACTGTGTAATCCGGCCCTCCGACGGCCTGAGGGACAGTGAACTGGGCCCCCCGTTTAAAAAGTTTGAGGACCCCTGGTCTATAGGATCGAACCACAGCCCGCTCAACGGCGCTGCAGCGACGTCAGCTGATGTCGACCACCTCAGCCGGTAAAACCCGTTCGGCAGCGTCCCAGATTCCGGGGTCCAATGCGTCATTCGATACGCTCATCTAACAACCCAGCAGTCTTTTCTCTCTTCGGAGCGACCCGGTGAACGGACGGGCAGAGGAATGACTCACGCCCTGTGCTCGATGTTTAGTGTTGAGAGTGGCGATGTGAAACCGGGCTGTCGGATTCGCCGTCGGGGACTCGCGGGCATGACCTCCACACTATTTTTTCTTCTCCTACGGGCTTTGAGCAACACAATTAGGGATCGCAAAAGAATCTGTTTTTAAAACATCGATATTTTCGAGCAGAAACAACGATATTGCAACAGCGAAGTTTTGCTTTCGATGTTTTCTTGAGATCGATATATTTGTTCGGAAACATTGATGTTTTCTTGTGGGGGGGCGTAGGTTTCGTTAGAGGGCGTACGTTTCGTTAGAGGGGCGTACGTTTTCGTTAGAGGGCGTACGTTTCGTTAGAGGGCGTACGTTTCGTTAGAGGGCGTACGTTTCGTGAGAGGGCGTACGTTTCGTGAGAGGGCGTACGTTTCGTGAGAGGGCGTACGTTTCGTGAGAGGGCGTACGTTTCGTGAGAGGGCGTACGTTTCGTGAGAGGGCGTACGTTTCGTGAGAGGGCGTACGTTCCGTTAGAGGGCGTACGTTTCGTTAGAGGGCGTACGTTTCGTTATATAATGTCAAGTTTCCTTACAACACGTAAGTTTCGTTAAGGCGGCTGTAACATTCGCTATTTAGCAACCGTTCGCCGAATCCCGAGTAGTGTGGATGGGTCGCTTGCTATTTGCCGAGTGACGAACATTCGGCGCTCGCCCTACCCACCGCGTGTCGGTCTTCTGGACACTCAAAGGGAGCGAACATTCGCCGAACACATCAGCTGGTCGGGATCAGGCGAGCAGTAGCTCGCTGCTCGACGAATGACAAATGTGTGGAGCCACCTTTTGTGTTAAGTTTCGTTATAGGTCGTAAATTTCGTTACAGGGCGTACTTGACAATGCTGCGCGAACGTTTCGTTACAACGCGTACGTTTCGGTACAGCGCGGACGTTTCGTTACATCACCTTACGCAATTCCAAATGTATTCGCCTCAAAACCCTCAATGGACAGTGTTAGTGCATTGCGAAATCTCGAGGGTTCCCTTGTTGAGTGCGTTTGTTGCGTGTCGGGGACCGCCGCAGCATCGGCCGTGTTCTCGGCGCCGACCAGCGCTGTTGCGAGCGCGGCGGAGCGCGTCCCGGGCACAGCTCGTGGACGCGGGAGACCGCCCCCCCCTCCGCCACTGCCACTGTCACTGCTGTCACCGCCGCCACCGCCTCCTCGAACGCCTTCGTCACAGCCACCCGCACCCCTGCATCCGCCACAGCCACTGCCGCCGCCGCCGCCGCCGCCACCACCGCCGCCCGCCGTCACTGCTGCCACTGCCACCACCCCCTCCGCCTCCGTTTGCCGCCACCACCGCCTCCGCCATCACCGCCACTGTCACTGCCACTGCCAACTCCACCACCGCCACCGTCGCCTCCGCCGCCGCCGCCTCCGCCGTCCCCGCCGCCGCTACCGCCACCGTCGCTGCCGCCGCCGCCACTGCTGCCACTGCCACCACCCCCTCCGCCTCCCTTCCTGCCACCATCACCGTTGCCGTTGCCGCCGCCGCCCGCCGCCACCGTCATCACCGCCACTGCCACTGCCACCTCCACCACCGCCTCCGCCGTTGCCGCCGCCGCCGTCCCCGCCTCCGCCACCGCCCCCGCCACCGCCACCACCACCGTCGCCAGCGCGGTGGCGAGGACGCGAGCAGGGTCCACGGGACAGGTTGAGGACAGCGGGCGGCGCAAGTGCGGTGCTGCGCGGGGGCGGCGCAGGGGCGGCGCGGGGCGGGACGTGGGCGGAAGCCGTTCCGGCCGTCCGCCCGACTGATGAGCGAGCGCCAGGGCCGCACAGTGGATGTGTATGTGTGTCTGTGTGTGTGTTTTGGCCTTCGCGAAACTCACAGAGACACCAGGCATAATACCCAAATCGTAACTGTAAAATGCTGTTTTCAGTAGTGGCCGAGAACGTTTTCTATTAAATGCTAGTTAATACACGGGGTTTCCTCGGTACCATCTTCGCGTCCCGATCGCATATGAATAACTTCAGAGCAATCCAAACGACAGTATTAAATAATAACGTCAGAATTATTTAAACATACGACACATGCAAGCACTGGAAATACGCAATCATACATGAACATTTCCGAATAATCTACTATCTGAATCTGAATCAGTGAAATTGTCGCTGATTCAATCAGTGAAATCCGAAGTCACTGATATCTTCAGTCGAAATGTGTAGTTTCGCTGACAATCAGCGAATATGCGAACCTTTTCATAATGACCGCCCGCATTTCGCACTGGTCGTCAGTGGTAAAAGTGCCGCGCCACCATCGCTCGCTGATCGTTCAGTTCTTCACGTGCTGCTGTTGACATTGTTTCACTGATTCAAACAGTGAGGTTTCGCTGATTCAAAAAGTGGACCCGATTTTCACTGATTGGTTCAGTTCAATTCACTGATTGTCAGTGGCAGGGTTTTAACTGACACCATCAGTGAATAGTCACTGTCAATCAGTAGTTTTTCACCGATTCAGACTGAGAGAGTACATACCCAACAATCGATACATCCAAACATTCCGTATGTCCAAACCTTCCAGACCCAATAGCGTATTCAAGGGAGAGTGGATTCCTGGCCGAAGGCAATGATATGCATTCTAAAATACAGCTTTTACTAACTCTCTGTACCAAGAGATTCGTTCAATATATTCATTGTTAACGTTATAAATATTAAACATAATCCAACAAATAAAAATATATTTTAAATTCAGTACAAATGAACAACTCTTTAGAAGAAAACATCAAGTCCGCAAGACACTATACCTATTACCTCCCCTCCAACAAATAAATACATACATACGTTACATACATACACACACATATATATATAATACATATATATAAAACATATATATATAACATACATATATATAAAAAACATACATATATATAAAAAACATACATATATACATATATATATATACATAAACATTCATAAACATACACACACACCAAAAAAACTGACTGCGCCTCTGGAAGATATTCAATCATTCCAAATACGAGTATTGGAATTACCTAAATAACCGAATTCCTCAAAACGGACCGAACTTCGTACAACCGCAGTCCGGGCCATTATTGACCACTTTCGCTCCAATCCAGTCCACAGCGCGTCAGCGTCGGCGCCCGCCGGCTGGGAGGAAGTGGTGAGTGGGAAGGGGGGGTAGCAGAGCGCGCTGCCCAGATGAGCCACGGTTCGATTCCGTTGTGGGTCGGAGCGGCGAGCGAAAGCCCCCGGCCAGCTCCGGGCTCATCGCGTCGGCTCCGCCGGCGGCAGCCAGCGGCTGGGTGGATGCGTCATGGAGCGAGAGGCGCTGCGACGTGCGACTGCGACAAGCGACGGCCACTAGCTGCGGCCACTAGCGACGGTGACTAGCGGGGGCGACTAGCGACGGCGACTAGCCACTGCGAGTAGCCACTGCGAGTAGCCACTGCGAGTAGCCACTGCGAGTAGCCACTGCGAGTAGCCACTGCGAGTAGCCACTGCGACTAGCCACTGCGACTAGCCACTGCGACTAGCCACTGCGACTAGCCACTGCGACTAGCCACTGAGACTAGCCACTGAGACTAGCCACTGAGACTAGCCACTGAGACTAGCCACTGCGACTAGCCACTGCGACTAGCCACTACGACTAGCCACTGCGACTAACGTCTGCCGCTTTGTTGTCTATTTTATTTTATAAAATTATACACGATGGAAATGTGTCTTCATTAAAAGTACTTCCACTTTGTACAAGATATTAAACAATAACGGAGAAATAGTGGAAATCGTCTGTTTATTTATCATTTATAAACATTTATGGAAGAGGCATGGACCACTAAAACGTAGAAAAATATCATAGGCTAATCAGTAATTATTTCCGCAACAAATACGAGACGTCCTCTGTGAATATTTCACGAAAAAAGTCGAGAATTAGCTTCTTAATTCTCAAGAAGTCTTGTGATATTTTCTTTTATTCCTGTCAATTCCAAGGCATTTCACAAAATATCTTATTTTTGTTTTCCACAATCTTAAAACACGTGTACAAACAAAATAAATGTGTACAACAAAAACACAACAAAGTAGTGCACAAAAAATAAATAAAAATTATTAATAAAACCTTGCTCTCGATCCGATGGCCGAGATCGCGAAGGCAATAGTGCAGTGGCGGTCTCGGACCAAAGGATCGCGTATTCAAGTCCCGCTTCAGGCATGGTGTGTGTGTCTCTGTATGTTTGTGTGTGTGCCTATCTCATCATCATCATCATTTCATCCTATCCTCTAGGGCTAACAACCCTGGGGTATAAAAATGGAATTAGCATTAAAATGCTGATTTCACCCTAGAAAAAGTAACGTGCATCTACCCCGATAATCAAGACAGCGCCGATACACGTATCGCGTGGCCCCATGATGGCCGATTCGCGTAACAAAATAGTACATTCTGAAACGATGGCGTAATATGGGTATTAATACCCACACACGAGTGTATTAATACCCATTACATACTGTACTTTTTCTACGGTTTATGGTAACTTTTATAAGTTAAACTTTTACATTGAATCGATCCATGGCAGCATGCAGGGTTCAGCCAAGGCCACAGCAGGTGGCTTTGATTTACCAGTCCGCCTGCGCGAAATAGCAGAAGTTGCGGCAATAATTCCGACGTCACCATTTTTGCTTTGTCTCTCATTTCTGGAGGTGTCAAGTCCACCTTTGATTCTCTAGACATTTTAAACTAAAGAATTGGCTTATTTTTAAGAAGAACCACACGGCAGCAACACGTAATCCAACATGACTTCCGTTCAGATCAAATGCAAATGCAAGCAAATGCTCTCTCCAATACCTACCACGGCGCTAGTCAAATAGGATCAAAGTGAAATTACGATTCAATTTATTTTAAATAACATTTCACATTAAGGAATACTAATAATAAAGGAAATAAAAACTGAGAAGCAGAATATAATATTAAATACAATTTTAATTTACACAATTCAACGATTTACTATAAAGATTCTCAATGATTAATGAAGTGCCAATACTTGGTTTTGTACGCTTCTCTGTGATTGTTCAAGATCCTGTATCATAATGACAACTGTTTCGTAATGAGTATCATTATGCAACGGGTTGCAGCCATCAAATGACAGAATTACACAATGGAAGTAGAAAAAAAAAACTTACTGAAAGCCTGCTAAAAACAAACTCGGATGGCTCCGCGAAGAATTGTGAAGGCCCCCGCCTTGCCAAGCCTTCCCATTCCATTCCCATTCAAGAAGAGAGTGAACAGTTGTGGGGAATTATGGGCATTTTGTGATGAAGGGCTCTACGCGATGAGAAATGCATCCACTTACCTCCCGCGCGCTTTATCCGCACGGCACGAACTAGTATTGAAAACAAGAATATCGATAGTCTGGCTCCAAGTATCGGTAGTATCGCCGAGTTTCCACAAACGTGGTGCTGCTGTTGCTACTGCCGCTAACGAGAATTCCGAGTGTTCGGGAATAGCGGACGCCTTGCCTTGGGAAGGGGTTTTCGGCGGTAGCGGCAGAGGTGAAAGTGGAGGCGGCAGAGGAGGAAGAGGAGACGGGGACGGTGACGGAGGCGTTGGCGGCGGCAGAAGAGGAGGCGGTGACGATGATGGTGGTGATGGCGTTGGCGGCGGCGACGGAGGAGAAGGAAAAAAGAGGAAGCGGAGGCGGTGGCAGAGGAGGAGACAGGGGAGGAGAAAGAGGAAGCGGAGGCCGGTGGCAGAGGAAAAGGAGGAGAAAGAGGAGGCGGAGGGGGGAGGAGCAAGAAGAGGAGACAGAGGAAGCGGAGGCGGTGGCAGAGGTGGAGAAGGAGGAGACAGGGGAGGAGAAAACAGGAAGCGGAGGCGGTGGCAGAGGAGGAGAAGGAGGAGAAAGAGGAGGAGAAAGAAGAGGAGAAAGAGGAGGTGAGGCGGTGGCGGCGTTGGCGGTGGGGTCGGAGGAGGAACATGAGGTGTCGGAGGAGGAGGAGGAAAATATTATGAAGAAGGAGGAAGAGGAGGAGGAGGAGAAGGCAGTAGCGGCGGCGGCGGCAGAGGAGGAGGAGGAGAAAAGGAGGAGGGAAGATTAAGAAGAAGAAGAAAGAAAAAGAAAGAAGAAGGAAGAGTAGGAGGAGAAGGCAGTAGCGGCGGCGGTCGGAGAACGGAGGATAATATTATGAAGAAGAAGAAAGAGGAAGGACGAGAAGACAGTAGTGGCGGCGGCGGAGGAAGAGAAGGAGGAGGAGGACGAGGCGGCGGTGGCGGCGGAGGAGGAGGTGGCAGCGCGGCGGAGGAGGAGTTGGTGGCGGCAGGTGGAGGAGGCTGTGGTAGCGTCTACCCCGAACGAGAGGGCATCGGTTTCCGGTGACCGAACGGCAGTGGTGAACAGCGTGCGGTTTTCGGCCCGAGAGGGAGGGTGAAGGGGGAAGGGGGCGTGACCGCACGCGGCTGAAATGCGGGGTGGAAAGAGAAGGCGATGAGGGGCGATAAATAGAGTAGGCACCTCAAGTCGAATTTCATGGTCGACGTTTCAGGAATAAGGGACTCGTCCAGTAATAAGCGATTCTCTAACATAAAGGGCCATTTATAGAGATCTGTATAATATCTATGAGGAGGAGATCTATGATCTATGATCTATCTATCTATGATCTATATTATTATATAATATTATAATGCATTTTATCGATGTATTACAGAACTCATAATATTCTGCGAAATCCTTATAGCCATTTACCTTACTAGAAATGGGTACCACTGAAGAACATGACGTAAACTGATAGGATATATAATAAGAAAACCTGAAGGGAGCAGACAACCTCTCTTATATGAATGGTGTCCATCAAGCCCACTCTGTTAGGAAAATGAGCGGATTGCGAATAAGAATCAGCTCTACTCATTCCAGGAATAATTATTTCAAGTGCCCACACTTGAATTCGGGCTCTTAAAAGGAAAAACCTTCGGCGAAGACGAAGTTACGGACGTATCCGACGGCAACCAGTGTTGAGCGTTCTCTAAGCCATTTACCTACTTTCATAAAAAGGCGTAGCCATTTTGCAACCCGTTCCGTTTATTCCTGAGTACAAGGAAAAGCTTGATCAGGATTCACCGCTTTCAAGAGAGCCTTTTCACTTTCAGATTTAATGACATGAAGGAAAAAAATAAAGAAATGCTCCGTTTAACAATATTAATTTTGTATAACTCGAGAACTTTAATAGTCAGATAAATCAAGAAAGACTTGTTCCTTTGGCATTCAACTCTATCGAATGTTCTTAAATGGCTGAAAATGATTTCCACGTACATCATGGGCTGCATCCAGGAGGAGGGAAAAGAAGACCAAGTTGTTCCCTTGATGTACGCAACATTAAAACAATTATATTTTAGTTAGATAACGACAGTTTGGTAGGTTCTGTGATGTTCTCCTCTGAGGCTTGTTTTTTTTTTCGTCTAGTGCGAGAAACATGTATTAGCGTTACTCATGAACGGAAAGTTAAATAAGTTGTTTCCTCCTTTCCCGTTCAAATCACCGGCCGAAATGCAATGGATTGACTGATTGATTGATTGTTCGTGATTTCGCCAACTAAAGAGGTCATCAGTCCCGTAAGTGTAGTGCGTGTTTTTCCCTCGGGGACTGGCAGTGATCTTTTCCCCGCTGGTTGGGCGAGATTCGGCGCCGACCTACCGTCAACGAGCGGGCTTGTCCCAGCGGGCACCCGTCCCAACCAGGACAAGCTGTAAGCTCCCGACTGGCCTCCCCGACAATGTGTGGTAGTGTAGTGCGTGTTAGTGTGTGTGTGTGTGTAAGGGGTGAGGATAGGGACAAGGACGAGGAAGGAAAGATGCGCGCGGTCCGTAAGCCCGTTTGAAAGGGTACTTCCCCGGTCGGAATGCAATGGCCCTATGACTTCTCGGTAGCTAAGAGTGAAAAGGGAGTCTCTCGTTGAAGCGGGTGTGAAGGATACCTGGCCGCGGGATGTAATCGAGCAATTTCCGCTTCTTCCTGGGTTCAAATCCCGGTCCATGCACGGCAACTTCTGATGGACAAACCCCGTGTCATGTCTTGAGGTCTCGTGAGTAGAGGGCGGATTTCAATGAATTTTTCCCCCTTTTTCTTCACTTTAGAACAATGCCTTTTAGATGTACAAATTCTTTTATGTTATGACAAAAGGAAATGACCAATTTTATACATTTTTTTTTTTTTTGCATTTTGTCGATTTCAATAAACAAGTCATTTTTACACTTTTCCGTCATTTGTAATGCATTTTTGTTTGCTGGTTTCACCGATTTAATGTCATTTTAATGATGATACTTGCTTCAAATAATATTTACAAGATGCAACAAATGTTCTTCACAGAATTACTCCGTAGCCTATTCAAATTTGTTCGCTCAGAAACTGTTTGGACAGCGGTTGTGAGTATATAATTCTTTTGGACGTATTGCGACGCGCCATTGCCAGTTCGGTCCGAGTATTCGGTGAAAACTAAAGACAGAGAGTTCCTGTAAAGAACAGTCCAAACCAAAAGTTTGCAAGCTGAGTTCACGGTCGAACGAAGCCAGGATTACTTCAATAACGCATTCAACAGATTGAGTTGTTCATCCGAACTCGTTTTGATAAAAATTTTTACGTCATTTTTCTTTGGTTTCAGGGCATTTTTAAAGCATTTTAAGAGCATTTTGTTGGTCATTTTGGCGTGTTTTGGGGCATAAAAGTCCGCCCCCCTACTCATGAATAATGAGTTTTTGAGGTCCCCTCGTGTCCGTACGCCACTCATTCCACCACTACTCCATCGATTCCAATCATATCCCTGCCCCCATCCATCGAAAACCATTCATCTCAGCTATTACCGAAAATACTAGGGTCTGAGGATCATAAAAGTACCCATCTCGATCAGGTTTTTAGGCCGGTTTTTCTGATGCATTAAGTAAATGCTGAAATGGCCCCTTGTTTTTGCTCCTGGGACGTAAATATAGCTTCACCGTTCTGTGCACTGTTTATTGAGCTCTGCATTTGTTAGTTGGTGGTAGCAACAGAGGCTGGGAGTGTGGGGTATTTTTTTCGTTACCAGATGCTCGTAAGTTTTCTACTACACGGAGCAAAAATGTCTAGTTTTCGAAAGTCAGAAACATCGCTTTTCGGACACTTTTTTTTATTTTAATGGCAACAGGGGCCTATTACGTCAATGGAAAAACCTGTTGCTGTAATGTGTAAATAGGAAAACACCGTTGGCGTGAAGAGATGTCTTGCAAACTTCAAGCATGAAGACGTTTGATACAACATATGGCCTATGCTCCGCAATGGAGTAGGGCACATCATTACTGAATAGCGTTTATAAGGACAATGCTGGTATGCTTTGTGAATAAGTGCAAATAAATTCGAGGTATCCAAGTTTCCATTATCAATATTTTACTGTAATTATCATTCCAACACTTCTGCCGTCATTTCACTTACGAGCCGTCCATAAATTTCGTAACGCATTTCGTGTATTTTCAATACCCCCTCCCCCTTGTAACGCACTTCTCTATCTCTATGTAACGCAGCGTAACGCTGCCTCAGACCCCCTCCACACCCCATGTTAGCGTACGTAATTAATGGATGACCCCTCAACGATTACATTTTTAGTCACCTTAGACGACAAAGCATTTGACTTCCTTAAAATATTACCTTGGGTGTCATTATGCAATATAAGAGGGAAAAAAATGTTTCAATATCTTTCATTAAAACGGTGTACACGCCCATTTCCTTTCATACTTTCTTTGCACGTAACTGTCCTTTCTTTGCACGTAACTTTGAATTGAATTGAATTGAATTGCCTTATTTTACGTGGCGAGACTCAGGCCATGAGGCCTGCTCTTCCGTCTGACCACGCAAATTTCGCTACGCTCCTTTCACCTAGCGGAGAAAGAAGGTATTATCTCGGGCGACGAAACAGGCGATTTGAATTTAGCTCAGAGGCGTCATTTAGGCTTGAGGATCTTTTACATGCAAGTAAATCTACTAACATGGGCCAGCCGGCTTTACTTCCCCTCCGCGGAAGGCGTACGAAGGATTTTTTCGCCCGTAAAATCCACGGCTTCGATCGGGTTTGAACCCGCGAACTTGGGTATGACAGTCCGGCACGCTAACCGTCACACCATCGAATCCGCGCATCGAATCCAGTAAACTGTCCTTTCTTTGCTCGTAACTGTCCTTTCTTTGCACGTAACTGTCCTTTCTTTGCTCGTAACTGTCCTTTCTTTGCACGTAACTGTCCTTTCTTTGCGCGTAACTGTCCTTTCTTTGCATGTAACTGTCCTTTCTTTGCACGTACCTGTCCTTTCTTTGCACGTAACTGTCCTCTCTTTGCACGTAACTGTCCTCTCTTTGCACGTAACTGTCCTTTCTTTGCACGTAACTGTCCTTTCTTTGCACGTAACTGTCATTTCTTTGCACGTAACTGTCATTTCTTTGCACGTAACTGTCCTTTCTTTGCACGTAACTGTCCTTTCTTTGCACGTAACTGTCCTTTCTTTGCACGTAACTATCATTTCTTTGCACGTAACTGTCCTTTCTTTGCACGTAACTGTCCTTTCTTTGCACGTAACTGTACTTTCTTCGCACGTGACCGTCCTTTAACGTCCCCGAGCGTGTAGGCTGAGCAAGTTGCAGGGTGTGTATCGGGTGGAACCCAGCGAGTAATTAATCGCAGATAACCGCCCCGCGCTGCGCATTCCGGATGTTTGTAGTAGTCCTTCCTGGGGCGCGTGGGGAAACCACGCGGCGGGGCGAGGCTCTGTGGGGGCGGAGGTCATGGGGGGGGAGGGAAGTGGCGCGACCGGCGGAGGAGAAAGGCGGGGACAGAGATAAGGCGGCAGTGGATGAAGGTTGGGGGGGCAAGGGCCGAAGTAGTGGCGGTGACCACAGGCGAGGAGCGTAGCTACTACCTACAAAATAAATCTACACTGTGATTTTTCTAACTTTGCCCCCCAAGGCCCGTCTTCACAATGGAATATGTGACGGTATTTCGCGTCTTTCTCAGTCGAGCCGCCAGATATCGCATGATCGCGACAGTATCAAGCAGTGCAGCCTGCATCAGTGCATTAGTGCTGTAGTGCATCTGGGCAGATACGCAGATGCACTAAAGTGATGCGAAGCGTTCCAGGTGGCAAAAACTAGGGAAACTATCGCATCCGCAGTTCAAGTTTCGCATCACTTTAGCGCACATGCGGATGCGCTGAAGATCGATAGTGCTTATCGTGCGGGAGTGCAAAAACACCCTAGTTTTTCACCTGGCATGTTAAGCATTATCAATATTCTGCTAATACGCTGTTCAAGGTTTCAGAACACTTTAGGGAATCTGCGCATGGACGGAAGATCGATGGTGATTAAAGTTCGAAGTGGCAAAAACTAGAGTTTTGCATTTTCGCACGCTAAGCACTATCGATCTTCAGCGCATCCCCATATGCACCAGTGATGCAAAACGTGAACTGCGGATGCGGAGAAGATCGATATTGCTGTCCGCTATGATGAGCAAAAACTTCCTTTTGCCACTTGGAACGTTAAGCACTATCGATCTGTTGCTCATGCGCTGTTCAAGTTTCGGATCGCTTTAGGAAATCTGCGCATGCACGGAAGATCGACAGTGCTTTACGTTCCAGGTGGCAAAAACTCTCTTCTGTAGACAGGTGCGGAGACGGAGGAAGAGGCGCAGTCGGAGTCGGGGCGGGGGCGGCGGAGGCGGCGGCGCGCGCCCGCCGGTCCACGGGACTTCCGCCCGGGGGCGGGGGCGGGGGCAGCGGAAGTGGGAAGCGGTTCCGGGCCGCAACGTGGATCGAGGCGTGGGCGGCGAATTGCGCAACCGGCGGCGGCCGCGGGGACCGACCGACCCGAACGACCGACCGAACAGCCGCCGCCGCGTGGGAGCGATCCGAGGCGAGTGCGGCCCCCGGGACGTCAGCGGCTCCGCGGCGCCGCCGATGGCGGTGGCGTCGGCGCTTCTGCGCCTGGGTATTTGAATGAAATTTCTCCCAGCATCAGGAAGCATTCAGAGAATAAAAAGTGCGTTCGTTGAAGCAACAGAATACCACTAACTCCAACATTAATGACCAGAGACCGGAAAAATATGTAGTATAAAACGTCAAAATATGTACATAAATATGTAACGAAAATAGTAAGAAGATGTAATAAATATGTAAAATCGGATATAAAATGTAATATTAAAATTCTATAATTAAAAACCATTTACATAGCAAAGAAATTACATTTAGAAAACCTGTTCGCTTCACATCATACAATTTTCTTGTCAGTAGTAAAAGCTTAATTTATTTTAATCCAGGACAGTAGTTTAGCAACCAGACTATTTGCAATAGAAGCCATCGCACAAACTGGCGATATCTACGACCAGCAAACGTACACTGTAGCATCTTCATCGATGTGTTACACGTTAGTGATCGCAAATTTTTCTCGGAAATTAAGGTTACAGATAACAAAACGGGGTGTCAATAATGCTTTGGACACCTAGAAATCCCCAATCATGTAGGAAAAATGCTGATTAAAAAAATACATCTTTTCATAAAAAATATGGAATTAAATAGAAGAAAATTTATAAAATATGAAAATATATTGTGAAAAGTGCAAAATATGTAAGATAAGTAATACAGTACTAAATATGTAACGAAAAACTTCGATAGTGTGTTAGGAGGGCCATGATTCGCCAAGATTACACTTTTGAGAACGGTAAGTACGAAGACAATAAATACGTAATTACATAAAATCCGGTCTCTATTAATGACGAGAGATTCTTGAATTTTCTTGGTTTGCTTTTATCTCGTCCGTACATAAGGAAATTGTAATATAAGTGTTGTACAAATATTCCTAAGTAGTTCGTTGCTTTTACTTCCTCTTTACTACTTGTGTACTAGAACGAAACAGCAAAAGATGTCTGTGTTACTGTCCGTCTGGGATCAACGCAAGTGCGTAAACTCTTCAAACTATTTGGTTCAAAATTGATATTCCCCATTGATCTTACCGGATTCGAGGCCCTGTGACTCTGAACCGGATTTTTTTGAGAGAGGGGAGTATTTTGCATAAGACTTAATACTTTCAGGATTTGCTCCGTATATTTTGATTTAACTTTTCTTCGGAAATAGCAAACGACGCTAAAAATTGTTTCATTTTCTTTCTTCTCCCTGAATTTTCAAAAATTGTAAAAGTCAGGCTCAAGTCATGGAATAGGATTAAATCATGTGCTGTTGTAGCACCCCCAGTTCTTTTCCTCATAGAATGGTGGTGGGAAGGTGTGCGAGAAGAAGAAATGTACATTTCTAACCCAGGGCAGGTAGTACATGGAATTTCTCTTAACATGAGAAAAATAAAATTTTAGACAATAAAAATTAAAATCAACAAAAAATGTTAATGCCAGGAAACTAGAATGACTCAAACTTTCTAATATTTCGAATTTTTTAGTCTGAAGTTTCCTCAATCCAGCCCTTAATGCAACTCCAGAGGCATATGGCGTGGACATGTTCCTAACAACAATTTGTCCACTTCTGGGGCATCAACGACTGCGTCACTATAAAGGAGTTGATTGCGGCGACAAAGGTCGTATGTAGACTTCTAAACAATTCAATAAATTATATTTTAGTGTTGGGTAATTTTCGAAGAATAAAAACTTATAATGCTGAGGACTTGAATAATTCGCACTCTTAATAATTTCAATTTATTTTTCTAACGCTATCTTTATCCATTTGTGAACTACTGATCACAGAATTGTACAGTTCCAACTTATGGAACGTAGGGGAAGACGCGACGAGGGATACGTAGTGTCGAAGGAGCTGAGAAGAGGCTAATGCAGGAGGAGAAACTTCAAGTTTCTCCAAGTATGGTACACATTTCCGTACAATAAAAATTATTTCTTAATAAGGAAGGAACAAGCGACTTCACTTCTGATCATATGCTCTCAAATTTCCGCATTCCATAACACCAATTTGCGTTACTCGTAAGCAGCGCGTAATTTCATTATTTCCTTCTTTCTGCTCCCGAATCAACGGTCGGGATGCAATCGGGCTATGTCTTCAGAGGTAGCCAAAATGAAAGGGGATGTGGGCATGAGAGGAATCTGACCGTGAGATGCAATCGGTTGATTCCGGAAAAGGAGAAAACCAAAGGACTATAGGAAAGGGAAGAAAAGAGGAATGGAAAGAGGAAAGGAAAGAAGAAAGGAAAAAGAGGAAAAAGGGAAGGAAAGAGAAAAGGAAAACAAATGTAGAAAAAGGAAAACAAACCGGGGAAGAGAAAAGGGGAAAGATGGCGGGAAAAGGTTAAAGAAACGAAAAAAAAGTAAAACGAGAAAGGAGAAAATCCTGGTAAATACGAAAAGAAAAGAGAAAGGGGGTGAAGGCACCAGGTACACGAAATAGAGCGGGAAATCAGCGGCCAGAGCACCACCACGAGTTACTGCTACTACTACACCTTGAGGCGAAAGGTGGCAGAGACAGACACGGAAGCAACGGACTATTGGCGGCGGCGGCGGCGGCGGCGGAGACGCCGACGCCTAGGGGGCGTTGCTAGCTCTGGCGGCGGCGCGGGTCCCTGTGGGGCAATTAGCCGGCGGCGGCGGCGGCGGGGGCGGTGTGGCCGGCTAAGTGGCCACCGCAATTGGCAATCATCGCCGCTGCCACCGCCGCGCCGCCGCCGGCACGGAGCGGAAGCCCCACTCACCGCCCGCGCCCGCGCCCCCTCCCCTCCCCGCCATCGGAAATTCCTCCGCAGGCGCTCGCTCGCCCCCCCCCTTTTCCCCTCCCCTCCCCCCCACCGCGCGACTTACCGCCCCCGCCCGAGCAGCAACTGAAACTCCGCCGGCGTGGAAGCAATGCGGACGCCGACGCTTCAATAACGCAGGGAGGGGGGGGGGGGAATTACGGGGGAGGAAACGCCAATTTTCTACGAATACTAAAGATCTAGATTCAATTTACGGACGTCTCCATTTGTCCCAGGAGATAACCCTACTACTTTCTACTCTATGAAAGAAGAGGGGTGAATCTACCTTTATCCATTTGTGAAATACTGACAACAGAATTGTGTAATTCCAACTTATGGGACGTAGGGGAAGATGTGACGAGGGATACGTAGTGTCGATGGAGCTGAGAAGCTAATGCAGGAGGAGGGACTTCAAGTTTCTCTAAGAACGGTGGCAGAGATGGCATGGATCTAACTTAAATAAAGACTTTCTTTCTCTTTTTCACTTAATCGACGAATTACCGATGGTTACTTCTATAATCCCCCTTTTTTTGGTCTATTGTCTACAGCACACTGGTCACTTGTATTTTCTGCTTTCCTTTGGTATTTCCAGGTATTTTTTCCTTTTCCTTTTTTCCTTTCATTTTTGTTTCGTTTCATTCCTCACTTCCTTCCGTATCCATCACTCCAGTTTCACCGATCAGCTGCAACTGAAACTCCGCCGGCGTGGAAACAATGCGGTCGCGGCCGCTTCCATAACGCAAAGGGGGGGGGGAATTACGGGGGAGGAAACGCCAATTTTCTACGAATACTAAAGATCTAGATTCAATTTGCGGGCGTCTCTACCAATTGCTCTATGAAATATCCTTACATTGGATTTAGATACACCATTTGACTAATGGAACACTTTCGGTATAAAGTTAGATATTTCGTAGTCTCTATTCTGTCGGCCACGTTTCCTACAGCACATAGTTCGTTTCTTGTATATCTCAATGTTTTCCCTTTTCGTTAATTTTTGTCTCTTCCACGCGTGTCTTTCTTTCGTATCCCTGCTCCGTCACTTCCCCGCTCAGTAGGAACAAACTCTTGCCGGCGGGAAGCAAGGCCGACACGACCGTTTCAATAACACAAACTGTAAACTGACAGCATGCTAGATAGTAGAATAATAAAAACTCAATTAAAAAAGGGTAAAACAGACTTCGATTTATAAAATGGTAAGTTACAAGTACAAAGTAGTTTCGAAAAAGTATTAATCTTTCATTTCGGCAATGACTTCACACGATTTTTTTTGTTAAAAGTGATTCGCCAATCAAAAGACTACTTCTTTATAGAGAAAGTACAAAAAATTATATTTTAGTAACGAACCAGACTCCGGCATGGAAAAACTGCACAAAGAAGGCATTTCACGCACCTGAAACAAACAGAAAATGCAGTCAGAATAAATTCGACTCTAAAGGGAATAGATTAATTGATATTAATTTAATTAAGAAGTAAAAAAATTAAAAGACACTGAAATAGTATCAATTTATTAGATAAAATCCAACTTTCATATTTTGAGTCCATTTTCTTTCGTTAGTTTTGAATGTTATGGGATTACATTTCAAAGTAAGCCGGGGTTCTGTTTATCCATTTTTAAAGCAAAGTTCTTTCTGGAAATATAACATTTTATCGTATTAAGATCTATATAAAAAATTGAAAATATTCTTCAAATATTTTCAATCGGTATCAACACTCACTTTGAAATTCTGACATTCCTACATCAAAATAAGTAGTACTCACGAATCTCCTCTGACTGTGCAGATTTCTTTCATCCTGTTTTTACCCTTTTCAGGATACGACTGTATAGAATATCGAATATCTGAGCATATTTTTCCTGGAGCAGCATCAATACATCGCAAGAATATCAATTCTTTAGATGCACGCACGCTCCTGCATTTTCGGCCTGTATCTCTCTCTCTCTCTCTCTCTCTCTCTCTCTCTCTCTCTCTCTCTCTCTCTCTCTCTCTCTCCCTGCCAGCTCGCTTCAAAAAGTACGTGGCAGTCTCCCATCTATTTCTCTTGGGCAATGTTTTCTTTTCTTTTCTTTCTTTCTTTCTTTCTTTCTTTTTCATTCCCTTTTTCTCTCCTTGAGCCTGCTTCTTTTCTGCCCTTCCATTGACATGAACTTGTATATCGAAATGAATCCGTTACAGAAGAGGACGAATATATGGAATTTAATAGATGCATACGTTCTCCAATATTTATTATAACTCGATTCTAGCTAAATTGGAGTGTTTGGTGTTATCTATATAAAAATAAAATGCGTTCCTGTGCGTTTTGATTCATCATCTTTTCAGGTTATTCGAGTACAGAATATCGTATAAATATTAGTATAATATTGTAAAAGTTAAGAAATGAAACCGACTCCTTGTGTTAAACAGATTCTAGTTCACAACGTTTCAACTCTTTACTGGAGTTTTCATCATGTGCATCCACAAACATTTTAAAAACAGACGAAATAATTGTGATAAAATACATTTTACGTGTTCCCTAAACAAAGATAAGGGTGCATCATCAATTAATCCATCTCTTCATCTTTTTGCCACCAACACAAAATAATTTTGACTATTTTCCTCTCTTCTGTTTTTTTAAAGATCGATAGCCATGTTTTAAGCCTCCGCTTTACGCTAGCCACCGTTTTCCGAACTAAATCCTTTCTAAACCGGAACAAATGCATATAATTTTGTATCTCTCTTGTTACTTCTTTCCATGACCTCTCAGAAAAAAATGGGTAACCAAAGAATTCGTTTATTGGACTGTGTATACACAATATACATTGAAACTTTCTTTACTATGACACCAGTACCTAAGCTTTAGGCTCTATCTCGAGTGATAAAATGATGTGATAGGCAGATGATTAATGAAGAAATTGTGTGGAGCCAATGAAGCAATAGTGAAATGTGAGGTTGGTGAAAAGGGAGAACCCCGAGTATACTTCTCGCGAACCTTCTCTATCCACCACGGATTCCACATGTATCGACCGGATGAT
The DNA here is from genome assembly GCA_031308135.1 of Acheta domesticus. Classification (NCBI taxonomy): domain Eukaryota; kingdom Metazoa; phylum Arthropoda; class Insecta; order Orthoptera; family Gryllidae; genus Acheta; species Acheta domesticus. Next base: position 67,083,239 of record JAHLJT010005437.1, read on the forward strand.
GAACCACTGGTAGAATGAAAGGCAGGAAAAATCGGAGAATCCCTAGAAAACCTTGTTCCTACTTTGTACACCACAGATTCCACATGGATCGACCAGATGATGGAGCAATGGTAAACAGGAGAAACGGGAGCACCCCGGGAAAACCTGCCGCGAACCTTCTTTTTCCACCAACGATTTCACCGAATAGACCGGATGATTATGGAACAATGTGGGAATGAGAGTCAGGGGAAACGTTAGAACCTGGAGAAAAAAAGTAAAAAGCCTGTTCCTACCTACTTTGTCCACCACGGGTTCCACAGGGATCGACCCGATGATGATAGAGCAATGAATGACATGGGAAACAGGGTACCCCACGGGGAACAGAGAAACCCTTACTGCACACTTTTCACTACAGATTTCATATTGTTCGTCCGGGTGATGATGGGACAATGGTGCAATGAGAGGCTGAGGTACCGGAGAACCCCGAGAAAAACCATCCGCACTTCGTCAACCGGAAATTCCGTATGGATCGACCGGGTTTTGAACGCCGGTGGCAGCGGCGAGAGGCCAGCTGTGGACACCACGGATCGACCCCAATACCCTACAACAGCATCAATTGCATAAAGAAGGGTTCCATTAATTATAGACAATCAGATCAGGTGATAATAAAATATATTTCATACAAGGTTGAAGTAAAACAAAGTTGAGCTTTACAGGTTGGAGTTTTACAACGTTTCAGAGATCATTTGTCTCCATCATCAGGTACATTTTGGCTAAAATCAAATTTATTACATAAATATGATTAGATGGAATGAATCTTTTTAAATATCTTGTAAGCAGAAAACATTAAATAATGGAAGCTTACCTTATATTAAATATAATTTTTACGTTTGTGAATTGTAAGTAAAACAAACGAATAGAATAAAGAGGCAGGGGGTCAGGTAACCATAATGACTCTATGAATTCGATGGTTGAATGTAACAACTTCACCAATGCGTATGATAACATATTACGCAAAATTTAATAATATTCATTATTTTCTTCCACTATTGACCCCTACCTACGGTGACCTGACCCCCCACCTCTTTATTCTATTCGTTTGTTTTACTTACGATTCACAAACGTAAAAAGTATATTTAATATAAGGTAAGCTTCCATTATTTCATGTTTTCTTCTTACATGATATTTAAAAAGATCCATTTCATCTAATCATATTTATGTAATAAATTTGATTTTAGCCGAAATGTACCTGATGATGGAGACAAATGATCTCTGAAACGCTGTAAAACTCCAACCTGTAAAACTTTGTTTTACTTCAACCTTGTATGAAATATATTTTATTATCACCTGATCTGACTGTAATTAATGGAACCTTTCTTTATGCAATGAAGAACAGGCAATAAATAAAAACTTATTAACAGCATCAATTCTTTAGTTGCATGCACGGACCGCTGGGGGGCGCTGGTGGGCAAACGGCCGGTAGAGTCCCTAGATACAGAGAGTAGCGCAACCACCGCCATTTAATATCCTCTCACCCGATAGCCCTATCAAACAGAATTCAGAAGTTGAACAGAAATGGTAACAATTGGTGACGTTAAGGAGATGTTTAGGATTATTAATATTGGTTTGAGGTAGATTCGTGGTTATCAACATACAGAATATCATACAGTTTCAATTTTCCTGGCAACTGGATATAAAATGGCGGGATTGGAGGAACAATGGAATGCGCTACTCTCTGTACGTAGGGACTCTAACGCCCGGGCGGTAGAGTGTGTGCCTAACAGGAGCCATCTGCCGCGCCCGGGCGGCACAGCGGCCGCCTTGTGCCCGCCTGCGCAGAGGGCGGCGGCGGCGGCGGCGGGGCGATCGGTTCCAACCGGAACCACATGCTGCGGGA